>OX377202.1:55372180-55415559 GCA_947396885.1 Heligmosomoides polygyrus polygyrus
AGGGTGGGCCTAAAGTAATGGTGAGACAAAATGAAAAAAATCTTTATCTCCTTATAACTCAATTACAACTCAACGATGCTGAGGATGTATTTGCCATTAAGGGCAAGGACCTTGCTGCCATCGCTCAGCCAACTTCGTGATCCCATCCTTCCAGAACTGCTTGAGCCTGGTGTTGATCAACTGCTCGATATGGTTGTCAAGGACTGCTTGGGTTCTTGTGTCCCTTCCGACTAGGAAGTCCTGTAGGCTCAAGTAGTAGTGGTAGTTGCATGGAGAGATGTCCAGCGAATACGGTGGGTGAGGCATGTGAACGTAGCCCAGCTGGCCAAGCTTATCCGTGCTTACTTGTTCCCGATGGGGTGCGGCGTTGTCGAAGAGGAGAACCTTCTGAAGCGCTGCGAATGAATAAGAGCGAGTCGCCGGCCCATCTCCTCTATTTCGTTCACCATGGCTTTGGAGTTCATCGCGGTGCTCTTGGGAAACAGCCTCCGGTAAACCGATCCATGGGCGCAGACCTAAGAGCTCCAAAGATGCTTCTCGCCGTGAACATCTCGCCGAACGAAGGTCGGTCACAATTCACCAGGCCTCACCCAGACTCGCTGCTTAGCAGGGTTAAGGTAGAAGACGTACTTCTCATCCTGCGTAAATATTGAGCCCAGGCTGCTCGGGGTTGGGAATTGGGGGAGATTTGCGCGACACAGGTCGACTCGTCAGACTGGGGTTTCGGCATGAGACAGGCTGGGGTTTTTGGCACGCTTCTGGAAAGGGCGCAAGTGGTAACTTTTCAGGTGGGCTTCAGTAGGTAGCATACAAACATACAAATACAACAAGTACGAATCCAGTCTCCAGCCACGAGACATATGGACACGGCATGGGGTGTCTCATTACTTTTGGCTCCCCTAATATATATACCAGGTTCTTGTCCGAAAATTTCACCATTTTATTTTTTTTCAACTTTATTGAAAAACAAGTCTAATCACCAATATAACCACCACAGTTATCCACAACAGTGGCCCACCGATTGGGCAGGTCGCCGATGCCCTTCGCCCATAACTCCGGGGCTGCGACTAGAAGAAGTCCGCGATGTCGAATTTGAGGTTGTCGTAGTTGGTGAATTTTCTTCCGGCCAAATGGTGCTTCAGCGGGCGGAACAAGTGGTAGTCGGAGGGGGCGAGGTCCGGGGAATACGGCGGATGGGCAACCGTCTCCCAGCCGAGCGTCGCCAACTTCTGCTGGGTCTCCTTCGCCACGTGGGGGCGCGCGTTGTCGTGCAGCAGGTGGGCCGAGGCCCGTCGGGGACGCTTTTCTCGGATGGCGACGGCTAGTTTCTCGAGCTGATCGGTGTAGATGGAGGCGGTGACCGTCCTGCCTTGCGGGAGCAGCTCGAAGTACAGCATGCCCTTGGCGTCCCACCAGCAGCAGAGCATAATCTTCAGCGGGTGTTTCCTGTCCTCGAGGCTGGTGTCGCCGCTCTCGAAACGATTGAACCAGCGCCTGACTGTGCGTTGGGACACTGCATCCTCCTTGCACGCTCTACAGATGTTGACGACCGCGGTGCCCGTGTCGTTGCCCAGCAGCCACTCGTAGTACACTTTCTTCTTCTTCTTCTTCTCCTGAGCGTTTAGTCCCGCGCAGTCGCAGGGTCCGCTGTTCTTGTGATCTGTCGCCAACTCATCCTATCAAGGGCGTCATCTGCCGTGGACTTCGGCGAGATCTCTCTTGATGACGTCCTTCCATCTTTTCCTTGGGGCTCCTCTCGGACGCTTTCCGGGTGCCTCGAAATCTAGGGCCAACCTTGTGGGGTGATCCTCTGGTCTTCTGAGGACGTGTCCATACCACCTCAGGCGCTGCTCTCTCATCTTCAGCTGGATCGGGGCTGTCTTCATCACTGCCCTAACATCCTCGTTTCGCACCCTGTACCGACGGGTCCATCCACATGCCCACCTCAGCATCCTCATCTCCACCGCGTGCAGTTGCCGCCCCTGCGCCTTAGCACTCACTGCCGTAGAGGAGGGCAGGTCTCACAACGAGCTTGCCTTTGAGCGTCCTGGAGCATCTACGGTTGCAGAGGATCCCTGTGGACTCCCTCCACTTGAGCCAGGCTGCGGTTATCCGTCCCCTGACCGCCTGGTCCACACTTCCTTCCTCGGATAGGTCACTTCCGAGGTAGCGGAATTCTTCCACCTTCTCGATCGTTTCCCCTTGGCTGTCTAGTATCGATCCAGCGCACTGCTCAGAGCTGATGAACTTCGTTTTCTTCACGTTCAGAACGGGCTCAGAGCCGACCCTTGGTGTACCCCCACTGTGATGTCCACTTTCCTTGTCACCCCGTGTGGAGTTCGTATCGCCGCTTTCGAGCCCTCGTACATATCCCTTATGACCGTGATCAGACGTTCCGAGAAACCCTCCCTCGAGGGCCATTCCAGATTACGGCCTGAGCTAGCCTGTCGTAGGCCTTCTCCAGGTCCAAGAATGCCAGGTAGCAAGGTTTTCGTTTCTCCCGATATTTCTCCATCACCTAACGAGCGATGAAGATGGCGTCTGTGGTGGACCTCTCAGGCATGAAGTCCCACTGCACCTGGGAGATGAGTACCATCTCCCTCCTAGCCTTGAGTCGACCAGTCGTTCATAAATCTTCATCGTGTGTGAGATCAGTTTCATCCCTCGGTAGTTGGATCATTCGGAAGCGTCTCCCTTCTGCTTGAAGATGGGGACTATGGTGCTGCTTCTCCAGTCATCCGGAATCTTACCTTCATTCCTGATTCTGTTGAGGAACTGCGTCAGCAAGTTGATTCCGATGTCCCCGAGCACCTTCCAAGCCTCTACTGGCACACCGTCAGGCCCTGCTGCCTTTCCGAGTTTCATCTTCCCTATGGCCTTGCGAACCTCTTCTTGCGTCCAGGGTGGGATGGGTCCTTCCGTTGGTTGTTCTTCCTCGGCCTCCCGACGAGGGAACTCCTCGTTCAGGAGTTCCTTGAAATACTCCTCCCATCTCTCTCTGACCTCGACCGTCCTCCGTAACACCCTACCGTCAGCACTCTTCACAGTCTTCACTACTCGAATGTCGAGGCTAGCTGTATGACGCGCCTTGGCCAGGCGGATGGCGAACTTCTCTAACTCTGGCCAGTCTAGTTTCTCGTACAGGGCATCCATTTCCGCTTTTTTTGCCTTCGCTACAGCTGTTTTTGCCAGCCTCTTCAGCTTCCTGTAGGCTGTGAGATGCTCAGGTGCCCTTGTCTTCTGCCACAGCTTGTAGGCCTCCTTCTTCCTCTTTACCGCAGCCTGCACCTCCTCGTTCCAGAACCATGCCGATTTATCCCGCTGGTTCCTTTCTATTTCCCAGGGTTTCCTTGGCAAATCTCAAGATTGTTTGGGCTACCCTCCTCCAAGTATATGCTAAGGTCGGCTACCAAGGGTCTTTGCTGTGATGCCACGTCTTCTCCCGGAATGACCTTCACATCCCGGGCTGTTTTCAGGGCAGCCCTTCGAACCAGGATGTGGTCGACTTCCGTCCTTCTTCCTCCACTAGCATAGGTCACCTTTTGGCTCTCCCTCTTCGCGAAGAAGGTGCTACAGACAGCCAGGTCGTGGGCGATAGCCAGATCCAGAATTTGTTCTCCATCCGGGTTTATCAGGCCGATCCCTTTACTTTCATGAACCCTTTCCACTCCTCTTCTGCCACTTCCTACATGCCCGTTCATGTCCCCTGCTATGGAGAGGTAGTCGCCTTCTGGTACGGACCTTATGGCTTCCTCGAACGAGAGGTAGAAGTCATCCTTGTCGTGCTCGGAGCATCCGGTCTGCGGAGCGTAGACGGACATGATGGTCCAGTAACCCTCCTTCGTGTCCAGCCGCAGTGACATGATGCGGTCGTTTATGCTTTGGACAGCCGCTACTGAATCCTTGAGGGACTCCGCGACAGCTATCCCTACCCCGTTCCTCTTGGTGTCCTCTCTGACCACAGAACTCTGGCGGGGGTTCTGTGCGCCACTTCCGGGTGACGTCCTAGCCTTTACACTGATTCTATTGCGACTTGTGATCATGGTTTTGTGACGAGGTTTCTCCATCAGCCGGCCTGTCAACCTGGGCCTGACGCTGGAACCGTTGCCATTTTTGCAATTTTTGCAGGGCATGGCGTGCAGGAGCCGGAAGTCGAACCTGTTACTGTTTGCGCATGAAACTACACTACTAACCACTAGGCTAACTCGGCTCCCATTCGTAGTACACGAACGTGCGAATTCGACCTTGGTCCATTTTAGCTTGTACAGGTAGTTAGACGCGGCGACTGCACCTTATATACCCCTAGCGTGGTACTCTGGAGAACCTTCTAGAAGGTTTTTACACTGGCCCGATATTATAACACTTCTAAGGAAAATTATAGAATTTTGAAAATTTTCGGACAGGAATTATTGGACAGCCTGGTAACCATGCTAAGTAGAGAATGGTACTAGTTCGTTTTGTCCAAGTGCTACGTCAGAAATCGCTGGATTGGAATGAGTGCAAAACTGTTCCGCAGGAAAGCTCTGGATCATTGTGCATACATGTGCGTGATACCAGCATTCCTTCGGCGTCTGGAAGGAAGGAATTCCTTAGTTTACACACAATCCTTGTCGTCGGAAAAGGTGTGATTTAGTCATAATTGATAGACGTAAGTGGTTTATTGGTCCTTTTCCTTAAAGATTTCTATTTAATACCTTACTGTAGTGCTGCGTATGGATAGTGGGAGATCCAGATTCCTAGCGCTAAGAGTAAGACAAGATCCACTTACTCCTCCAGTCGAGTTGGCATTTTCCGAAACGTTTTTTCGTGTTTACGTTTTCATCTTCTCAAAAGTGAAGCTCAATGCAGTCCAATATTCATAGACGGCGTCTCTTGCTCTAGTGGTAAGCTCTTTTCAGGTCTAAATAGGCGTGTCGTCATCAAATACATTAAACAGCAAACGTAATGACTGACGCATATGCGACTCTGACTCCTCTTGAAGGAGGAGAGGGAGAACCCTATCCTTGTTGACATGTCTGCAGGAAGTTCCCTAGTATCTTTATTTGAGCGGCAACACATGTTCACTTCGAGTGTTCGCTACTCGACTTCATATGGGAACGCAGAGTGGCTCGACTGGTGGAGTGGGGTGCGAAAGAACAATCAAAATCAAACTTGAGCCTTGGGAGACAATAAACTGCGAAAACATTAACTCTTGAAAAAAAGCCCAAAAACCGTTTCCTAGAACAACGTACTAACAACCACGCATGTGCCATTTCATTCTTTATGCCGACATTGAGATTTCAGCTGGAGCTGTTGGTCGTGCCTATCGCTGAAAAAGAGTCAGCGGAGAAAATATACATTGAATAAATCACTCGATTTTCGTTAATTAACCATTCACGGGGCAGACAGAAATCTGCCAGGGACAGATGAGCACTACAAGACGATGGCAGCACCTCTCTAAAGAACCAGATTTTCGCAGGTGACGAAGTACGGGGCTTGCCGCTGTCAACAAATTTCGTTACACCGATGAATGCAGACGCCTATAATGCAGAGTGTCATCACGGTTGCTGCGCGCGGCTCCACACTTCAAAGGCGATAGGCGATCGGGTATCCTTTAACGACTGCCACGAATTTTGCTCGCCTTTCAACTTTCGACACAGAGCCGCAGTTGTGTATTCATGCGTTTCTTCGATAACAAACATTAAGGTTCCAAGAAAAGCTGCCGTTAGCATTCGACCTACAGTTTCCCCAGTTCAGCGTTATTGTTCCTGTAAATTTAGCCATGTGCACAACCAAGAATAAACAGTGGATTCCCCTCCTCTTTTTCTGTTCACGTTCAGTCTCCGCCGTTGCGCTTCAGATCGAGTTTTGTCGACAATGTCCGGAAAATGGGCCAAAGATTACACTGCACTGTGATGCGGCGTCCTTGAAATGCTCCCTGGCACTGCAAGAATCGCGCTGAAATGACTAAGTGAAAGGCAAGTCAGTGACTGGGATCGGTTTGCCGATTTCAGCCAGCAGTGCAGTGGTTCGCCGATGGGCACGCATCATGAGCGATTCAGTTAATTTTATTTCGTCCATATATACAGCATAATGCTTAGCCCTTCATGGCTGTCTCGATCTCGTTGCGGACGTTGGGTGGCAGAGATTGGAGGAGTTTGTCGATTTCCACTCCTTTCTGCGCGTTGGTCTTCGTGCGGTCAGAAGCGATGGCAGTTAGCTTCGCGTCGGCCTGAATAGAGCCAGACTCAATGTGCATAGCGAAGAGAGACCTCTCACTCCAGCACTTCTGCTCACCTCCTTCGCTGCTGGGCTGAACTTGGCAATGGCAGCCTTGTGAGCGGCTTCTCCTTGAGCCTGTGCAGCCTTAACCTCCTTCACGAAGGCATCGAACGCAGTCTGAAAGCAGATGAAAGTCTGCGCAATCAGAACAGTGAAATGGTGCTTAGTAGGGGTGAAAATATGTATAGAACCCAGAGAGAGATTCTCTAGTTACCTTGATAGAGGCATCCTGTTTAGCGATCCAGTCCAAGACCAACTTGTCGATCTGAGCGTCGGTCATGCTCCCAGCATTTGCCAGCAATCCCTCGAACTCCTTTTGCTTTGCAGGTGGGGCCTGCAAGTCCTCCACATTGCAAATTGAAGCAAAATAGCAATTTCTTGCACACAAAGCTAAACTGGCTTTATAAAGTGACGCTGCAATGTGTAGATGGAACTGACATTCTGAAGGAAAGGTGGAGGTCCTTGTGGTCCTTGGGCGAAGGAAATGGCGGCTAAGCAGGCGAGAAGGGCGAGTTTGAGCATGACTAAAAGGCTGGTCGCGCACTGCCGCGGCAGTCTTTTATACCCGAGACTGTCTCAAACAGGTTCTTAGCCCTATAGAAGACGCGTCGCCCTATTCGCTTAATTGTTACGTTTTAAAGCCGAAAGAACTAGACTTCACACATCCCAACCTATCTGCCCATGACATCACGAACGAACGTCCGAGCTCACTTGGGATCGTGCCAGAATTCAGAATCTGAAAGCGTACCCTTGAGCGCGTTGGGAATTGCAACCGCATCCTTCAGCAGTCTCCTTTGAAAAGCAGCACAAAAGCCCACTAGTGAGGGCTATGCTTAATATAGGCAGTACCAGGAGCAAGCGGTGGACCGCTGAGTTTTGTCAACATTCTGCACAAGTTCGCACTGAATAGCATTGCGCCATCGTACCCTGCGTAGAAAATATGCATAGCTGTGGTGACAGAATTTTCAGTTACGAAGCTCCCCCTCAGCCAATGTGCGCAAAGGATGTGATGCGGTGGCGAATTCGTCGCAAATCTACACCTAAGCAGTACAGCAGGGCTATTTACTCGCCCCCGCATCCTGCTTAGCTGTTGGAGTCGTTTCTTCTCCATTCTTCGTCTTCTGAGATCTGCATCAACGTGTTGATATTACTATGTGCAGTGTTTTTGTGCCACGCAACCTGATTAGGCCGACCAACGAGCGCTTTTCTCACATCTACTTATATTTTATTTACGTTGTATTGCCATAATTATAATGTACATTCATATATGAGTGCGCAGGGCGCAACCGGCAAGAGTTACCCTGGCCTGTTGCGCATCACGAATCCTTCGTCTCGCGCCATGGACAACCACGCATTCCACCACCATGAGGTTGGCTAGTCGATAACAGGCTGGTTTGCAGAACGTTAGGGACGGGCCTGCCCACGGATCCAAAACCGTTCCTCTAGATTCTGCAGCTACCAGTACGTAACACGCAGGAAGTACTATTTATTAGAGACGACGTAGAAAGCGGTTAATACGCACTGTACGCAGGATTCGATGCGGGGTGATCGGCTGTCAGCGCGAAAAGGAAGTCTTCACGGCTGAACACGGCATTCATCAGGTGTGGGGTCAGAGACGTTACCATGAAGTAACGAAGTTGCTAGGCCTCCTCGTGTTAGTCCCTCTCTCGGCAAAAACTCTGCAGTGCATGGGAGCCTGCGGAATGAGTTCTTCAAGTGTAGTCGACTACTCTAGTAGTGAAGCAGCGGTGCACTAATTGGCGTTTGAGCTGGTGATTTCTGAAGGCATGTAGACGCCCCAAGTGCTAATGTTGCTCTTGCACAAGTAACTGATAGCATCTCCGCGCGTGATGCACTCCAGAATTTCCTCTCAACCCTGAACTGCAAAGCTCGCACTCGAGGGCTGTTCTCCAGAGGCTTCTCAGAAGCCTCCTTCCCCAGTGCGGCCTCTCTCCTCGTTGTCCGGGCTCCACTGAATGCTTCGCGACAGGATCACCTTGAGTCCGGTCTGGTTTGTGTCTCAAGGTTTCCTGGCTGCTCGCGATCATGCAACTGGTCTGACGGTTTGCCAACCAGAATTCCACCCAGACGCTGATCCTTCTCGACATTCGACGTTATTTGCTCCCTCTCAGGAGCCCGTCGGGACAACACAAACACTACCCGGCGGGCGCGAACGCGGTTTTCGCCGAATTCTCCTCGGTTATTACTCCGTGGCTTTTTTCTTCTCAAGGAAACTGGTCAGCCGGCGCGCTGCAGTTGCACTTCACCTACTCGATGCGCTCATCTTCCCCACTTGTCGTTTTTGTGGGAAGTGCCTGGCGAAAAAGTGCCCCCTGCCAAATGTTTACAATGCGCTGCCGGCGGGCGAAATATCCTCCATGGGAACGTGTTTCCTCCGAGCGGTTGAGCGTCGCTGGCCGCGACCTTCACCGGGTCTTACGCAGCTAAGCTGTGCTTCGTACCTCAAACTTGGAAGCACTGAGGAGCTGAGCTGGGTTTAGCTGCCTGCGGACAATTCCTTGTCTTTCTGGGAATACTGATCTCGCTGGTCTGGGCCGGCCGTCGGCCGCATTAGTGAGGCCTTCACACGATGGAATTGTATTTGCAGGATGAACGCTCACTCCGAGAGGCGGCTCTGAAGGCCATTTGCTAAATTGGTGGCCGACTATCGCGATTGGGTGTCTGTGCTTCTCTGGTGGTTCTGATCGTGATTTGGGTAATTGATGTTGCGCCAAGTCGCGAGAGATGGTGGCGGGGCGACGGCGGGTGGAACGGGGTCGACTCCGTTTTTGTTTTCCGAAGTTTTGTCTTCGGATCGATCGCCATCGCGGTGCAACGGATCGACGAATCCCTTGCCACAACGTTCTCCCATGTACAATGGAAGGACTTAGCAAAGACGGACGCCATCTCGCGCCCGACCAAGCGTTCAAGTAGCGAACGAACAGACGCGACCGCTTCCAGTTCCTTTTGCCTGACCTGACTGAGGAAGCAGAATAATGAGGCGAGTCATCGAAAGAACAGCTACTGAGTGGTCTAGGCGCGTCAGGCCTAGTTTGCTGAAGAGTGAGGGGCTGAAAGAGTTTTGCCGCCTATCCCGGCCCAAAAACCCGCGTCTACGTTGCCGCACACACTGCTCACCTACTAAGCGTTTGCCTGATCTGTGGCGGTTAAAGACCCATCGCCCCAAGAGTGATTCCTCCCCAGTCCGTGCCCACCTGGAATAGCAACGCGGGTCGATGCAGAGTAACGGTTTATTCTCGACAGGCTTAATATGAAGGGGACGAGTGTTTAGAAAGTAAGTAGACCTCTTCCGAAAGAGATATAAAGACACGTGTGTTTCATAAGAGCGTGTGATCGCGTTTTTAAAAAAGGAAGTCGGGAGCCCTTTGTCAGACGACAGTGTTCAACCTTACGGCTGCAGCTTACCTTCGTGGCGCACAATATCTTTTGCGCAAAAAAAGAGATTAGGATGCAAGGAACCGTTCGAGGAGTGTGACTCTGCTGCACTCAGCTAGCATTCGTTCAGGCTTGGCAGACATATTGCATCTTTTCAGCCAGTGCACCACACTTGGACCCTACAGGTGTCAGATGGGTACGATAATTAGCCGTATTATCGCGACCACACATCTAATTAGGGGGGGGGGGGCAAAAGTAATGAGACAATTTGAAAAAAATCTTTATCTCTCTATAACTCATTTACAACTCAACGATGCTGAGGAATGTATTTGCCATTAAGGGCAGTGACCTTGCTGCCATCGCTCAGCCAACTTCCTGATCCCACCCTTCCAGAACTGCTTGGGCCTGGTGTTGATCAACTGCTCGAAATGGTTGTCAAGGACTGCTTGGGTTCTTGTCTCCCTTCCGACGAGGAAGTCCTGTAGGCTTAAGAAGTAGTGGTAGTCGCATGGAGAGATGTCCGGCGAATGCAGTGGGTGAGGCATGTGAACGTATCCCAGCTGGGCAAGCGTATCCGTGGTCACTTGTTCCCGTTGGGGTGCGGCGTTGTCGAAGAGGAGGGCCTTCTTGACGCGCTGCGACTGAATAAGTTCGAGTCGCAGGTCCACCTCTCCTATTTTGTTTACCATGGCCTTGGAGTCCATCGTCGTGCTTTAGGTAAACAGCTTCCACTATTCCGGTCCATGGGCACAGACCCAAAGGTCTAAAGGTGCTTCTCGCCATAAACATCTCGCCGAACGAAGGTCGGTAACGGTAAAGGTTTCTTCCATTAGTACCGCAAAAAGTGTTTTGTTTTTCAAAGAAAGTAGCACTTGACTCACTGAAAAAGGTACTTTATCAAAATATAGCTGGTTCGTTCGTAAATTTACTTGCAGTTAATTTATCATGTCCTATATGTTTAAGAAAGATTTTGACCTGTTGTTGATCGTTTTCTAAGAATCGAAAATCGCTTGCATCAAATCGTTATCTGGAATTTAGAGAAAAGAAACGTCAGAAAAAAAACGTTTTGTTTGAGATGCGCTTCAAGTTCATGATTAAAATTAGCTGGGGTTGACGATGAAACTATTGCATTAGGCAAGCTATTCCATGTTTTTGTAGCTCTTACTAGGAAAGAGCCAAGGAACTGTAGGGAGCGAACTCCCTATGAATATGCGAAACGGATGATCTCTTGTTCTTTCAGCAAAATCTAAGAAATCGAATATTTCTCTTTTATCAATATCGAAACAGCCAAAGAGAAACTTGAACACGAGATTTTGATCATGCAGAATTCTTCTCATTTTCAATGAGTTTTCACCAAGCGTTGCAGGTCGTTCTTTGTAGCTGAAATGATACGAACCGTTTCTTGAGAAAATTGCGTTGGTGAATTCTTCTGCACTTTTTTGATTTTTTCATTGTAAACAATCTTAGTAGGCGACCACAGTGGTGTACAATATTCTAAAAGTGGTCTTACATACGTGGCAAAAAGCTTGAAAAGTGTAGACATACTGTGAGTTTGAAAAGCACGCAAAATGAAGTTGGATCTTCTATATGCCGTAGTTATTGTTTCATCAATGTAGTCTCCAAAACAAAGTGAATCGTAGTATTTGATGCCTAGGTCAGTCTAGGCCTCACCCAGACTTGCTGCTTGGCAGGGTTAAGGTAGAAGACGTACTTCTCATCTTGCGTGACTATTGAGTCCAGACTGCTCGAGGTTGGGAATTGGGCGAGATTTGCGCGAAACAGGTCGACTGGTCAGACCGGGGTTTCGGCATGAGACAGACTGCGGTGTTGGCATGCTTCTGGGAAGGGCGGGAGTGGTATGTTCTAAGGTGGCCTTCAGTAAGTAGCAAACAAACATACATATACGATAGGCACGAAACCAGGCTCCGGACACGAGATATATGGACCAGGGGTGCACATTTAACGGTTAACGATTTAACGAATTTAATGAATTAACGGCATTTTTCGTTAAAATCTGGCTTGACGACTTAACGGAAATTTTTAGAAATTCAACGGAATTTTTAACGGACGTTTTTCTCAGTGCGTTTATCACATTTACCCTTTCTCTTCATCAATGATGCAGGCTCATCCTCACGATAAGGACTGTTCCTGAAAAAAGTGTTGAAATCAGCAGAAATATATTAACGCCTTCATGAACTTGTTTTGAATTTTTGAAGCTAGTGCATTTTGGGGGCGCGTGTAGCGCAGGCGGGAAAGGTGCCGGCTGTCCCGTGCACCCGATATCAGGTTCCTGGTTCGAATTTCCCGCCCAGGCCAACGAAGCCTTCCCTCCCTTCGGGGTCGGAGAATTGGTACCAGACTTGTCTGGGAAGGATAAATCGCTGACTTCTCCATCGGCTTGCCACCAAAAGTCATTCTTCTTCTTCTTCTCCCGAGCGTTTAGTCCCGCGCAGTCGCAGGGTCCGCTGTTCTTATGATCCGTCGCCACCTCATCCTATCAAAGGCGTCGTCTGGCATGGCGCCGACTTCAGCGAGATCTTTCTTGATGACATCCTTCCACCTTTTCCTTGGGGCTCCTCTCGGACGCTTTCCGGGTGCCTCGAAATCTAGGGCCAACCTTATGGGGTGATCCTCTGGTCTTCTGAGGACGTGTCCATACCACCTCAGACGCTGCTCCCTCATCTTCAGCTGGATCGGAGCTGTCTTCATCACTGCCCTAACATCCTCGTTTCGCACCCTGTCCCGACGAGTCCATCCACAAGCCCACCTGAGCATCCTCATTTCCGCCGCGTGCAATTGCCGCTCCTGCGCTTTACCTAGGGCCCAGCACTCACTGCCGTAGAGGAGGGCAGGCCTCACCACTGTTCTATAGAGCTTTCCTTTGAGTGTCCTGGAGCACCTACGGTCGCAGAGGATTCCTGTGGACTCCCTCCATTTGAGCCAGGCTGCGTTTATCCGTCCCCTGACCGCCTGGCCCACACTTCCTTCCTCGGATAGGTCACTTCCGAGGTAGCGGAATTCTTCCACCTTCTCGATCGCCTCCCCTTGGCAGTCTAGGATCGGTCTAGTGCACTGCTCAGAGCTGATAAACTTGGTCTTCTTCACGTTCAGCCGCAGGCCGTTATCCGCGAGGGCTACTTGCCACAGCCTCACCTTCTCCTCCAGCTCCTCCCGGCTGTCGGCTACTAGAGCGATATCGTCCGCGTAGAGGATGGTCCTGAGAGGGCCTTCCTCCAGGAGTTTCACTATGCAGTCAAGCGTCAGCACGAAGAGGAACGGACTCAGAGCCGACCCTTGATGTACACCCACTGTGATGTCCATCTTCTTTGTCATTCCGTGTGGGGTTCGTACCGCCGCTTTCGAGCCTTCGTACATGTCCTTTACGACTGTGATCAGACGTTCCGGGACACCTCTACCTCGGAGCGATTTCCAGAGCACGGCCCGGGGTAGCCTGTCGTAGGCTTTCTCCAAGTCCAGAAAGGCCATGTAGCAGGGCTTTCGTTTCTCCCGATATTTCTCCATTACCTGGCGAGCGATGAAGATGGCGTCTGTGGTGGACCTCTCAGGCATGAAGCCCCACTGCTCCTGGGAGATTGTCACCATCTCCCTCAGCCTCGAGTCGACCAGACGTTCGTAGATCTTCATCGTGTGCGAGATCAGTTTGATCCCTCGGTAGTTGGAGCACTCGGACGCGTCCCCTTTCTGTTTGAAGATGGGGACTATGATGCTGTCCCTCCAGTCATCCGGCATCTTACTGTCTATCATGAGTCTGTTGAAGAACTGTGTCAGCCAATTGACTCCACAGTCCCCAAGCACCTTCCAAGCCTCTACTGGCACCCCATCAGGTCCAGCTGCCTTCCCGAGCTTCATCTTTCCTATGGCGTTGCGAACCTCTTCCCGCGTCCAGGATGGGATGGGTCCTTCCGTTGGTTGTTCTTCTTGAACTTCGCGACGAGGCAATTCTTCATTCAGGAGCTCCTTGAAGTACTCCTCCCATCTTTTTCTGACCTCGACTGGCCTCCGTAGTACCCTGCCGTCAGCACCCCTCACTGTCTTGACCACTCGAATGTCGGCGCAAGCTCTATGCCGCGCCTTAGCCAGCCGGATAGCAAACTTCTCTCCCTGTGGCCCGTCTAGCTTCTCATATAGGGCATCCATCTCCGCTCTCTTCGCTTTCGCTACAGCTGCTTTTGCCAGGCTCTTCATCTTCCTATAGACTGTAAGATGCTCGGGTGCGCTTGTCGTTTGCCACTGCTTATAGGCCTCCTTCTTTTTCCTCACCGCAGCCTGCACCTCTTCATTCCAGAACCATGCAGCCTTATCTCCTCTGATCCCTCTCTTTGTTTCACCGAGGGTTTCCTTGGCACATCGTAGAATCGTTTGGGTCACCCTCCTCCAGGTCTCGTTCACGGGACCAGTTGGATCCGGAAGACCTGCATCGAGCACCCTCCTTCGTAGCTCGTTGCGCTCTGAACCCCGCAGTTTCCACCATCGGATTCTGGGTTCTGTTCTTACCTTGGGTTTGCTGGGTAGAGGTATGGCCAGGTCAGCTACCAATGGCCTGTGCTGTGGTGCTACATCTTCAGCCGGAAGGACCTTCACATCCCGGACAGTTTTCAAGGCAGGTCTTCGCACTAGGATGTGGTCGACTTCCGTCCTTCTTCCTCCGCTAGCATAGGTCACCTTCTGGCTCTCCCTCTTCGCGAAGAAGGTGCTACAGACCACCAGGTCGTGAGAAATAGCCAGCTCGAGAATTCTTTCTCCATCTGGGTTCATCAAGACGACCCCTTTACCTCCATGAACCCTTTCTACTCCTCTTCTGCCACTCCCTACGTGGCCATTCATGTCCCCTGCTATGGACAGGTAATCGCCTTCTGGTACGGACCTTATGGCCTCCTCGAGCGTGAAGTAGAAATCATCTTTCTCGTGCTCGGGGCATCCGGTCTGAGGGGCGTAGACGGACATGACAGTCCAGTAACCCTCCTTCGTGTCGAGCCGCAGTGACATGATGCGGTCGTTTATCCTTTGGACAGCAGCTACCGAATCCCTGAGGGACTCTGCGACAGCTATCCCGACACCGTTCCTCTTCGTATCCTCTCCGTTGTAGAACAGCTTGACCCCTTCTCCAATCTCCTTGGCCTTCGCTCCTTTCCATCTCGTTTCCTGCAGACACAGGACTTCTATCTTTCTGCGCTTCATCAAGTCGGCCACCTCTCTGGATCTTCCGGTCAGCGTTCCCACATTCAGAGTCCCCACTCGAACTAGCTTCTTTGGCCGAGGTCGTTCTGCCCTCGGTAGCCCTCGCATACTGACCGCAGAACTCGGGCGGGGGTTCTGCGCGTCACTTCCTGGTGACGTCCTAGCCTTTATACTGATTCCATTGCGACTTTTGATCATGGTTTGTGACAGGTTTCTCCATCAGCCGGCCTGTCAACCTGGGCCTGACGCTGGAACCGTTGCCATTTTTGCAATTTCTGCAGGGCATGGCGTGCCGGACTTCACATGAGGTGACACCACAAAACCAATAACCGTTTGTGGTGTCTACCTCCCTTCTCGCCCCGAGCGGAGCTCGTATCACCCCTTTCTTGCCTTCGGGGTGCCCCTTTCGTGCCTTCGGGGCGTGCTGTGATTCAGACTTCGCTAGGCTTCCGAAGAATTGTCGAACTCCTTCTCAGCCTGGGAGACCCTGCCGGAGATTGAAAACCTCCGCTGTACATCGCAGTTCGACACCCATTGCCACCCCCACGCCACGATGAGGCGCTGAACCATGTGGGAGTGCCACCAAAAGTCATTGCCTCTCCAAATACACTACTAAATCACCTCCACAATATCCTGTAGACTTAGGATGTGTGGCGCATTCCAAAACGGGTTCAGTAACACCGTTCTTTATCGCTGTCGTTCAATGCATTTTGGAGTTAAAAAATTTTCTCTCAGCCCCACGTCAACGGTGCCACACAAACAAAGATACTGGTCTGATCTCCTCGTAAGATATGTCTCTCCTCACCTGGCGCTGCTTATCCCAGAATACATTTTCTCGCCACTAGGAACAGTCAAGACGGAGAGAATGTTTTCGGCCGATGGACGTATTTTAAACGATTTTAGAAAAACTTTAGCAACAAGAAATTTTTGAAGGCTATTTTCCCTGGGGCGCGTGTAGCGCAGTCGGCGGAGGCGCGACTGTCGGGTGCACCCGATACCAGGTTCCTGGTTCGGATTTCCCGCCCAGGCCAACCAAGCCTTTCATCCCTCCGGGGTCGGTGAATTGGTACCAGAAGTGTCTGGGAAGGATGAAGCGCTGACTTGTTCATCGGCTGGCCACCGCAAGTCATTGTATGGCCAAATACGCATTCGTGTCCCCTCCACGACATCCCGTAGAAGTAGAATGCGCTGGCGCATCCCAGAGGGGATTGAGTAACGCCGTCCTTTATCCCTTTATCCTTATTATTTTCCCTGAACATTAATACGTTGACTACGTGCCGCACTTTTTCGGCAGTGTGGGACCGTGTGACATGATTTCATGTCACGGTCCGGACGTTGCAAATAATGGATTAGTCCCGCGCACCAGGCACTAAAAATCGTGCGTTCAGCAACGTGTTAACATTCCACTGATAGGTTTTTAATTGTATTTTTATTATTTCTTTCTAGACTTAATAGGCTGATGTCGGCATCGAGATTGTATATGCTCGTAGAACAGTCACACGAAAGTTTCGCAAAGAACTAGGAAGGGGGGGGGGGGAATTCCGGGTTCTGCCTGATCGCACATTTTAAGATGCCTTGTCGCTAATCATCTTCAATGGTAATTCCGTACCTTTTCTTATTCCATACCCAGAAGATAATTTGTTGCTGAAGGCTTGTTTATTTTCTGTGTTTGTTGATGTTGAACTTGATATTTTGCATTGCAGAGTTACACTCAATTCCTTGAGCTTTAGCTGTTGACCTCTTGAATTTGAAACCTATAAGGTTTTCCTTGATTTCTATACTTGAAATAACAGTTTGCAGCTAATTGTATTTTTTAACGAAATTTAACGATTTACCGGAAACTTAACGAAAAATTTCCGTTAAAAATTCCGTTAAAGAAATTTAACGCGCAGAATTTTGTGTGCACCTCTGATATGGACACGGCATGGAGAGTCTAATTGCTTTTGCCCCCCCCCCCCCCCCCGTAACTGATATACCTCCACTACCGCATCAATTCTTACCGTTAGCCACAGTCGATCTTCGAGCAAAAATTGATTCTTTTAGCTCCACATTCCCGCACATAATGCCCTCTTTGTGGTGTTTCGCGGTGTTCCGCAGATATTGATCTAGCACAATAACCATGTTCTCGCTGTGTTGGAGAAACGTATGAAGAACATCGGGCGCACTCACTTCACGTGAGGATTGCGGTGTTTGGTAAAGCAAAAGCGAAAGCCCTGACATCCTGTGATATCCCAATACAGCGTTGAGAGGAGCCGTTACCGCACAAGAAGAACTGGAACTGATTTGTTCCTGCGCTTCAACGCCGCTCTGTTCAGAAGTGTGTTGAAAGTTTCTTAGCGCTGCTGAGTCGCGCCTGTAGGCATGAGCTAGTGGTTGTTCTGCTTCTGTCTTCAGTGTGTCGACCGAGATGTGAGTAGGTATTTTATCAAAGGAAAGTCTACTTAATCTTAGCGAACCATTAGCACTCGCATAGCTAGCAACGGTGTTTGGTAGCCTAGTATACATAGCAATTCGTCGTTGTTTTCCTGAAGCTGTACAGGGTACAGCTACTCGAAGTGCGGTATTCAACGCAGTGCTTGTCTTAGACGATGAACTCGGAAGTATCTTGGAAAAATAGGAACGTTTCCTGCATTTCACTGGAAATTCTAACACTTCGCAGGGTACCCATCAAGCTGGCGATGGCTAAGCGATCCTTTGCTCGCAGCTGCAAAGTCTCCGAGCTCTAAAACGGTTAGCATCACTGTTCACAGAAATATAGATTTCATGGCAGAATGGTTCACCGTTCTACAACACAGGACAAAGAATTTTCATGCGGATCCAACTTAGTCGTAATTGGTAGTTGAGGTATGTGGTAACTTCTCAGGTTACCACATACAGGAAATCATTAAGTAGCATACTAGCATACAAATACGATAAGCACGAAACCAGACTCTAGACACGAGATATATGGACACGGCATGTAGAGTCTCATTAATTTTGCCCCCCCCCCCTCCCCTAATAATAGATGGTCCATGGAAAAAGCTCGGTTTAGGATATCAGCTGGTTTTGGATGATTGTTGGTGAACGGTGAATGCGCACTGCGCTCTTCTTGAAACCTTAGAAACCTGCTGGGTCCTTATATGGCAGGGCGCACACAAAGTAGTCCACCTACCACACCTATGTCTAAACTGGCCACATTCCGGAGTTCCTTCCCCCGTCCAATCCGTGCTCTATTTCGCGTTGGCGGAGTAGTGTGCAGAACCCAACCAAAAGCCTTCATTTTTCGCACACAGGCCCCCTGCCTTATAAGTACCACCCGATGCAATTGTAAAAGGAAGCGTTCGCCCTATACCACTTCCCTAACCAGTAGCTTTATCCTGGCTGCAGTAAGCCTCTGTTCCTTTCTACAACTATAATCTATACGGTGCCCTGCCTAACGTTTTCGCTCCAAAAAATTTCGCACAATTTTTTTGGGTGGTATGAAGGAGGAAGATCGTGGTCCCCTCGCTTCAGACTGGCGCCGGGTGTTGTAGTGGCGCTCTCTGTTCACAGCGGTTAGTCTTTTGCCGTTATAGAGTTTCACTCTGGATTAACTCTGTATTCCTCCTACCTGCTGCTGAGAGCGAAACTGCTACTGTGGTAAGTGGATGGTTGCGGGTTCTCGAAATGTTGCGATGCTTCTTCACAGGAATAGGCGAAGTGAAGGCGCAGCGGCATGAACGGCTAATGTTCACTAATCAGAGTAAAACAATAGTGTGAGCTCCCTCTAAACACACATCCATCCAGACTACATCCCTCGCTCTGTTTAAATTTCAACCGGCACCTTCTCCTAGAGGTTCGGCCTCAAAGCGCCGTCGCTTTGGCTGTGACTCTCTAGCAACCCGAGCACGGTACGCGAGCAATTGCAAGACTTTACAGCTCGGCAACTGGTCGGAACGAACAGGATGGCTGTTCGACGATCGGTACGCAAACAAGTGGGAGTTCGACGTCGATCCAGACGCGGTCGACCTCGCCGGACTTCATCTGCGGGTCGTCGTGCATGTGGTGAGTCACAGAAATCACAACGCCAGGGAGTCTTCGATGAAAAAAAAGCAGCGACGTCTCTTCAGTCACACGTGTGACTCACATTTGGACTCTAGTTAGCCCCATGCAAAAACTGTGAAACTCCACCAGAGGAAACTTCGGGAGCACTCATGGGGTGGATGTCTTCTTGCAGGAAACCACAATTCTATGGGGATTGACGAGATAGCTCAGCACCACTTCACTTGCCCTATCGCATAGCAGCAAGAACGTCGCTTGCACGAATCGGGGCACAAATGAACGGGTTGGCCAGATCAGTGTATTTCTCGTCTCTCCTGAAGGGTCTGACGTCTGATCAACGCGAGAGAGCTGCAAGCAAGTAAGTTGGCGCTGTGAAGACAATGCAGGACAACTTCCCTTTCCCTAGATCATTTCTACTACGACTTTGTCCCCCCCTTCTTTCATTTATCTAATTATTTATTCAAGGCGTAGACAGTGAGTCTACGGCTTGAATAAATAATTAAATAAATGAGAGAAAGGGGGATAAAATCATACTAGAATACGGAACAAACAACTAAAACGCGTAAACAACTCACTCACCTAGACATCAATTCTTGTGCTACTCCTTCAGCACGTTTTGTATGGCCCTACATTTAAATATTTACCAAGCGAGATAACTTCTACACACAAGCCACGTCGCCGCACCTTCCAAGCAGCAAATTAAGATCTTGGAGGATCATGTACGTTATGAAGTCTGTCCCAGTTGGCGTCCTTGCTATCGAAATTCGAAGTTTGAGTTCACCTCTTACGGATCTCGCCCCATCAAAAAATCCTGGCACGTTGATGGAAAGCTTAATGACAACGATATTGTACATCGTGAGAAGGTTGGAGGCTCTCCTTCTATTTTTCAGCGACGAAAGGCCGGAAATTAGGGACCGTTGAGGACCATGAGGTATTATGTCGCAGTTTGTCGAATAACTCCTCATCATTTCACCCAAACTTTGCAATGCTGGGAAAACATGGGCCACTGGTAACCTTGTACCACTAATGTCGAGCTTCATTCATTCCATTGAACAGATGGCCATTAATTTTTGTATGTTGGCACCCGAGTTTGGCTTCAATATTCAATCATCAAAGTACGAGTTGATCCATCAATGTGGCAGTTCCCTTATTTGGCGAATGTCTGAAGTCAATCGCAGACTGAAGAACTTGTTGGAGTCTTCAGCCCCGTCAACTCTTTTGTCGATTTTAACATCATCGGTATAGTATTGCACCTCGCATTCAGATTACTAACCTACCCCGTGAGTTCATGGCTATACATCAAAAATAAGAATGGGGAAGGCACCCCGCCTTGAGGAAAACCATGTCGCGCAATAAAAACTAGGGAACTCGCACATCATTTTTAGCTGATACGCTATTCTAGGCAGGAACTGCCGAGCTCAATTCCTTAGCATATGTTTCCACAGCTCTCATTTCTGTAAGCAGTTTCTGTAGACGGACTTTCTCAATGGCTTTGGAGAAGTCAAGGTGTGTACACTTTCTGCCATGCCCTTTTTCTCTTCAGTGGTCTTTTACCAGTTATTGAGAGAGGCGTGGAGCGCAGTTTCTGCCGGTCTACCTCTTAGGAACATACTGGGTTATCAGAGGCTGTTTCGTGCTTTTCTAGAGCGGCTAAAACGTGCATCTTGGGGGCCTTTTCGAAACTTCCTGCAAATACATATTGAAGTGATGCTAACTGGCCTATAATTTTTTGCATCACTGAGGGATCCCTTTCTAAAAATGGTTGTCGCAGGACCGTGTTTCCACCAAGCGGAGACTTAGGCTCTGATAAAGCTCAAGTTAAATATGTGCTCCAGAGGATATGCTGGACGATGTTTTTAATGAAGCTCCAAGGAAGCGAATTTGGAGTTAAGGAAAAGGATTTGGGTCACTTACTCAACACTTTAATAATCTCATCCTTTAGGAAGCACACTGTGTTATTCATCTGACGAAAATGAGGCAAATTTTCACCTACATACCTCACCCAACAAACCGCTTTCACAGATTTGATCCTTGTTGCATTCTTTGAGGAAATCCTCGCCCAACAAGTCAGTTTTGTCACCTTCCGTAGATGGCCAGCTCACCACTATCCTCTATTATGCAAGGGATCCCATCATCATTTCCAATACGAGAGCTCATATACCTATAGAATGCCGCCTCATCTTTAGACTTTAGACTTGGTCATCTTACGTTCTTCATACACGTTGTGCCGATAAAGGATAAAGGATAAAGGACGGCGTTATTCAATCCCTTCTGGGATGCGCCACGCATTCTACTTCTACGGAAGGTCGTGGAGGCGACATGAATGCGTACAATGACTTGCGGTGGCCAGCCGATGAGCAAGTCAGCGCTTTATCCTTCCCAGACAAGTCTGGTACCAATTCACCGACCCCGGAGGGATGGAAGGCTTGGTTGGCCTGGGCGGGAAATCCGAACCAGGAACCTGGTATCGAGTGCACGCGACAGTCGCGCCTCCTCCGACTGCACTGCACGCGCCCTTGTGCCGATAAAGAGCCTTATATTACATATCCAGCTTTCTAGATAGCGCTTATTTATACGAAGCCGTTCGCATTCGAATCAGGCACGTTTTGTTGGAAAAACAAGCCTGTTGGATACACCTGAAGAAGGCGATTGATCATTTGTGCATTTCTAGGATTTTTTCAGAGTGTGACATTTCCTATGCCCCTTTTTTGTGCGTTGTATCAACTGCATAAGCATTTATGAATAATTTTAGAGAGAAATACCCTTCCTGGAGTATAGAAACACCTGGCGGCAGAAATCATGTTTTATCTTGTGGAAGTGGCTTAGGAATGCACCAGCGAATATTTAGCGCAGCGTAGGAACAGCATTACACGATATTGAATGTGATATTCTGCCAAGAACGTTCAGAACCCTTGCGCTCGTCCACAGCAGCCGATTCCAATTCGTCCGCGATGCTCAATTGCGTAGAAAATCTAATCTGCTCAACCTCAAAAACCATCCACCTAAGCTCAGCAGTTTATGGCGCTAAAATTGACACACATGAATCATTTTAGCAACGGCGACAGAATTATAGTGGTAATTGTGCAGACTTAAAACTCGTACACCAGCAGACGGTTGTCCAGCACAGGGTAATTGTCAAGGCCGTCATTGCTATTTATCCAAAACAAGAGTCTTTTTTCGTCTGGGCTGCAAACAGCTTTAGGCTTTAACCAAGCCGACATCTTTGGTACAGAGCTGGCCTTAGCAATCGACTTATTCGATCGTTCAGGAGGAGCCGTTTGTGACAAAAACGGCCGAAAACCAGTACGAGGGGTTCTGCATTGACCTTCTGAATGAGATGGCTGCTATTCTTAAGTTCAACTACACAATTATCGAGGTGCAGGATGGCAGCTACGGTATCGAGGTAGGAAAGTACTCGTTGGTTATTGCGCGTGAGCCGAACACTGAACCATAGGGAATAGCTGGTCTTTCAATGGCGAGTTTAGGACGAATCGGGACGGTGGAACGGCATCATCGGCGTCCTGCAGCGGCACGAGGCCGACGTGTCCGTCTCGGCGGTCACAATCACCTACAGTAGGGTCGAGGTCGTTGGTGAGTGCAGCTCCACATCCATCGTTCCTCGCCCGACCTGACCCGCATTCAGATTTCACACTACCGTTTATGCACCTGGGCATTTCGATTCTGCTGGCACGTACGAAGGATGACTCAGAAAAGGTACACGTTGGTTCTGCGTTGGAGGTAGTTGAGTCAATCGGTCCCATGTCCAGAAGCCAAGACTTCCGCAAACCTTTCCATAGAGGAGCTCTGTCGCATTGCCAGGCATACTTCAACCAGCGTCAGCGGAAAGCGCGCGAAGTAGGATTACCGAATAGGCTCTAGTGCGCACGGCAGAGCTAAAAAATATGCTTGAATCGCTACTTACAAGTTTTCTGGTAAAGATTTCCGCTAAATATTCGAGCTCCAAAGAGAGAAGCCGAGATCCGCTACAATCAGTAGAGCGTTCATGGTGCGCACCGTGCTCAGACTCCGATTGCCCGCTCATCCGTGCTCCGAGTTCACGACCTCAGCGCTTCCGTCGACATGATCTCTAGACTCGACCACGAGAGAAAGTGCCCGCACCGCGCCGCGTCTGTTCCGGTGCGGGAACATGCCCGAATCTGGGGGAAAATGCCCGCGACCAGGGGAGAAAATATCCGGGGCCACTGAGCGTTTGTCGACACGCGATCAAACCCGCCCAGCAAAACACGTGGTAGTCACGTGAACAGGGATACGGTATCTTCTCATCCCGTCATGGACCGGGCCTGCGAGGAGAGTGGCAGCTGGAGCCGTGAGATATCTCATCCGCGTACTCTAAAAAGAGCAACGTGGTCAATTTCTAGCACCTGAAGCTCACGAAATGTCGTGCGAACGCACACCACGAAAGCTGAGCCCTTCCCAATAAGAGCTACGCCTATTGCTATATCTGCAGTCGACTGCATGGTCAAGGGCAGTGATACGAGTACACTTGAAGAGGAAAGACAACAATGATGTTTCCGCGTATGTATGCAGTGGCTGCCATTGCACGAAAACGTTTGACTCAGCGGAACCCGTGCCACTGTAAGGATAAAATACTTCCACACTTCCTTGCTTTTGAAATATTCCTTCCACCGGAACATTGCTGGAATTGTAGATATTTTCTATGTTTTTTCATTGAAGTTTCTCTTAGTGTAGCGTTTCTCTTTTGAGTTAAATTGAGAACCTTGCTCTGTTTTTTTTTCTATTTCAGGTATTTCCACATAACTGCATAAGGGATTTAAGTATGAGAATATACGGTTAGTTGCTACATAAGAACTTTTACAAAAAATCCTGAAATGATGCCGTTCTAAGCGCTTCACTTGCCACCATATGCACAGAACTTATGGTGCAGTACCTTAGCATAAATCTGTATAGCTCTCGTTCATTTAAAAAGGCGTTTTTCGTACGATTTGACGGTGATTGATGATGTATGATTTTTTCGATCCACTTCTTATTGAAGCTTAAATTTGGTTGAAACGCTACGGGAATTAGATTAGCGATGTATTGCACCCGGTTAAGACTCTTCAAATGAACGGTTTCCTCAACAGTTTCGAAACTATTCCGGGATCCCTTAATGGCATTTAGCGCCCACAGTTGTTTGCTTTATCATCGCATTTTTGCTGATTATCGCATGATGTCATGTCCTGGTGTACTCTACGTTCTCTCTATGCTATACGTTCTCGTGTACTGTACGTTGACCCTGGCATTTTCGTCTACTATTGCGGGTGTTTTCTACCTTGGTTGCGGGCATTTTCTCCGCACGCAACGCACACCGTGAGATTCGAGCATTTTCTTCGTAGACCTCCAGGCTCCCCCTTCCACTATAAGCTACTCTCAGGAGCCCTGATGTTTAAGCTTTTTTCGAGGTTCACGTCAACGACTAGCAGCTTAAGTGGCCCGTTAAATGCGTGTCGTGACTAGAGCCGGTGCGCTTAATAAGAGCGTCTACTTACGGGGTTACTGCCGTTACGAGGCATTTTTTAGAGGAACTGCTGCTCTCACTCTATTGTTTTCGAGAGTGACGACGGCATATGAGCAACTCGGTTCAGTCAGAACTACCGGTAGTACATCGTACCAGTGAAATAAAGCCAGAGAAAGCGTCTACAAGTGTTGCTGCTACATCTCATGGATTCACATTCTTAAAGGTGTATAGAGCCGCGTTGTTTTCGGTTTTTTTTGAGAGCAAATCTGGACATACTTCATGAGGCATACTGAAACAGTTCCTATATAAGGCTCCAACACACTTAAAAGCGTGTCTCGCAATTGCCTGCCTTTGGTTTTTTACAGCTGTTTGCTTCACGTTTCATTACGGCGTCCTTAACACTGCAAGTTACCGCATTTCCATGATGTTCATCATCATCAAAAGGTTCATGCTGTTCTCGCTTCATGGGCCGGTCGCGCAGCTCAGTAGTCCACGCTTGTTCATCTCGACCGTTCCGTTGAGAATCTGCAACGCTCCCTGTCATTTAGCCTCCAATCTGTTATTTTGTTTCATTTTCAGCAGTTGCTTACGAAGCTTCCCGTTACTATTTTTCATATTGTCGAAAATACCTTGTCTTGTCATCGATCCTTTGGCGATGGTATCGTCTTCATTAATTTCTTCAAAGAGCTTTCATGCAGGATCACTGTCGCTTGATCTGTCACCTGGAAATATTCTTCGATTTGAGTGATTTTGTCTTCCTCACAAAACAATTCGTTGTATGTCAAATGGCTCCTCAGCCTGTCCCGTCAGGCACGAAGGGTGTTCTAATCGAGCTAGTGATTAGTGGCTGAAGAACCATTTGGTGTAAAAAGGATTTCATGATTCGAATGACACCATCACTCAAGTTGACTTACAAATCAACAGCGCACCATCAGCCGGCAGATGACTTACATCGATACTCAGACTATCTTCCCATGGCAACGTTTCAGTGTCGTCAGATGAGTTGTGACAAGTCGTTGTAATGGTTTCTACTTCTACACGGTTCCTTGTTTTCTTGCGTTAAAAAAAGATAAGAATCAGAAGATAGGCTACGAATCAACTTGAAGCAAAAACGTGGTTGTATGAAAGGGCCATCTTGTGCGTAGAGTGGCCTCTATATCTTGTCTTTCAGGGAAGGAAATGAGATGTGGCAATAACTTGGGTAATGGAACGTCACGCTAAAAACGCTAAAATTGCTCTCTCCCAAGATTAGACTACGGCCCTTGTCGAAAGGTAAAAGGGTCGATCTTTTTGCAGAAGCCTAAAGGAAGGGTTAACTCAATGTCTCTGAACCGGAAATCCAAGCCTTTTGTTGAGTAGCAATCACTTATTGTTCCATACGCTCTGTTCACATCATAATTCTACACCGTCTTGAATTACCCACAACCATTTCGTTCCTTCGTCAGTCGCGTCTTCTCGGAACATCACTGTAAAGCAGTTTGAATCAAGAGGTCAGGGTCGAAAAAGTCAAAAGAAAATCAAAAACTATTTTTGCATCTGGGTTTAACCATAAAACGAAAGTCTCTAACGCACTTTCTCATACAGCAGATGTGCATATCTGTGACTCGTTCCGTAGACACTTTGCTGCTTGCTTTCGTAACCCGTAGGCGTTGTCAAAATTTGTTCAACAGGCTTTTTCTTGCTTTGTAGATTGGTAGCGTGGCAGCAGAGCAGCAAGACTGTTCAGCCTTATCTGAAGGCGTAGAAGAGCGCAAGATGGGAGATGCCATTCGTTTGGCAGTAGTCATCGTTCCTCTATTCCCCACGATTTCCATCCGGACGAGCTTCCCGTCTTCTGTTTAGAGTTCTATGTTTACTTTCCTCGAGCCGCTTTCGTTCTCCGTCTGGTTGTCGCTGATTGGAGCCTACCTCTCGGTCTCGTTTATAATGTACCTTTTGGCGAGATTCAGTCCTTATGAGTGGTGAGTGGACCTTGGATAAGACCGGTGCGTAGGTGGATCCCTTGAGTGCTTCCTCAGGTACGACATTGAGAAGATCGACGAGCGCGACCGAAGCATCGAGAACCAGAAGAATCAGTTCAGCGTGCTGAACTCGCTATGGTTTGCCGTCGGTTCGCTGATGCAGCAAGGAAGTGACGTGATTCCGAGAGCGGCAGCCACGCGGGTTGTGGCGGTGATGTGGTAAGCGGGAGGGCTCGATCTCCACTTGGATTCTGTACGCGTCCTCCGCAGAGCGCGTCGCTTCAGGTGGATGTTCACACAGATTCTCATCTCCTCCTACACTGCTCAGCTGGCTGCCTTCTTAACGGTGGAGCGCATGACCACACCGATTGAAAGGTAGGCAGTGAAATCGCCTTTAAAACGAAGCGTTTTCGCAAATCACTCAAACGGCAAGCCTTCCTTTTAGCACTGCTGATCTGGCCAGCCAGCAGAAGATCCGCTACGGCACTCTGAAAAGTGGCAGCACGATGGACTTCTTCAGAGAAAGCCGAATTCCAATATACGAGCGAATGTGGGTTCTTCCATCTGTTCAGAATACATGTCGCCATTGCAGGGCAGTCATGTTACCATAATATAATGTCTAGTAGCTAATAGTTTCGTTTTAAACTTGCTCAGTAGTTATCGTCTACGTAGTAAGATCCCTCATTAAACGTATCCAAAAATAGATACGGACGAGTTTCCACGCGGTGCGATCACGCTCTCCGATACACTTGTCGGTCTTTGAAGGTGTGATAACTATGTATGTTGATGGACTTTCTAATACGAAGAGAAGCACGCGACGTTCTCTTCAATTGCCACTTTCAAGCGGAAATGGTATATGCAGCATCCCAGTAGCTTCCGGATCTTTCAGTCACCTGATATGCGCCAGCGCACGGCGTTGGTGCACATCAGGTCACAGCGGGCAATTCGTTCGAAATCAAGGGGCGACATTGAGCCTATGTCTTCAGAGTTATGTCACGACGTTCTCGTGTTCGGCGTTGAGCACGGCGGTGGTAAGCGGTGAACCCCGTTATCTCTTCCCCTTACTTCCCCGCGGCGCCAGCCGCATGGAAGCTGGGCGTTAGAGTAAGGTCCTGGACCCCGCACTTTTCCCTTTATACCTTTAATGGTGGATTGTCTTACTACATACGGTACTTCAGCCGGTGCGTCTCTTTTGATGGACGCCAGATTCGACACTGGTTCTGGGATTCTATATTATCCTTTGCGTGGTAGCCTGAGCTTCCCTTTGATCAGCAAATTTGTTCTATCCGAACGAAGAGATGTTCAAAATGCATGGTCGAAAATTCAAGAGGTATGCTATAGAAGGCGTTTGTGGTTAGTGGAAAGGTTATAAGCAGTTAAAGGATAAAGGATAAAGGACGGCGTTACTCAATCCCTTCTGGGATGCGCCAGCGCATTCTACTTCTACGGGATGTCGTGGAGGCGACATGAATGCGTATTTGGCCATACAATGACTTGCGGTGGCCAGCCGATGAACAAGTCAGCGCTTTATCCTTCCCAGACAAGTCTGGTACCAATTCACCGACCCCGGAGGGATGGAAGGCTTGGTTGGCCTGGGCGGGAAATCCGAACCAGGAACCTGGTATCGGGTGCACGCGGCAGTCGCGCCTCCCCCGACTGCGCTACACGCGCCCTTATAAGCAGTTAGGTCTTAGGAACTTTGCCCTCATGTGCACGTCTGACTTGGAAAGTTTGGAAAACACAGCGTGACGAAGTCCCACCGCTCCGCTGTATGATGCGATTTTCCCGATATTCAGTCGCAACCTGAAAACATTCCACTCATAACTAAATGAGTTCTCTACTCACCTCACGGAATCTGGCGTAAATCAGAGACGATATGAGCAGCTCGATTACTGAAAACCATTCCAGATTCTTCATTAATGTAGCAATTCTAACCAAGAATGTCAATAAACCAGTTTCAATCACCCAATCTGCCTCCGTTCAGGGGTAACCTACTAGCTTTTTTCCATAAGGCTAGTTGAACTCTAACTCCATCCTCCCATCTTTGTACAGTTACACTGCACTGACCGCGTCTTTTGGTCATTGGCCGAAAAGAACGCTGGGAAACTGGCGAGGTTGCGCCGCTTTTGAGCGTTCCAAAGCGACCTTTTCTAATTACTTTTTTCAAATTCCAGTACTTGAGAAAACGAAGCATATTTAGCCCTTTCTATCTTTTGGAAAAAAAAGTAGAGTTGGAAAATGCATATAGGAGGAATCAGTCGACAACCTGTAGAGCGATTGAGCGACAGCTTGAAGAGTGAGCGTTTGGGGAGTTTTATCACAATTTTGCAGCCGCCTTACTCAGGAATTGTTATAAGACTGCCCAGCGAGCCTTTGGAGTGCACCGTGCACAATGCATATTGGATCAAAGCTATCAATCGGGTGGTAGCGACTTGCAAATTGCACGCGTGGCCGTGCTCGGAGCGCAATAACTCTGTTTCGGTTGCAACTCGTGGATCTTGTAGGCAGTGAAACTTTGTAGTTGAATGTAAAGTGGAAAGGTGTAGCTTATGATTAGGTAAAGTTACAGGGGTACGAATATGCAGGTTAGCCTTGTGTGACGATTTTTTAGGATTTCAGTCAACATCGGCAGGAACGCGGAGACCTAACGGCCTACAAACGCGTAGGCGAGCAGACTTTACGACGACATGCTCACAACTCCCTAGCTTCCTGAAGTGTCTTATACCCCTCTGCCAACTTAGAGTGGCGGAAGATAGCGGTTACAGTTTCTTGAGTTTTTGCACGCCCAGATTTGATTTTTCGACACTCCAAATGGTACTGCTCTGTTCAGCGTGAAAAGCGCTATCGAACGGCACCAATTTCGGCCGATTCTGTAAACATAGATTTTTTGATAATTTCGCATCGAGGACGATACCGCTCCAGGCCGTAGCAGACGGACGATGACGTCATCGAAAAATCGATGCCTTCGAGTTGGACCATGCTTGAAACCATTCGATATAGCTTTTTATGCTGAATCGAATGGTATCATTGGGAGTGGGAAAAACTGTAATCTGGGCGAGTAACAGCGCGGAGAGCGTCTGCCGTTCTTCTTCTTCATCTTCTTCTTCTTCAGCGTTTGTCCCGCTTCGTCGCGGGGTCCGCTCTTCTGGTGTTGCGACGCCACCTTTCCAGATCCTCGCTTGATCAGGGTGGACACCAGCTATTTTCATGTCCGTGTGTAACGTATCGGACCAACGCTGCTTCGAGCGTCCTCTAGGCCGCTTTCCAGATACTTCCAACTCAAGGCCTATCTTGCGGTCGCAGTCTTCTTTCCCACGCACACGTGGCCGTACCATCGCAAGCGAGCTTCGCGCATCTTCTGCACTATCGGCGTAACACCGAACTTCTGCCGAATGGCATCGTTTCGAATACGGTCCATGCGCGTGACACCTGCCGTCCAGCGCAGCATCTTCGTCTCCATGACGCTGAGGCGTGTTTCAACTTCCTTGGTCACAGGCCAAGACTCAGCGCCGTACATCGCTACCGGTCGCACGACGGCTCTGTAAATCTTCAACTTCAGGTGTTCTGGGATCTTCCTATCGCAGAGCACGCCAGTCAACGAACGCCACTTGGAGCAGGCTGCACTCACGCGTGAGTTCACTTCAACCATCAGACCGCTGTCAGACGCTATTGCTGATCCCAGGTATTTAAACACCGAAGTGCGTGCAAGTTCAGTACCGTTAATCTTAATAGAGCCGGACTCGTTCACGTCAGTCGTTAGGTACTCGGTCTTCTTGACGTTTAATTTGAGTCCGAACCTCGCCAGACAGTCGCACCAAGCTTGCACGTGCCGCTCGAGATCGTCTTTCTCTTCGCAAGCGAGCATCACGTCATCAGCATAAAGCAGCGTCCATGGAACAGGCTGCTGAAGATCTCGCGTAACGGCATCCATGACGACAACAAAGAGGAGCGGAGAAAGCGCAGAACCCTGGTGCACCCCAACAGAGATGGGAAACTCCATTGAGGTTGCAGCTGCAGCTTGCACTCTACTCTTTGGGCAAGAGTAGAGCATCCGCACCCACTCTATAAGTTCCTCAGGTACGTTGTGTCGTCGCAAGGCGTACCATATAAGCTCACGCGGTACGCGGTTGAAGGCCTTCTCCAAGTCGAGAAAGGCTATATGCACCGGCTTCTGTCTCTCGCGATGCTTCTCCACCAGGAGGCGGGCGGCGTGTATAGCATCAATGGTCCCACAACCAGACACAAAGCCGCACTGGTTGTCGGAGAGCTTGACGATTTCACGGATTCGTCTATCGAGGATTCGCTCGAAGATCTTTGTGCTGTGCGAAAGCAAGCGAATCGGACGGTAATTGAAGCAGCCCGCAGGACTGCCCTTCTTCTTCCAAATCGGAATCGTCGTACTGTTTGCCAACACTCCGATACTTTCTTCTCCTTTACTACCTGGTTGAAGAACTCAGCCAACCACTCAGCAGGATACCAGAGGTTCGACCTCCAAACATCGACTGCCAGATCATCCGGCCCTTTCGCCTTACCGGGCTTCATCTTCTTCAGAGCCGCTTCTGTTTCCTCCACGGGATCTTGTGAACGGGACTGTGAACAGAAACCACAGAAGAGATGGCCGGATGAGGAAATTCCATAGTGGAAATTTCCTCAAAGTTGTCACGCCATCGCTTCAGTGCCTTTTTGCGGTCTGTCAGAAGATGGCCGCTCTCATCATTGATGCCAACGAAGTTTTCAATATCCTCGGTTTGGCGATGGCGGGTCTTAGCAAGTCGGTACAAATACCGCTCACCATCGCGCGACTCGAGCTTTCGGTAGACATCATACCATAATGAGTGGCCTTCGCAACAGCCACGGCTTTCTTTGCAGCCCTCTTCGCCTTCTGATACTCCTGCCAGTTGTCGGCTCTTCTGTCGCCGAGAAATACATAATACAGCGACTTCTTTTCTCGAACCTTCGCTTTCGCATCGTCTGTCCACAGCCATGTCTGCTTGTCGACTTTGCGTCGTCCAGGCTTCGTAGTGCAGAGTTCCAATCTTGTAGCTTAGCGTATCGCTTCGGTTGCTCTCTTCCAAGTTTCGTCGACAGTCGTGACTGTCGGTAACCGTACGCGAGAAATCACAGCTGCTTCCTTCTTATTCATTCGCCATCACTTGATTCTAGATGCACCGCATCGCTCGATCTGCTTCAGCCTCGGAGGGGCGATCTTTAGGGTGCAGATCAGCGGTCGATGCTGTGGGGCGAGCGTCTCATAAATGCACGATCTTCGCGTCTGTGACAATGCTCCTGTCACGATCCTTTACAAGCACAAAGTCCATCTGAGACTTGGAGCTTCCACTATAATACGAGATGAGGTGGGAGTCGCGTTTTCGGAAGACGGTGTTCACAATGGTGAGGCTATGCGATTCCGCATACTCAAGAATACGCTCACCATCGGGGTTACGAGACCCGTATCCGAAACCACCATGACAGCTGTACCTGTCCTTCGCAGCACCTACGTGCCCATTAAGGTCACCAGCGACTATGGTGACATCTTTCGACGGTACCTCCGCTGTCTTCTCATCAAGCAGGTTCCAAAACTCATCCTTGGCCTAATCGGAGCAGCCAGTATGCGGAGCATACGCAGAGAAGAAGTGATAGAGTCGCTCCTTAGCGGCGACAACGATCTTCATCAATCGATCGTCAAAGCGCTCGACGCTTACAATCGAGTCACGAAATCGTTCGGAGACGATTATTCCGACACCACTGGTGGTCCTGGGACTTCCACATAGAACGACCTTGAGGCCACGTCCTACGTCCGTTGACTTGCTGCAGGACCACCTCGTCTCCTGCACCGCACAGAGATCAACTCTACGACGCTCCAGTGCTTCACCCAACTCGCACGAGCGGCCCGTCAACGTACCCACATTCAGCGTTGCCACGCGGGTCCTGCTTACGTTACAGGACTTTCGGACTAGCTCAGTTGCTCCCCGATGCCGTCCTCGCATCAGGGACCCTCGCATACTTTCCACACTCGCCGGGCTCTGCGAGTGCGCGTCGGCTCCCGCGGACGCCGTAGCACTATCTCGAGAAACTTGAACTGTCATACACCATGCGATGTGACATGGGTCTTCGTAGCCCAGCCTGTCACAAGGGCCTGTCGCCTGCATTCGAATGTTCGTGATTAGCTTAGCTCGCAGAGCGAGCAGTTTCCACTGGCACCACGTGGAGGAACGGACATCGCCACCGGAGAGCGTCTGTCTTGTTGCGCTAAATTGCGCGCGCGGGCGTGTTAGGAGCACAATAACTCTGTCAAGTTCGAATCGTTTCGGCTGCAACTTGTGGGTCTTGTAGGCAGTAGAACGGCCTATTAGTGTACTAAAACAGGATGGCTTAGCCTAGGAGGGGGCGATGTTACAGCGGTGCGAAAATGCAGGTGAGGCTTGCGTGGCGCATTTTTTTTTTCCGAATTCGGTGGAGCAGTGCGGGAAGACCGGCGAGCAAACGGCCTTGAAATATGTTTGCAAACTGAGCGTTTAAGATACTTCACGATGACATGCTCAGAACTCCCCAGCTTCCTAAACTGCCTTAGCCTCAGCTTCCAGTTTAAACCGGCGGAAGATAGCGGTTAGAGTTCCTTGCGCTCTTACTAGCCCAGGTTTGAGTGTTCAACGCTCATAATAGTACAGTTCTGTTCAGCATGAAAACCGCTATCGAACGGCACCAATTTCGACCGATTCTGGAAATATCGATTTTTGACAATTTCCCATTGAGGACGGGGGTGCTCCAGGCCGAGCCTGCGCGGTCGATGACGTCAGCGAAAATCGCTCTTTTCGGAATTGGCCAAATTTTCTCGTGCAAACTTCGTCCAAAATGGTCTGAGGGTTATTTAGGGCGCTGATTACGAATCCGACGTCCGTTTTTGAAAATTCCGTCGATTTCAGCAGGTTACTTCTCGTTTGAGGGTGGTGGCGATGTCCGTTCCTCCACGTGGTGCCACTGGAAACTACTCGCTCTGCGACGTAATCGTCTGAATGAATTTCGGCATTGCATTCGGCACCCCGAATAAGTCCCCGCCCCTATATGAAGTTTGAGCAAAATGGTGATCCTGACCCGACCACTCCAAATTTCTAGAAGAAAATCCAAAACCTACTGAAATCGGCGGAATTTTCAAAAACGGATGTTTGGTTTGTAATCAACGCCCCAAATAACCCCTGACGATTTTGGACGAGAAAATTTGGCCAAAATTTGGGTTTCCGACACTTCCAGTAGGGGCAATAAACAGAGCAGTACCAACCATAACCATACCATATGTCCAACACAACAGGAGATGGACACATGTTTCGATATACTGAACAGGCAGTCGGAACATATAAGATTCACGCGTGAAAAGCCCACCGCTAACTGGCTCGCATTCTTCAACGTGCAAGTACTTCTTTCTGGCGGGTCCTACAGGACCAGATGGTATCGGAAACCAGCCAGCAAGAATATCATTATCCATTGCGCATCAGCAGATCCATCGAGGTCTAAGAGAGCTGTTATCCGAAATATGTTTCGCACGGCTCGCACGGTTTCATCGGAAGGCGAGGATGTGGCTTATTCATTGGATACGGCTCGCTCCATTGCGATGCAAAATGGATACGCTAATATAAGACGGATCAGCGGACCAAGACCACGATCAACAGCAATCAGGGAGCTTGAGGGCAAATAGTCGAAGGTGGTATTTTGCGTACCATTCATTTCTAACCGTGTAACAGCAGCAATTCGGGGTTGCGTACCAGCATCTGACCTTCAGGACGATGTGAGGGTTATTGAAATTCCCCCTACCAGCTTGAAAGCGCTGTTAGTACGAAATCGCATGTACGATCGTATATCCACTACATCCTCTTGCGTCATCTCTACGTTTGGGAATGCAAGAGACTGCATAACATCGGGTGTGGTATACCTTATAACATGTTGCGACTGCAGGGAAGCGTATGTTGGGGAGACTGGGAGATATGCGTAAGAATAAAGGAACACATTCACGGGCTACGTACATTTCGAACGTACACTCCTTTAGGTGATCACAGGGTTAACCATCATGGAAACAGGTGTTTTAATGTTGCGGTAAAGATCCTAGCGCGTGAGTCTGATATCTCAGCGCGACGCACTCTCGAAGCGCATATATCGCGGCTAGGACACTTAGAATTAACAGAAGGAACGAGTGCGTTGCAATAGCTCACGATCTTGCACCACTCGCCGACATGTGTGGATTGTGATCGGTAATATTCACCAACATATAGTGATTACGAGGGTTTGCCACTCACTTTCTCACATCTAGCGGCCGTTGACGGTGGACGACTCTCAGTCCTGAAGTCGTCCATTCTATAAATTTGAGGTGCCGTTTTAGTTCCTTTTCGCTTTCTGAACTTGCCTTGCGGTACGAAATGGAGTTTGGGAGATAGTTTCTTGAATTCGATTCGATTCTTCCAGGCTCTGAAGAAGGCGACAACGCCGAAACGTCAGCCGTCAGGAATAAAGATATGTAACAATCTTGGCCGAAGCTAAATATCAACATTCATATTAACAGAACCATGCCAAGATTTATTGACAGTCGCACTTGGAATGTCTTACAAGAGCAGTACCATTTGGAGTGTCGAAAACTGAAATCTGGGTGTGCAAGAACTCAAGAAACTCTAGCCGCTATCTTCCGCCACTCTAAAATGGCAGATGAGACTAAGGTCCATCAGGAAGCTAGGGAGTTGTGAGAATGTCATCGTAAAGTAGCGTTTCCAAGCCGTTAGGTCTCCGCGTTTTCCTGCAGATGTCGACTGAAATCCTAAAAAATAGTGTCACACAAGGCTAACCTGCATATTCGTACACCTGCAACTTCACCTAATCATAAGCTACACTTCCACTTTAGAATTCTACTACAACGTTTCACTGCCTACAAGGCCCACGAGTTACAGCCGAAACGATTCGGACTTGACAGAGTTATTGCGCTCCGAACACGGTCGCGCGTACAATTTGCAAGCGATCGCTACCACTCGATTGATAGGTTCGATCCTCTGTGCGTTGTTCCCGGCGCACTCCAAAGGCTTGCTGGACAGTCTTAGAGCAATTTCTGAATAGGGCGACTGCAACTTTGTGATAAAACTCCCCAAACGCTCACTCTTCAAACTGTCCCCCCCCCCTCGATTGATAGGTTTGTTCCAATATGCATTGTGCACGGCGCACTCCAAAGGCTTGCTGGACAGTCTTATAGCAATTCCTGAATAAGGCGGCTGCAAATTTGTGATAAAACTCCCCAAACGCTCACTCTTCAAACTGTCGCTCGATCGCTCTACAGGTTGTCGCACCCACTCGATTGATTCTGTCGGGCGTATTTGCATTGTTCAACTCTACTGAGATCTATAGGTCATAAGATACGTTCCAGATGGAACGTTCCAAAGCGGCCTTTGTTGGCTTTTCCGGGATTTCCGGCTAATGAACGGAGGAACATGTCCGGTACTGCATCTAAATGCAGGAAAGCACGACAAATCAATTAGCTTCTACAGGTGTAGCGTATGTAATAGGTTGTCCCATAAGTCCCCGCCGTTTTTTTCAACGATTCACTGCAGATTTCGCCGGCGGTCTCTTGCATAGCACTGCATAGCTTTCGAAAGAGAATGATTTGGTCTATCAGAGCATGTATTGCATTTCTTTTTTCATCAGGAATTTTGTCAATTTTTAGGTCGTTGAAGTGAAAAGTGAAAAAGTGAAAAAGTAGCCATTTGCGCACTTGTTCTCTCCGCTTAGGTTTGTAATTTTTTGCGAAGTTTTTTATAGCACTTGGAAGAGAATGTTTTGTACTACAAGAATATGTGTTGGTCCTATTTTCTCCCTTGCCCTTTATTGATTTTTAGGCCATTAAATTGGGAATTCCGACTTTTCCGTCCGAATTTTTACCAAAACTCCGGTTCTGTGGTTGGATTTTTTGCTTGCTGTTATATGTCGTTTGGAATAAAATGTCTTGCTCAACAAGAATTTGTGTTGCGTTTATTGGTTCACGCTGATTTCTGTCGAATATCAACAACTGAAGAAGGAGAAGGAGTTGTGGTGAAGACGATTTTTCCATGTTGTTGATATTCAATAGAAATAAAATAAACGCGACACATATTCTTATAGAGCAAGACATTCTTTTTCGAATGGCATATAACATCAACCCAAAAAGTCCAACCACAGAGCAGGAGCTGTCGGCAAAAATAACCATCCTCCGGACTCCCAATTTGATGACCTAAAAATCAATAAAGGACAAATGAGCAAATAGCACTAACACATATTCTTGTAGTGCAGAACATTGTTTTCCAAATGCTATAAAAAACTGCGCAAAAAATTACAAACCTAAGCGGAGAGAACAAGTGCGCAAATGGCTACTTTTTCACTTTTCACTTCAACGACCTAAAAATTGACAAAATTCATGATGAGAAAGGAAACGCAAGACATGTTCTCATAGAGCAAATCATTCTCTTTCGAATGCTATGCTGTGCTATGCAAGAGACTGCCGGCTAAATCTGCAGTGAATCGTTGAAAAAAACGGCGAAGACTTATGGGACAACCTGATACAATGAGTTTTTCAATTCTACCGACTACGTCGGATGTTGGATGGGTGCTGCTAAATTGGACGCACGGGCGTGTTCGGAGCGTAATAACTCTGTCGAGTTAGAATAGGTTCGGCTGCAACTTGTGACACAGCTATGTGTCTTTTGATTGGACAATGTTACAGCGGTGCGAATATGCAGGTCAGGCTTGTGTCTCATGTGGTCTTGTGACCCGTTTTTTTCCGAAGTCAGCCGAGTGGTTTCGCGTCTTTCCCACCTCTAAGCCTAAGGACCTACAAACGCATCCGCGAACAAAAACTTGCCAGACTTTGCAAAGAGTTTCTCAAACTCGTTCAACTACCTAAATTTTTTCAGCACTTGCTGTAGCTTTTGAGCAGCAGACGACAACGATAGAAGTTCTCCGCAATGTTACTAGCTCAGATTACTGTTCTCGCTACTCTCAATAACACCTCTCAATTTATGCCTCGTCCTCTATGCGAAAGTGTAAAAAAATCGTTCTTTTCGAACTAGGCCGAGATTGATACCATTCGATGGAGCTTTTGTGCTGAACATAATGGCGTTATCTCGAGTGTCGAAAACTCAGATCTGAGTGAGAAAGCGCGCAGGAAACTTCAACTGCTAACAACCTCCGTTCTAAAATGGCAGCTGGAGTTAAGACAGCTTAGGCAGCTGGAGAGTTATGAGCACGTCTTCCGAGAAGCACCTTAAATGTCCCGTTCGCCTACGCATTCGTAGACTGTTGGCTCGCCGCGCCTTCCCTCATTGGTCGGCTGAATTCGGTGCAGCATCCGTCACACAAGCCTTACCTACATTTTCGCATCGCTATAATTCCTCTTTTTTATAAGCTACTGCTGCACTACTGCGTCCACCTACAACTTTTTACTGCCTTCAAGATCATCAAGCTGAAGCCGAAATGTTTCGAACTTGACAGAGTTATTGCGCTCCGAACACGCCCGCGCGTCCAATTTAGCAGGCGGAGTGGCGTTCTTCCCCCGCCCTCTAAATAGAAGCGTTGCAAATGTCTGCGTCCCCACTATCTCGTAAAGGCCTTCGCACACTTTTGCGGCGAGCGGCGGGCGCCGCTGATCGGCATGACTCATCGAAAGGCTAGAGCGCAGAGGGTCTGCCCGCGCCGCGGAGCGGCGACGGCAATGATGATTCACATCATTATCGCCGCTGCCGCTCCGGGCGCGCCCCACGCCGCTCGCGGAAGAACTCACACCCACGCTCGCCGCTGGCGGCGAACTCTGCGTCCTTGCCCTATGGTTAAGGATAGGGCAGCGGCAACGCCGGGGAAGTGTGTGGAGACCTTAAGGCAGGCACCGGACTCTCGAGCAAGCACAGGGGATGGGGGTGGGTGGGCCAGGAGGTAGAACGCTCGTCCCCAAGCACCCATCCAACATCCGGCATAGTCGGTAGAATTGAAAAACTCATTGTTTGCTATCGAGGCTAATTAATTTGCTGTGCTTTTCGTGCATTTAAATAAGCTGCTTTCGACAGTTCGTACAATTGTTGCCGCGAAGTAATATTCCATTAGTTTATGGTATACTAAACTACACAAAACGCCAGAACTATCTTTTGTTTTGTAATGTCGCTGATATAGTTAACAAAGTTGAAATTGAAATTGTTACACCGCTAGATTCAAATTATCATGCCACCATCACTTTCCAAGTAAACTCATCATTCGACCATCCGAGGTTTACTTACAGAAGGGATTTTGACAGTGCTGACTATGACATAATCAGTACTTATTTAAACAATATACAGTACCGGACATGCCGCTGCGTCCAACAAGCACACGCGGCGCGAAAGATGAAGAGCGGCGCAAAAGGGCGCCGTAGAGCGCGGTTTCCCGCTCGCCACGCGTCGCGTGTGACGTAAGTCGCGTTAGGGCGCTGCGCCCTTAACTTCTGGACGTTAGGCTGATGGAAGGAGCCTACCCACGCGTTTGGACGGACATGGCCTACTGTTTGGAACTAACTGCCGGCATGGCGCGTGCTGTGAACAATGCGTATAGGCCCGGCAGAATCAATCGAGTCGGCGCGACCGCTCGCTGAGTGTCGATAGGCTGATGAGCTGATGGAAGGAGCCTATTCACGCGTTTGGAGAGCGTGGCTTACTGTTTGGAACGAACTGCTGGCCTGACGCGCTGTAAATAATGCATATAGGCCCGGCAGAATCAATCGAGTCGACGCGATAGAGCGGATTGGAAAATTTTCGGCAAATATCGATTTTTTTGATAATTTCGCACCGAAGACAAGTACGCGGCGAAGGGGCTATGACGTCATCGAAAGTTTTCGAATCTGGCCAAGTTGGGCACAGTTCGATAGCGCTTTTGATGCTGAATGTAACGGTGTTACCTAGATTGGCGAGAACTGTGATGTGAGCGAGTAAGACCGAGGAGAACATCGACCGTTGTTGTGCTAAATTGCGCGCGGCACGTTCTGAGCGCGATAGCTCTGTAAAGTGTGAACCCTTCCGATTGCGGCTCGTAAGTTTTGTAGGCAGCAAAATATTCTAGTAGAGTGCCGAAACACAGTAATGCAGCTTATGATTGGACAAAATATAGCGCTGCGAAAATGCAGGTTAGCCTTGTGTGGCACGATTTTTTCCAATTTCAGTCGACACCTGCGGAAAGACGCGGAGAGCTAACGGCCTACAAATGCGCAGGCTAGCAGAACACCGAAGGTGCTTTCAAGTTACGCTGCTCGCAAGCCCCTAGCTTATTAAATTGCCTTATTCCCAGCTGCCTTTTTAACGGGCTTAGCGGTTGACATTTCCTGCGCTCTTACTCGCCCAGGTTACGGTTTTCGCTACTCGCAGCAGCACCGCTCAATTCAGCACGAAAAGCTCTATCGAATGGTAACCAATTTGGCGGGTTCGGAAATATCGATTTTCGATGAAGTCATCGCCCTCTGCCGCGACCTGGAGCGCCTCTTCGATGCGAAATCGGATTTTTCCAAAACTGGTCGATATTGATACCGTTCGATAGAGCTTTTCGAGCTGAACGGAACATACCAATTGAGAGTGTCGAAGACTTAAACGTGGGCGAGTAAGAGCGGAAGAAAGCTCACCGCTGCCATCCGCCGCTCTAAATGGCAGCTGGTACTAAGGCAATTTGATAAGCTAGGGAGTTGCGAGCAATTCAGTGCAAAGTGCTTTCAGTACTCTGCTAGCACTCGGATTTGTATGCCACTAGCTCTCCGCGTCTTCCCGCAGGGGTCGACTGAAATTGAAAAAAATCGTGTCACACAAGGCCAACCTGCATTTTCGCAGCGCTGTAACTTTGTGCAGTCATAAGCTGTATTACTGTGTCTCCGCACTCTACTAGAATATTTCGCTGCCTACAAAACCCACGAGCTGCAACCGGAAAGGTTCACACATTACATAGCTATCGCGCTATAAACCGATGAAAACAACACTAATCAAACCATTTAAATAACGAGTCCTTTATTTGAATTTCATGTGACCTAGATCGTATTTATACTGGAAAAATTGTTTTTGTGAATACATTTAAATAACGAGAAATTGAAAAAGTTCCTGTCATAACCTGACTCGGATAGTTGCCTTTTAGTATGCAAAAGTCTAGTTATAAAATCCTCTTTAAAGCTACAAGGGGGTGCAGTTCTTAGAATTTCTGCATAAATCGTGGCTTTTTAAAATTAGATGACAGATTGGCATCGAAATGAGGAAATCTCTCAATACTAAAATTAAAGGAATCTGTCTTATTATAAAGCATAGTGGTTAATCGATTGCCTGAGCTCTTTATTTCCATATCTAAATAGTTTCACGAGTAGTGTTGTCATGAGTAATATCTAGGTTCAAGACATATTATTATACACGTTGATAAGTTTGTTATAAATATCATTAGTGCTACTGTTATGAACAACTAAGATGATGTCCATACAACGAAATGGAAGGAAGAGGTGGAGATTAGGATGGGTAATGGAGTAAGCATATTCGAAACATGCGAGGGTTAGATCAGCCAAAAGAGGACTAGCATTACTAGCCTGTGGTGTCCCCACTTCTTGGATCAACAAATGATCAGAGAATTTACAGTAGCTGTTACTAAGAAAGTAATCTATAAAATAAACTACATCGTGTATAGTTTTTATGTCTTGTAGAGTTACTGTAGAATGTTTTATTGTAACAATTATAGGCAATAGAGTTTTTATTACATTTTTAAAACGAATTTTGAGTATCCCTCTAATATTGTTGAGAATATTGCAGTGAGGTAAATAAGTAAACATATTGGTGGAATCCGCTGAGAAAACTTTTAGATTGTTGCCTCGTATATTTTGTAGCCGTTCGCTTATAATAATGTTTTGAATAGACCAATATACTACAAATGTTCGAGTCATGGTTCTGATGGTGTCGACGTAGTTATTAAAATGATTCCTACTAAACTTAAGAATGTTAGCTAGAAAGACGGAGGATGAATCTCAATTTGGTGTTCTGTGTAGTTAACAGTTATTACATGCGCAAGCACATGTAGAGATAACAACACGAAGACATAAGACAAAACAAGCACAAACAAGCTGAGTGAGTCTGAGATGTATAAGAGATTGAGGAAAAAAGACAACTAGTGTCTCCCTCGCAGCTAGCGGTACACATCTCTTTTAAAAGCGGAAAAGGATTTAGATAGCTGCATTTGTTTGCACAATTTCACATAATCCGAGCCAGCTCTAAATGCAAAAAACGACTCCCTAAGGCTCGTTCTAGGGTTACCAAGAAATAACTTGGTCTATAGCCACGGGTAGATGAGGCAACGAATTTAAAAAGTCCCCAACTTTCAAATCGCCAACACCATTAATAATTTTGCAAATTGTCAAGAGATCGTTACGCCTCCTCCTCAGATAAAGACTATCCAGATTGATAATCTTATTCCTTACTATTCCATGGGGTATACTGTTATATAGAAAACCAAGAGCTCGAATGAATACTTTTCTTGTAAAACTATGCTAAACCTTTTCCAGTCTCCCCATAAGATTTTTTTACTGGGAAAGAAAACGCAGGTTCTATATTCGAGAATAGGACAAACAACAGTTTTGTACGCTTTAATTAACAGCAAGGGATCGTTGGTACTAATAGCTTTGAATAGAAGAAAGAGTCTTTGATCTGCTTTACTAGCAATTAGTTTGCAATTATCGTCGAAGCTCAGCTTGGCGTCTAAGTAAAAGCCAAGATCTCTAATTTTTTCGACCTTCTTCAAAACTATCCCCTTGATCTGGTAAGGCGCTTTGCAGTTGCGCTCCCCAAGATGAAAAACTTTAGTTTTGCAAGCGAAAGGGGTAGCTTCTTCACAGTTGCCCATTCAGCGACAGCATCAATAGATTCCTGAACTTTCAAAGTGTCATGCTTGTGCACGATTCTGCTGAAACTCTTAACTTCATCAACAAACATCTTACAAGGAACACCAGTTTGTTCAATAAGCATGAGAAGATCGTATACATAAATGTTAAACAATGTTGATGATAAAACTCCACCCTGAGGTAAGGCCCACTGGGAGCAGATCTTACGGTGGATAACTGTCCATTTATCCGAACTTGAAATGTACGGTCACGCAAAAATTCCTTAATTCACTCTCTTATTCTAGGATGCAGCTTTACGATCTGGAGTTTATCCACCAGTCTGCTATGTGATGCCCTATCAAATGCCTTTTGGAAATCGAAATAAATTACATCTAAGTTGGCTTTATCTTCTAGAATCCACGTCCACTCATTCAGTGCCTCAAGCATATGTGTTTCGGTTGACTTGTCTTTTCTAAACCCATGCCGATTTGACGGCAAAATCTTCTGGGAGTCAAGATGCTCAGTGATACCCTTTTTAAAGATTTTTTCGAAGAGCCTACAGAAAACAGACGTAATACTCACAGGTCTGCAGTTGAAAGGATCAGTATGCGGGAACCTCTTAGGTATCGGTGTCACAAATGAGTGCTTCTATTTCTTAGGAACTTGTGCACAAAAAAGGCTAAGATTAAAGAGCAATTCCAGGGGCGATGCAATACAGGCAGAAATTTTCTTTATGAACTTAAGAGGTACTCCTGAGGTAGAGTTAGGCCAACTATCGAGAATTTTTACAATGTCATTTCTATGAAAACAGGGAAAATCGCGCATCTGGGGGAAAATTTTTGCAGCGACGGGAACAGGGCCATTATGATCATCTCCCTTGTAAACACTTTCGAAACATCAGCAATTCTTCAGCGTTATCCAAATCTGACGCTATAGTTGATCCACCAGGTATATGCAGATACAACACTTCATTCCTGTGATTAATCCTAGATTTGATAAACATGAAGAAAGGGCACTTATTATTTGATTGAATCACTTTTTTCTCTACTGATCTGCCAAATTTTAGAAGTTTTTTGTCGAATTTTTCAGATAATTTCTTATACGTCTCCCACGCTAACTCTGAATTTGCCGAACTATACGCCTTTAACTTAGCTCCATGACACCTGGAAATAAAACTGGGAAACCGATTACGAGTATGCGAAAATCTTCGCAAAGG
>OX377202.1:55415759-55454680 GCA_947396885.1 Heligmosomoides polygyrus polygyrus
CTTTCAAGCTCACGTCTATGTATGTTATGACTCATGAGCTTCCTACAGGACCCGGACTGTCTAAAGCTGAAATTTCGCGATTCAGCCATGGATAGCCGACACGGCTTACAACAGAAGAAGATTAGAACTGCCTAGTTAGGTCACCTTCGGGTGAATGCCCAAGCAGAAATTTTGAGGACGGCGTGCGACGGTTGGACGCATTTGATCGTCCTTCAATTTATTCCACACTTTCAGGTTTTCAATAAATTCCAACCAGCGCGTTTATTAGCGTAAGTTCACGTCTTAGAAGCATTTATGCACATTTGTTAGTCATGTGCGTTGAGAAGAAAAGAGTTTGAGAGCAAGACTGCAACTGCTACCCCCTAATTGCTCCCCACATGAATGCCTTTGTTCAGTGCTCCGCCCCAGTCAGATTGCAGGTCAGTTTACGTGATGAAATGTGTGAAGTCACTCTTCCTGAGGACATCGTCATCATGTGCCTACTGCTTTATCTTTGCGCAGTAATCAAAGAACACCAATGGCAGTTGCGCGGCGGGTGCGCTAATTGAATACTTTTCGATGACATGAATTTTTATGACTGATTTTCCTAAAGGAGTGACGTCTCCAGCAGCTTTCCCAATCTCAAGTGCGACTGCTACACACTTTTCGCGATCCTACTAATGTTTCAGTCCCAGGAAGAATAATCGAATAGGTGATGACTTCCGTTCTTCCACGTGGTGCCACTGGAAACTGCTCGCTTTGTGAGCTAAGTGAACGCGGACACTCGACTGCAGGCGAGGACAGACCGTTGTGACGGGTTGTCCATCTCACGTTACCTCACATTATGTTCGATGACTCATATTTTTCGAGATTGTGCCACGGCGTCACGGGTAGCCACGTACGATCGCAAAGCCCGGCGAGTGTGAGAAGTATGCGAGGGTGCCTGATGCGAGGACGGCATCGAGGGGGTGGCTGAGCTAGTCCGAAAGTCCCGTAACGTAAGCAGGAACTCGCAACGCTGAATGTGGGCACGTTGACGGGCCGCTCGTGCGAGTTGGTTGAAGCACTGGAGCGTAGAAGAGTTGCATTCGGGCACGGGGCAGGAGAGGATATGGTCCTGTAGCAAGTCAAGGGACATAGGACGTGGCTTCAAGGTCGTTCTACATGGCAGTCCCATGGCTGCTCCGATCAGGTCAAGGAGGAGTTTTGGAGCCTGCTTAGTGAGAAGACAAGAGAGGTACTGACGAAAGATAGATGTCATCATAGTTGCGGGTGACCCTAACACGTTGACAACGAGAGCGATTTTCGCATGTCTGGCGGGTGGGACGGAGCGCGCCGCACAAATGTGACACGACGTATCGTGACCCAAACTTTGTGTTAGTACAATTTCGGGATGCCAATGCTCGTGCTAATTTTGATAATGTCTCAACCGCTACGGTCGGTTACCCCCCCCCCACGTCGTTAAGTAGGATGGTAGTATCACGATCACCGATTTTGCTGAACTTTGTCCAAACTTTGAGAGTTTGAGCTACTGATCACGGATCTCACATTCGCTTCATGGAATTCGGTCAACTAAGATTGCGATATGTAGCGTTACTTAGGGTGGTAAATGCGACGGGAGCACTGGGTTCGATGTAGCCAAAACTTCGCATACAGGTCATTTTGGTGCTCACGAATCAGACGTCCGTTTTTGAAATTTCAGCCAAATAGCGAAGGTACGTTGCGATAGGTATGGGTCACCGACGCATACCTACCGTCACATTCTCCGGTGACGCCATTCTGCTTTGTAGAAGGATGCAGCTATAGATTGAATTTCGGGGTTCATTGTAAATAGATTTATTACCTAAAAGGCATGTAAAAAAGTGTGATTTAAAACAAGAGAAGAGTGAGAAGGCGAACTGTGATTTAACGACGATGTCGATACCGGGTGGTACTTGTTTCCAGCTTCTCAAATAATTCCTACACTGGGCAAAGTCGGCGGTCCCGACACGACTATCGATTACGATGGAAATCGGCTGTAATCGTCCAAGAGGACATCGGCACCGTGTTCAGCATCCTGAATAGCCTCAAGAATCAAGCTCTCTGACAGCTGCAGCTGTTGTCAGCCGATGTCTTTTTGGACAATTACGGCCGATTTCCTTCTTAGGACGGCGGCTTTGCTACTCATTATGGGGCCATTGATGCTATATACGTCGCTCGCCTTTTGGTGGAGAACCATGGCAAGAAACAGAAGCCGATGCATATAGCCTTTCTCGACTTGAAGAAGGCCTTCGACCGCGTACCTCGCGAGGTTACATGGGACGTCTTAAGACAACACAACATACCTGAGGTACTTAGTGTGGGTGAGTACTAAGTACTGTGATTACTGAGCGTGGGTGCAGAAGCTCTACTGTTGCCCAAAGGATAGTGTGCAGGCTGTAGCGGGAGCCTCAATGAAGTTTCCCATCTCTGTTGTGGTGCAGCAGGGTTGTTCGGGTTCAAATTGAAGGTCAAGAAGACCGAGTACGCAACGACCGACGTGAACGAGTCCATTAGGACTAACGTACTGAACTTACACGCACTTCGGTGTTTAAATACCTGGGATCAGCAATAGCGTCTCACGGCGGCCTGATGGTTGAAGTGAACTCAGGCGTGACTGCAGCTTGGTCCAAGTGACGCTAGGTGACAGGTGTACTCTGCGATAGGAAGGTAGCAGAGCGCATGAAGTCAAAAATCTATAGAAGCGTCATCAGGCCAGTAGCAATGGTTGACGTCAATCAATCCTTTTTGGGGTAAGCGGATGGTGAGTTGAGCGTGACCTCTCGAAGGCAACGGGAGTGCGTTCACATGCGCTATCAGTAGCGAATTGAGGCAACCACGATGAAATATCAGTGTTTCACATCCCTCAGAATGTCATCGGGCCATGCAAGGATGGAATTGCTGGTCGATTTGCGTCCGATCCTTGTGAGGTCGACTTGGAATGGGCGTGAGAAACGGCGCCCCGCCCACTTCTCTCCACTACTTAGGCCTATGTTATAGTTCGCTGTATTGCGCGGGTTGTTACGCACTGCGTGGCAGCCCGCATAACACTGTAACATAACACTGCCGACTTCGCCGAGAACAGCGTCGCAGAAGTATAACATAGGCCTTAGGGCGCTATGTGGACTTAAGTGTCCGTCTGATTTCGAAACAATTCCAGTCACTGGTTGGATTGGATGCGGACTTCCCTTGGCCTAAGAGCTCTACGACATGTCACCCTCACCAATGCTATTCTTTTCCCATTTCAGGAGGGCATCGCGCGTGTGAAGGCTGGGAACTACGCCTACATGATGGAGTCATCAATGCTGGAGTACTACATGGAAAGGGACTGTCAGCTGCAGAGCATTGGAGGACTGCTCGACTCCAAAGTCGGAATTTTGAGGACACCTGAGCAGACCGTGGAAAAGCTTAACGCATCGTTTTAGGGTTACGGCATAGCTCTTCCAAAGGGTTCACCTCTCAGGGATATTTTGTCTCGTACTGTCCTTCAACTTCAAGAGAGGACTATTCTCGAGGCTCTAAAGAGCAAGTGGTGGAAGGACATGCGGGGTTTGTTATTTGCGAATTTTCGCGTCCTAAAACGCCAACAATTTTCAAGATGTCAGCCTTTCAGATGGTCCGTCTTGCTCTCCTCAAATGGAAAAATCCAGAACGTCACCGCCCCAAAGTGTATTTGGTACGTTCCCCGAATGAATCACTTACGGCGTTCGCATCTCACATTATCTTTCGAGGTTTATCCTTTCGACTAGAAAACTTTCAAACTGTTTTCTGGTCTCGTTGATTGCAAGCGAAGTCGTTATTGTGATAAATAATTTCTATGTTTGGCAAGAATGAGGTCGCTGTTCCCTCTCTAGGTAAATAGTTTCGCTCTTACATCTTCATTCGTCATGGTGTCTCAGCTATGACCTTTTTCAAACAACAGTTTTCCTAACTCTACCTTAGGCATCCAGTTCTTAAGGACAGTTTAGAATTCTTTTTTCTTATTTTTCTATTTTTTCTGAATTTTTAGAACAATTCCTTTAGAACACTCACAGTTATTATCAAGTAATAACCTTTTAGAAGCACCAGCGAGGAACTAACAATAAATGCTCAAAGAATAGTTCTCCCAAAACACACTGTTGTGACATTAGCATTAGTGCTGGATTATTCTAACTAATGCACAAAGATTGGCCCGTGGTGATGGGTAACAACTTTAGTGAGATTAGAGGGTGTGCCTTTGACGGTTTTGAACTCCAATGTGGCTCCTAGGAATTCGAAGCCTTTTAGACGCCTCCCCTACACGCCATGTCCCAAGTTGAGGGAGAATTGCAGGATTTTGCTCAGGCCAAAGTCTTCAGTGGTGATCGCACTAAATACTCTGGTGGCACCGAAAACCTCGAGAGATCGAAAATGTTCAGGCATTTTCTACGTGCTCATTACGGGACTCATTATTGCTTTGTTACTGGCCTTCGGAGAATACTGTATCGAATCAAGGCACGACTCGTTCCGGTTAAGGCTAACCGTCTTGGGAAAGGTAAGCTGCTCAACAGACCGTTCGTGACTGTCCGTTCTTTCCGGAAGGCTTTCTAGAGCATCGCTTTCAGGTTCGGGACTGGTGGGTGGGCGTGTCCGGAGAGGATAAAGCCGAGAAGTCTCGCAACAAACTGCGCAACATGCAGCTCGACACGGCGGGTCAGCAGCTGCCGATGTGAGCACGATTTTCTGCTACAGACCAATTGTCAGTTGACCTGACATGTCACTCTAAGAGAAGCCGCCATAAGCCAATGCTACACCCCTTCATGGTGTTTCGGACACTTGAACCACTTGTGGAGAGGCTACATAGTTGTGTGTGTGGCACTGACGTTGCGGTGTAACGATTTTGCACCTGCAGTAGACCACCTACCCAATATAGCGAGAGCTTCCCCCATGCGGTAGAGCGAGGAGGCACTGTTAGTGGGAAGAATTTTAAAAAATGTGTCAAATTAATGGCATTACATCTAAGATGGGCATACCTCACGCTCTCGCTATGCTCTCGAAATACTTTGCTTTATTGCTTCCCAGACAAACGATGAGGATTTCAAGTTTTGCGACAGCAGGCCACAACATCACGACCAAAAATTGTGAAGTGATTAGTGATGACTCATCCCTAGCCACTGCATTCGTTCATCGCATGGAAATCATATCAGAAGTGAGGCCACGGGTACTCAACGTATCGCAGACACCTGCTGAGCTCATATCTTTTCCTTGAGGTCCACTCTCTAATCGCTATTGATTTCTTACGGATCTTTTACCGCAGAGACCTCCAAAGAGGAAGAGGACGTGCGTCCGTAAAGTAAAAACGTGGCTCATTTCGCATAACAGCTCCAGGACATCAATTGTTGCTCCGTTTTGGCGTTTCTGGGGGAACAGGCGCATATCAAACAAGCGAAGGTTTTTCACCAACAGGCTGGTTCAACATAGTCTGGCCTCCCTCGGGATGTCGAGAGGGCGGAGCAACGTGTATTCGCTCGGATGGCAAGGGCCGGCAGTGTGTAGGTGTGCTGACACCATCGCTTTGGACATAGTGTCCTCTTTAATGAGACATTCACCTGCAGTTTCGAAGAGACAGCGCACTACCCACTCTCATGTTGCCCGATCCTATTTATATCCATTGACAAGGGAAAGGTCTGAAGCATATGTCTGAAGAGCGGGAGAGCGAGTCATACAGGGAGAATCCCCACCCCTCAACAAGTCGTTAATCCCAAGGAATTGGGGTCCTTGTAGTATGGAACTGGCGCCTCGCGAAATCGAGGTTCCTGTACTTCCGCGATGCCCCCTGGAAGCGCAGTGGATAGTGAGGTTGCCTTATGGGAGAGAGGTCGGGAGTCCGATTTTCCTGCTCTGTAGTATTTTTGCATTTTATCTGGTTGAGATTTGAAGGATTCTGACTTTTATACGATTTTCAGATATTTTTTGCCTAATTTTCCAGCCGTGCGCTGTGGAGAGTAACTTTCTTGCCACTTGTTTATTACTGACCGGTTTTTCAACCACAAGGCAAGGAGAAAGCTACTTAACATAATGATGTACAATAAAAGTTCAACCCCAGTGATACACAGGCACAAAGTGCATGAAACAGAAGCAGTGGTCACAATACGGACGGCGTATAAAGACAACAGGCTCCTCACAATTTGCTTCTATACATGGACAAATGACAGCGGGAAAAACCATCCGCTCGGATTTTCAAAGAGACCAGGATGCGACGTCGTATAACCAGCTCTGAACCTAACATATGCAACCAGCTTTTGGGACTGGAACTGCTGCGGTTGATGGCCAAAGCGAACCGCTTCAGCTCACGGTCATGAAGTGGCACACCTATGGCTCTCTACCAAATGTGAAGTGTACGGCGCGGAAACAAGTGCAGTTTTATGACAGACCTTTGTTAATTTTTTCCGCAACCTTCTCCTGTAGGGCATCTGCAACTTGCGAAAACTTGTGTCGTGCACCCTTCATGAGAAGCCCTAGTAAGCATTAACATATGTAAAATGTTTGTCTCGTCAACTTCCGTATTTCTATACCATCTTGGTAAAATTGTTTAAGCTTCGCCAAATCTCGGTCATTCCGTAGAAATCTGAACCATCGCCTCGTGCTTTGCCTTGTGCAAGATTGCTTGTTGGACGTTGACCAGTGATGCTCCGCAACAGTCCAGGCCTGAAATCGCGGTGTGTCCTCCACGGTTATAAGCTAACAGGCGAAATCCAACTGAAGACGTACCCATCCCTCCGAAACAAGAGTTCCACCCGAAAATGTATTGTATCTCCACGTCTATCAGTTCATCTCGCGGATCCCAATCTTCTTCTTCCTCCACCACTTCCATTTGTTCATCTTCGTCAACTTTAAGTTGACGTGCTTCGAAGTCCTTTAGTATGCTGGCCATCCGTTCGGCCAGCTTGATTTCTTCCCTCGGAGGTTCCTTGTCTAAAGGTGGGCCACACTTCAGCGTAAGCATCTGAATTTCGAACATGGGTGACATTGTTGGCGTTAGGTTCTAAAGAACCTTCAGCAGACCTCTGGCTTCCAGATGAAAAGCAGAGATGAGGGAAAGAGTGTATCGATGCCGTCTTGGTTAATTCTAATTTTAATTCATCAATTTCACCGACCGCGTTTCTCACTTGAACCACTTCCGATGTCATATCCTGGTCTCTTTTGAAAATCCGAGCAGGATGGTTTTTCCCGAGGTCATTGGTCCATGTATGGAAACAGAGGAGCCTGTAGCTGTTATACACTGCTCGTGTTGTGACCAGTGCCGCTTTATGAGCTTTAGACCTGTGTATCACTGGTGCTGAACATTTATACATCACCTTGTGGAATACTACAGCATGCGGCTGGAAAATTACGCAAAAAAAAAACATCTAAAAATATCAAGTACCGCGGGTCTCCCTCGATACTTCGGATTCTCTCGTTAATAGGGATCTCGGGCCGCTAGTCTCAGAGCCACGTGGCACGTCCCCGGGTGGTGGATAGGGGAATTAAACGCGAACCGAACGCGACAGGAAGGCCCCTAGTCTTGACAAAACTGCAACGGAAATGTTAAAAGCTGGAGGCATAGCGAAGCAATTGACGACGCTCTTCAACAACTGCTGACACCAACACAACGTGCCAGAAGACTGGAAAAAAGGCCTAGTAATCAAACTGCCGAGAAAAGGAAGTTTATCCGACTGAGGAAACTGGATAGGCATCACCTTGTTATCAGTGCCAGGCAACGTATTCTGCATCGTATTGTTAAGAAGGCTTCGAGATGCTATTGGCGATCGTCTGCGGGAGGAACAAGCTGGATTCCGAAATGGAAGATCGTGTTGCGATCAGATTTTTACGCTACGCAACACAATAGAACAGTGCCTGGAATACCGCTACCCGCTCCACACTTCGTCGATTTTAAGAAGGCTTTTGATAGTGTCCACCGCGAGTCACTGTGGGAAATACTAAAGCTCTATGGAGTCTCGTCGAGATATTCGGAAGTCTATATCAAAACTCCATGTGCTGCGAGAAGACAACGCTTGGAAATACAAGTTACTTCGAGGTCACCACAGGAGTCAGGCAGGGATATGTTCTCTTACCGTTGCCATTCAACGTCGCCCTCGACTTCGTAATGAGAAGAACGACAGCCGAAGTACAAGGAGGCATTCCTTGGTTTAGAAGACGACTTATGGACCTGGACTTTGCCGACGACATCGCCGTATTCGCTGAGGACAACGATAAGTTACAAAGAATTACAGAACACCTTAGCCAAGAAGCCGGCAACATTGGACTCCGAATTAGTCCCGAAAAGTCAAAGGTCATGTGCGTAGGAATTACGACCCCAAGGGACGGCATCTACATAGGATCGGACCGCTTGGAAGTAGTGAACAGCTTCATCTACTTGGGAAGTTTGATCGCCAATGATGGAGATGCTGAGACCGACGTTCTTTGTAGGATCGCGAAGGCGACAGCAATATTCCGAAGGCTCAAACCACTATGGACGTCGTCCTCTATTTCAAATAGCGTAAAGCTGCATTTGTATTCGTCGATAGTCGTCCCAACTGCAACGTACGCTAGCGAAACATGGAAGATATCAAGTAGCATAATCAGACGGGTCAACGCGTTCTATTGCAATGTCTGCGGCAAATTATGAGGATACGTTACACAGACCACGTGACGAGCGAAAAGTATTGCGGCGCTGTCACCCAAGGTGCCTCTACGGAACCGTTACGCAACGTCGACTCCTCTTCGCCGGACACATTCTGCGTATGCCGGAGCACCTGCTGCCGAGATCAGCCTTGCAATGGACTCTGCCAGGAAAACTAACTAGAGGACGCCCAAGAAACACGTTGCGTCGCACGCTCATGAATGATCTAAAGGTTATGAATATTTCTAGGCAGGAGTGCGAAGAAATAGCTCAAGGCAGGCAGCGGTGGAAAGACCTCGTCGCCCTATGCTCTCAACAGCACGGCGGGAACTAAGTACTAAGCAAGTAAATGCGACCGTGTACTGCCCAGACACGCAGGTGGGATGCAGGGGATGGACTCCTTGCTCCTGCTGTTTCGGGTCGACGCGTTCCTTGTGCTTGGGAGCGGCATGTTCATGCACAGTGTGCTTGGATGTGTTCGCGCCTGTGCGGATTGTTACTGTGTCGGCCCGGCCAAAAGCTTGCACTCGGTAGACTGGGAGTACATCGTAAGGCGATTCGATCCCGCCTTAAGACTCGCCCCGTCCCTTCGGGCAGTCTGGATGGCTGCCTGGAGTTCTTCGCCCGCACGACAGAGTCGGACTAGCACCCGTGGATACTCCGGTCAAACACAACAGCACTAAAGGACCTCATTCCCCTGACCCCAAAAGGGCCCCATTCTGCAGTGATGGGAAGGACGAATAGGGAGAGGCTGCTAAAATCTCAGGGCATAACTAGGCTGCGCAAACTGAGGACAAGGATGACGATCTGTACTTACAACGCCCGCACGCTCGCATCGGAAGTATCCATCGAGGACCTGATGATGCAAACCGGAAGATCAAGTACGACGTCATCGGATTGACCGTGACGAGAAGACACCAACCCCCCCCCCACACGCCGACTACGACTCCGGAGAAGAACTGTTCATCGGAACATGCGACAGCAAAGGAGTAGGCGGTGATGGTATCCTCGTCAGCACGCACTTGGCCATGAACATCGATTCGTACGAGTCTATGACAAGCCGAATCCGACGTCTGCGACTGAAGCGATGTGACTCCGTGCCAGCTTTGACTGTGCTCGTCGCGTATGCCCCAACATCCGACTGCGACGACGAAGAGGTCGAAACCTTCTCCGTGGAGCTGGAAAAGTTCTATAAGGAAGATTACACCTTCAACGAGGTGATCTTCGGCGACTTCAACGCCAGGATCGGGCCACGAAGGTCGCCTGAAGAACTTCCCATCGGAACCCGCGGTTTGGAGTGGAACGAGCAAGGTGAAAGGCGTCTGAGTTTATCATGTCGACCAAGACCATCCATGGAAACTCACAGTTTCATAAGCCTCCCTCCCTATGATGGACTTGGCAATCCCCCGGTGGCCAGTTCCAGAACGAGATCGACCACATCATTTTCAACCGCAAGTATTGTCTGACCGACTTTCCGTTGTCCCTAAGTTCTACACGCGATCGGATCACCGCCTCCTTCGCGCAAGGTTCCGCTTTTCGCGTCAAGGAGAGAAGGTCGTGAAGTTTAAGAAGAGGAGTCCCAGAACGACCATCAACTGGGACCTTTACACCTCTCTTGCCGGTCTTTGGGAAGATGCCGTCATGGACGACGTCGGCGAGGAATACGATCGCTTCGTGCACAATCTCCGCGATAGTGCTGAGGGAGCCGAGAGCTTGAAGACCACCAAGAGACGTCTGTCTCTAGAAACTCTCGAGCTGATACCCCAGCGTGGAGCAGCACGAGCGTCAGGCAACTACCAACTGACGTCCGAGCTTGCGAAGCTATGCGGAGCCACCATAAAGGAGGACCTTAAGGAGAGAAGGACGGAAGTGTTGCCAGAAGCTGCAGGGGCAGGTTTGAGGTTCGAAATGCCCGCCGGAACTTCGCCAACTTCAATACCAAGATAACCGCTCTCCGATGTCCGTCCGGAACCGTCACCTCTTCCAGAAGAACCATGGAGAAGGTCATCCACGACTTCTAGTCCGATCTCTTCGATAGCCACGTCCACCTGCCCCACGGCATCTTCCGCAGGATGGATACGTCGTCGCTGTTCTCCCTTCCAAGATCCGACACGCCATCTCGTCGGTGAAGAAACGTACAGCACCCGACCACGACAGGATCAGACCCGAACACCTGAAGAATCTCCCGCAAACGCTCATCAACACTCTCTTCACACACTACCTGTCGGAGTGCAAGGTTCCATCTCAGTGGAAGACCAGCAGGACCGTCTTGCTGTACAAAAGGGGGGGAGGACATTAGCAACTCCCGCGCGATCTGCCCGCTGTTCGTAATCTACAAGCTGTTCACTTTGAGTAGGAATGCCCTGATTGAGCAGGGCTTCGATGATCGCTTCAGTTTCCACGGAGTCGAATGCCTTCTTCAGGTCGATTAACGTTAGGCACGGCGGCAGCTTGTACTCTCGCGACACTTCGATTAGCTTCGTAACGATGTGTATGTGGTCGATCGTGCTGAATCCTCTCCGAAATCCTGCTTGCTCGCATGGCTGTCCTTCGTCCAGCGTTCTGCTGATCCTGTTCATGATGATTCCTTCGAGAGCTGTAGAGTGGATTCACGACGAAGGTTTCACAATTCTACAACGATGTCGTCATCGACGTGAAGAGAGGGGTTCGGCAGGGGGATACCATATTCCCGAAGCTCTTCAGCACCACCCTCGAAAACGTCATGCGCGAACTAGAATGGGAAGACATGGGAGTGAAGGTCGACGGCCAGCAACTGCACCATCACCGCTTCGCTGACGACTTCGTGCTCATAACACCGAGCATCAGCCAGGCGGAGCGAATGCCGGCCGACTTCGATTGTGTATGTGGGAACGTTGGACTGCAGCTGTATCTTACGAAGACGATGTTCACGAGGAACGGACAAGTTTCTGATGCCCCATTCTCGCTCAACGAAACGAACATCTCCGAATGCTCCAGCTATGTGTATCTGGGTCGCGAAGTCAATATGGCCAACGACCTAGCGCTGGAACTGAGCAGGAGGAAACGAGCGGCTTGAAGAGCTCTCAAGAGCGTCGAACAATAGCGAAGAAGACGAACGTCCGGCTCCGTCACCACCTATTCGACTCCACTATTCTTCCTGCCCTAACATACGCCTCAGAGACTTGGGCTATACGAAAGCAGAACGAACACGCGATCGGCCTTGCCCACGCAGCGTGGAATCGATAGGACGATGCTCGGAGTGACACGACTCACGCAGGTGAGATAAGGCCTCCGCAGTTCCGAGCTTCGCCGACGTTCAAAGATCAGAGACGTTGTCGCGTGGGCCAAGTTGTCGAAAATTAGGTGGGCCGGCCACGTAATGCGCTTCACAGACACTCGCTGGACGGGACCGTCACCGACTGGATTCCGCAGAATGTCAAGAGAACACCAGTACCCCCCCCCCCCAACGCCTTGGTCGGACTTCTTCGTGAAAGCCCTGAACAACCGATATGACGCTCTTCGTGTTCCTCGAGGAGGATCCATTGGGGCACTCTGACACGCGACATGGACGAATGGAGACGCTGCTGGCGCCCGCTCGAGCAAGCCGATGATCAACGAGGTGACAGGTGATACAGGTGAAAAATGATAAAATATTTGGTGAAAAGTCATTCACCAAAGCGTTTTTTTTCAAAATTTTATTGCTTTAAACGTCAGAATCCTTCAATACTCAACCAACCAGATGAAATGCAAAAACACAGCAGAGCAGGAGTGTCGAACCCCCTACCTCCCACCAATGAGGCAACGCCACTATCCACAGCGCTCCGAGCCGATTGCCGGCAGGGCCATCGCAGGCGTACAAGACCCACGATATCGTGAGGCACCAATTCCATAGTAAATACAAGGGCCGTCTAATGCTTGGTTTTAACGACTTGACAAAAGAAGCACATTTTTATACTAATTGAGGGGTGGGAATTCTTCCTATGTGATCCGTTCTCCAGGTTCAGACAAACGCTTCAGATCCTTTCCTTGTGGACCACTAATCACGGTGTAAGGAGAACCGTTGTTCTCCACGTCTCAAGCACCACACACAGGACGCTTAAGGCCTATGTTTTAGGCCCCTGTTATACTCCCGCGGGAGCTTCCGCGGATGGGCGGAAATCGCGTCGGGACCCCGCGCCGGGCCACTCGTCGCGGCCCGCCACGCCCGCCTCCGCCGTGCACCATTGGTCCGCGGACGGGCGGGAATCGCGCCGGGATCCCTGAGCTGGCCAATCGCCGCGCCTCGTCATGCCCGCCGTCTGCGGATCGTCGCCGACAGACGACGAGAGGGCTGTATACTTCCCGCCCGAGGGACGACTGTCGTCCCGCGGAATTCGGCGCGGGAAACGCGCTCCAATGCGACGCTAGCAGTCCCGGGACGACGACGACCGTCCGCGGTGCACCTTCTTTCCGCGGACGTCCCGCGGATGCTCCTGCTGGAGTATAACATAGGTCTAAGAAGGGAAATTAGACCATTTGCATTGGAGGGTGTGCGTGCACCTGTCTGAAGGACCATCGTCAATCTCCCTCTCGTTGCCACATTTCTGTTGAACCTGATTCGGACGCAAGTGGAAAAAAATATAGAGTATAAAAGCGCGTAATTGAGCTGAAGGGCACAAAAGTACGGCGATATTTTTAGTTTCTAACGGCTCCGTATTCCTTTACTCTCCTTCTGAAGGGGGTGATATGTCGTGCTGTGGTGGAGTATACGAAATGCTGGAACGACTGTGAGCTGCTTGAGGGAAGGGAAGCTAGCCATGAAGGAGACATCTAATGGCACACAAAGCTAGGAGCCAACCTCTGTATGACTTCCACCCGGCGGAGTGGCGTTCTACCCCCGCCCTTTAAACAGAGGCGTGGCAAATGTCTGCGTCTCCACTATCTCATATCTTAGGGGCGCCTGTAGCGCAGTCGGAGGAGGTGCGACTGTCGCGTGCACCCGATACCAGGTTCCTGGTTCGGATCTCCCGCCCAGGCCAACCAAGCCTTCCATCCCTCCGGGGTCGGTGAATTGGTACCAGACTTGTCTGGGAAGGATAAAGCGCTGACTTGTTCATCGGCTGGCCACCGCAAGTCATTGTATGGCCAAATACGCATTCATGTCGCCTCCACGACATCCCGTAGAAGTAGAATGCGCTGGCGCATCCCAGAAGGGATTGAGTAACGCCGTCCTTTATCCTTTATCCTTATCCACTATCTCATAAGGCAGCCACTGGACTCTCGAGCAAGCCCAGAGGGTTGGGGGTGGGCGGGCTAGGAGACGAGAGGATAGAACGCTCGACCCCCCCCCCCTTCCACCCGCTTTCGGAGACTTCCCCTTTAAAGGTTAACAGGAATACGTTTTTATTGATGTTCTGCTTACTGCTGGGATCCCGTGCTCCATGATTGCAAACTACATACTACCCCGTGCTTCTAAACCTAGCAGTGCTGCCTGGCTTGTTCTTCTTCTACGAAGGGCACCTACGTTGCCAGTGTTTCCTTGTTTTCTGTTCGCAGCAATTCACTTCGTTATTCTGTTGGAACGTTGATTTCTGTTCAAAACTATCGTGTTCTTGTCGTCAAATCTACATTGTTCAGACAGCAGATCTACAGAGATGTGTGAGGAGCGGTGACGTCAGCTGAAGTCCCATCGCTACGTACTCTTCCTTCCTCGTAACGTCGTTGTGAAATTGGTGCTGCTGCTTCTCGTTTTAGTTTCCCATCCTGTCCGTTTTCATGTGTTCAGACCTCATTTGATCTCCGCAGTTGTTTGTGGCCCGCAAGCCATTCAGGTGATTCTGAATAGGAAGTGGAGGGATGGTCCCCATGCGGGAGCTTTGTCTCCTATCCCAATATCGAGCCCATTTCAGCTTGCGAACGTCGTCATCCACAGAAGAGCAGCAGTTCGTTGTTCGCGACGGCATGCGCCGCACTGGAGGGTCGTCGACAATCAGTCGTGAAGGTCTCAGAAGACTGAGCCGCATGCTGCCCGCCAACCACGAACAGCTCATCCACTTGCAACTCAAGGACAAAGAATCTTCTTCATGAAATTCGAGCACTTGCTTTATTATTCTGATGTTGCTTGGCAAATTACTGTGCACATAAAGTACAAACATAATCGAACAACTAGAAGCTCTGACGAGGGAGGTCAGTGAACTCGGTCCGGAGATTCTGAACAAGACCTATATGGTCTGTGTTTTGCCACCCAGGGGCATTTAGCAAAAACGAAACACAGTTGAGTGATCCTCGTCTGATGCCCTACAAGACCATATAGGTCTTGTTCAGAATCTCCGGACCGAGTTCACTGACCTCCCTCGTAAGTGGGTTCTCCTATCTGTTCGAACGAATGATACGCTCCACAGGAGGGACACCACAATTACGCTAGCGAGCGCACACGACTGGATTGCAGTTACCAGGTGTGGACAAGAGAGGCTGCTAAAAGGAGAGCGTTGCTGAGGGTAGTCATCCTAGTGGAAGTGCTTGGATAGTTTGCCGATGGTTCCTTCCATCTGCGGAAAGTAATCATTTTTCATTTGCTTCTAGCAACCATCTTCAAGAGACTAATACAATGCAAAAGTCGGCGTCAGTTTGATGCAGACGCAGTAGTACTGGGCTCAAAAACTCAATCATTCAGCAATCCACTCAACATACCGCACAAACGCTGTATCTATTTTGGGTCAAAATGAAATGGTCGAAACATGGCGGTGGTTTTTCAATTCCTGTATTTCGACAGTCTCGTAGGAGGCTCCTGTTAGGAGGACATCCGACTTCGCATGCACCAAGCGTTTTAGCATTCGCGAAAGTCATGTAACAAAGCTTGTTCAGCGCTGGAGCATCTGTACAGGTTCTGCAATCAAAGCGCTGCTCTCCAATTTTGGATGGCAGTGTATAATTTATATTTATTTGCATTAAAATTGCGTGCCAGGGTGGTGTTGTGAAACAGTATGAACATGGAGTAACGATAATAAAGGTAAGATTGAAAATGAAGCTCAACGGATCAACCTACATAGTCCTTCACGTTAAACAAGCAAACAGGAACAGTCTTCGGTCAAGAGCAGAAAGAATATATTGAAAAGGCTTCGGCTAGCAGGCCTACCTTCTTACTTGATGGTCAGATTGTTCCTTACCATCTCCATCAGTCTCTTTCTTTTCCGCCGTACTATCCCTCATCCCTCCCAAGTTGAAAGGTTTGAATAATGCGGACGGTATTACTTACCGGAAATTTTCAAATAGCTCAGCTTTGACTGCGTAAGGGGAGAGCGAGCGTGCTTTGAACGATACTCTCAATGTCTTCGTAATGGAGAGTTTCATCTCAGAAGAAGATTAACCGAATAGAGTTGGAAAGCTCCAGCTGAGAGCTTCAGTAGCGTACGTACTTGGTACTGTTACTTCCAAATTAAACGTAATTCCTTCACAATCCGCATGCCGTATCGTAACATGTAAGATACGCCAGCGTTACTGCTGTCTAGTTTTCTTACCTCTTGCTCAGAAGGAAGCGCTGTCAACATGTTTCTGCTTCTGTTTTTGTACACGACAAGCACCACAAGTAGTCGCAATATCCCTGAAACTAAAGGCACCGTCGTGAGGCCTCTTGGCAAGAAGGAGGTGGGAAGGCAATCGAAGGAGAAGAGATGTGTTTTTCCCATGTGAGCCACCCATGCAGCAGACTTCCATGGGAAGCCTAGTTGGCGTAGAACACGGAGACGGCAGCGACGGTTCGAAGGTCCCAGAGACGCGGAGCATGATGGCGAGGAGCCGAGGCTCAGGGGTGCGAGCGCGAGAAGGCAGCGAGTCGGACGCCCAACAAGGAGCCATGCCACAACAACTCACGATCAGAAGTGTTTGATCGCGCCATCCACGGTTGTCGTAGTATAGGCCGTCTTGAACAACCTTTGCGTTCGAATACATCAATGGAGAGTTTAAGGACAACTTAAAGAGGTGAAGCCTACCCTATCCTACTTTCTAGGGCGAGTTTGTGCGTCGCACTGACGTCGCACCGCAAGCGAAAATTGAGCAGGTGCAGAAATGGTTTCGGATTTGAGTTCGTATCAAGCAAAAAAGACGTCAACATTTCTCCAGGGTAGAACCGCCGTTATCCGACTTCTCGCAGGTCGGGAGACTGAGTACTCCTTTCCAGATTTTGGAGGTTGTTATGAAGTACAGTACCGGACGCGTCTTTTGAATAGACGCCGAGAAAACCGCACTTTTGCGGTTTTTGCGTCTTTTTGCTATAACTCGCCCAAAGGTCATCCATTTGAAAAACCAAGGGCTCAGGAGATCGAGCTCTATCGTTTGGTATATTCATTTCATCTGAAAGATCAAAAATGGCCAAAATTGAAAACTTGAGAAGGCCGCCGCGGATGAGTTGTCGGCCGCAAGGCGTCGAAAACCGCTACATGCCCACAATTGCTCTAATTTTAAGTGGTTTGAGAAACGAATAGTACCGTTCGATTCGTCTCTTCGAGATCTACATCAATCATGTATACAACTTCGCCAAACCACCGCATTTTCGCAGTGGGTGGTCAAAAATGACTGGAGCAGACTTTTTGCTATTGGAGAAGCTTATATTCCAGGACTTGCATGTTCTCGGAGCATCTGAAGCATGGCGTAAAGTGTTTTGTCATGCCAGGAATCCTCTGAGAGTGCGCCATGCACAATGCATATAGGATCGAACCTATCAATCGAGGGGGGGGGCAGTTTGTAGAGTGAGCATTTAGGAAGTTTTATGAAAAATTCTCAGCCGCCTTACTCAGGAATCGCTGTACTCTGTTCCGGCGAGACTTTGGAGTGCGCTGTGCACAATGTATATAGGATCGAACCTATCAATCGACTGGGCGCGACAGCTCGTAGAGTGAGCGTTTGGAGAGTTTTTATCAGAAATTCGCAGCCGCCCTACTCAGGATTTGCTGTACTCTTTCCGGCGGGACTAAGGAGTGCGCCGGGAGACGAAACCTGGAAGGTTGCTACCGATGCAGTAACTCGGGCTGCGCGCCTCGAACTCGGCACAACGAAGCCTGGACGGCGTTTGGTCGACAAGCAGGCTTGGCTGTGGACTGACGATGTCAGAGAGAAGGTCAGGGAAAAGAAAGGGCTATATCACGTATTTATCGGTGATAAAACAGTCGATAATTGGCGGAATTATCGAGAAGCGAAGGAAGCGGGAAAGGCCGGTGCTAAAGCCGCACACTGCGCTGATGTGAGTGAAAAACTGGAGACGCGCGATGGCGAGCGTTATCTTTACCGCCTCGCCAAAGCTCGCTGTCGCCAAGCAGAAGACATCGAAAAGTTCTTTGGCATTAACGATGAGAACGGCCATCTTCTGATGGATCGTAAGAGGGCTGTGAAGCGATGGCACGACTACTTCGAGGAAATCTCGAATGTAGAATTTGAACATCCTGCTGTTCCTTTTGCATCACCTGTATACGGTCCCGTTCAGAAGATCACAGTGAGCGAAACTGAAGCAGCCCTGAGGAAGATGAAGTCAGGCGAAGCCACTGGTCCCGACGACCTGCCAGCTGACCTGTGGAAGTCGAAGGGCTTGTGCCCTGCTGACTAGCTGGCTGAGTTTTTCAATCAGGTTGTTGGTGAGAAGAAAGTGCCTGAGGGTTGGCAGCAAAGCACGACTATTCCGATTTGGAAGAAGAAGGGCAATCTTCAGGACAGAAATCTTAAGGACTTGAATTTATTATTAGGTGAGGATGAGAATATCATGAACATGTCCGTGAATTCGTTCAAGTCCCTAATGGTACGTAAAGAGTTATGTTAAACGTGCTGTGTTTTATTTTGTGTTTGTTGTAGTTTGTGTGACCTAGTATTTGTTTTTCTGTCATTACTTATGTAATGCATGACTATGTTCATGTCTGATAAATAAATAAATAATAATAAATAAGGGCAGTCCTGCAGACTGTGCTAGTTACCGTCCAATTCGCCTTCTTTCGCACACCATGAAAACCTTTGAGCGAATTGTCGATGGACGTATTCGGGATGTCGTTCAGCTTTCCAATAATCAGTGTGGCTTCGTTACCGGCTGTGGGACGGTGGTGTGCGCTGACATGCCGCCGGAAGTTTTTTACCGCAAATTTTTTACGCGGAAATTCGCCGGTAAGTTCCGGTAAATTCGGTAAATCCGTCAATTTTTTTAAAATTTAATGTTCCCTTGAAAACAACTGGCTTTAAGCGGCGGCAATATAAAAAAAAAACGTAAAGCTTTTCACCGAAACATCATCACGTTCAGAAAAACCATATCATCTTCATTTTATCATGCATACGTCATCCTAAAGCAAACAAACAATCGGAAGCCTAACAATGCAAGTCTAATGGTCTATATTGTGAGTGCTTTAAAAAAGATAGAAGCTTAATTAAAACTCCAAAACTGCTTAATTAAACTCAAAAACATTTCTGGAACACCCGACATTCAATAGAATATTGCAATATTTCTTTTTGGATTAACAGTTTAACTGCTTTTTGAAATTATCACATTTATCGTCATTTCGTTCGATGAAGGAATGATTTACACCTTCACTACCACTCTTTTGAATTATTAACCAGTACTTTGGACCAAAGCCACGCACTTCAGGAAAAAGAACGAAATGTGGCATGATAGCGAATTTCTTTCTCTTCTTATATGGGAAAACAGCTTAAGGCCAGGGCATACTTCCATCGCCACGATGCCATCGCGGCGCTTATTCATGGCCGTTCCGCCGCACGCGGTTGAATAGCCAAAGGAAATTTCGCCGCATGCGCGATGGCTTCCCGCGCCCATCGCGGGTATGGCATACTTTTAGCGCCGCGCGCGGTGTTTAGCGTTGATCCTAGACGGACCGCCGTCGCGCTTCCTTGCAGAGCGATGGGCGATGCGACGAGCGTAGAGAGATTCAAATTCTTTCGCGTCGATCTGCAAAATTCGTCGCCGAGATTCCATCGACGGGAAGTATGCACGAGCCCTAAGAGCCCACCAGATCAGGTAGACTAGCGGAGCACATTCCGTTGCCTTACATCTTGGACTAAATTACGGGTACAAGACATAAGCGTATCTTCTTCTTTTTCCTCCGACAATCGTCTATTCTGAGAGCTTCAATACTTCTAGCCCAAATTGTCTCATCTGGTGTGGAGAATGTCAGCGCGAGGTACTATTCCAGTGGAGCGCGCTTTCACACTGGAGCGCACCATCTCCGCCTCCTGATATGGGCATGGATGTTTTAATGAGGTTGGGGACCACGAACGCTAATAGCAAGTTATCAGAGAAGATAGAAGCAGTCACTTCTAAACTGAGATCGGTAGTGTGTTTCCTCCTCCATTCGGTAGATAGGAACATGATTTTATATGAAAAAAGTCGTTAAATTTTCCGGTAAATTTGGGAATTTCCCGGAAATTTTCGTTAAAAGAATTTATCGCGAGAATGCCGGTAAATCCGTTAAACCGGTAATCGTTAACCGGTAAACGCACACCCCTGTTTCCAATCTCTGTCGGAGTGCACCAGGGATCTGCGCTTTCCCCACTGCTCTTCGTGATCGTCATGGATGCAATTACACGCGATCTCCAAAGGGCAGCTCCTTGGACGCTGCTGTATGCCAATGACGCCATGCTTGCATGCGAAGACAAAGCCGAGCTCGAGCGACAGGCACAGTCGTGGTGCGATCGCTTAGCATTGTTCGGACTCAAGCTAAACGTCAAAAAGACGGAATACTTGACGACGGATATGAATGAGCATGGATCCATTAAGACCAATGGTACTGAGCTCTCACGAGTTACATCTTTCAGGTATCTTGGATCAACAGTCACGTCCGATGGCAGTCTAAAGTTGGAGGTGAACGCACGTGTGAGTGCAGCCTGGTCCAAATGCGTTCGTTGACTGGGGTGCTTTGCGACAAGACAATACCTGAGTACCTCAAGTCAAAGGTGTATAGAGCAGTCGTCCGCCCAGTAGCGACCTACGGTGCTGAGTGCTGGCCTGTGACGAAGGAAATTGAAAGCCGCCTCAGTGTAATGGAGACGAAAATGCTAAGGTGGACGGCTGGAGTAACGCGATTGGGCCGCGCTCCGCGCTCGCAATGACACCATGCGACAAAGGTTCGGTGTCATCCCGATAGCCGACAAGTTGCGCGAAGCTCGTCTACGATGGTATGGCCACGTCTTCGCGCTAACGACGACACCGTGTGTAAGATTGGCCTGAATCTTGAAGTCCCTGGAAAACGGCCCAGAGGACGCCCGAAACAACGTTGGCTAGATACGTTGCATGTGGACTTGAAGTTGGCTGGTGTCCATCCCGACCAAGCGTTTGATCGGGAGAAGTGGCGTCACCAGACCAGAAGAGCGGACCCCGCCACCAAGCGGGACAAACGCTATTGAAAATGATGATACTGATGAGGATCATCAGAGTAAAGCTTAAGCTTCGAGTCCCAGTTGCAAAATCACGAATAAGATCCGACTTTCTGACCTACAAGACGCTCAGTGGATTCAATTTGTTGCTTGGGAAGTACGGCGACCTGGAGAAGCTGTCTGTGCAAGCCTCTGAGAGTCCTATTACTGGTTAAACTCCAGGAATTGTTCGGTAACGCTAGACTATGCTCTACGCCTTGAAATAAATAAATAAATAAATAAATCTCACACACGATTCCAGCAGCTCCACTGTTTGCCTCACCATTGGTGTGTTAATTTGTCTCCACTACAACTGTACAAACTTGCTCTCTAAATTTGGTGTCTCGTGGCGCGGCATACATAGTTATCGGCAAGTCTTCACTTCGAGGAGACATTGCGAATATCAGCATTTAACTACGCGTCAGTGGAACCATAGAACAGCCAAACTATCAATTTGATGGCTCAGGAAGTGGTTTGCTAGCTCGTTTGTGTCATCTTTAGGTCTTTATCTCAGTTCCTGCATATTCTGCATGAGTGCTACCAGTGCTACTAATTTAGCCGCTGTTGTACAGCTTCCGCATGGATTGCCCATGCAACAAAAGATGATGTGTCACCTTGCTGTTTCAGTGAGGTGTTTTTTAGTTTTGTTTTTTGTTTTTTCGGTGTTTTTTGCTTCCACCTTCCGCCATCCTTCCTGAAGGGGAAGGAAATGTCTTTCGTGTCTGGGAAGTAAGGAAGGAATGAAGTGACGTTGAATTTAGCTCTAACTTTTTACCGCTTTGCTATTCTCGACCCAGTAATGTCGAAGGAAAGTTTCTGCAAATAAATCATCACAAAATAGCAAATGTTAGTCAAAATAATTGATGTTAGGAAAAAGGTCTGTCTTCAACTGAATGGAGGTACTGTACGTGGTGTTATGCCCCTCCCATACTCCACATTCCCTCTCCTGAACTTGCTTGCGAATCCTGGAATATCATGCTGCAGCTACTTGGGATCTCGGGAAAATTTAGGAGACAGTTGGAGTTGAACTCGAAAAGTACAACTTTCACTTCAAATTAGACCCCTTTGAAGTCAAACGGAACATATTCCAGATCGAAACGAGCGTTGTTATGTAGAAGTTAACAGAGCAATTCTCCGATCCCTGAGGGATGGAAGGCTTCTACGGCCTGGGCGGAAAAACCGAACCAGTGTGACCTGGTTTGATCGAGTGCTTGCGACAGCCGGCACCTCCTTCGGCTTCGCTTCATGCTCCCATTCGAACTCTAGACACCTTTAATTCGATGTGCAATATTCCGACTTTATTTTTAAATGCGCGGTTACAATCTGAACAGTGTCCAGCTTAAAATGAAAAGTGTCCGATTTAGGGACAAATCGGGAAAGTGTCTAGTTCTAGCAGAAAATGGTATATACGACTGTTGTATGTACATACTTTTGTTTGCAGATTTCTGGAGTTATTCCAGCACACAACAATTTCTCTGCATTTCTTCCAATTTATTTCGTTGCAGCATCCACAATGCACAACACAGTAGATGGCGTGTGACAGAAAGTGAGACATAAGTTGAAATGGCCTCAAGCTCGCGCTCTGCTTCCATAGGAAGACCAGCGGCTCTCTATATATATAAGTTACATGACATGTCTGCGACAGTGTACAATGAAGGTGAGATCTTTTCTTAGTGACCCTGAATGGCGTCGGCACCCTCGTGAACCTTTTTTGCCATGTAATCTCGGGCGTCTTCGGCCTGCAATTGAACGTGGCAATCTTTGTTCGCGCCCTGCGAAACACCTCTAGAGATTCTTCTAAACGGCATGGCATACCTTTTCGGAGGCAGCATTCTTGCCCTCTTCGGCCTTCTTGCTCGCATTGTCGCACGCTTCTTTAGTAGCACCCGTAACCTGTAAGTTGTTGAAGTCAAATCGCTCAAAGATGCGTTTCAGCAGGTGGTGTCAGCCGATTGCAGTCAACAGCTGAGACTCACTTTATCGTATCCGGACTGCACGGCTCCTTTCACTGCGCTGCCAGCCTCGCACATCTTCTCCACTCCTTTGTCCGACAATTCTTGGGCCTTGTGCCCGATATCAGATAGAACTCCATCCTAGAATGTCGAATATGGAGCACATCTTCCTCAAAGTCTAAAACCGTTAAGCGGTTAACATGAACTCACATGGTGACTCATTTTGCAAGTGTGTTTGTTCCTTTCTACTCTCTAAAAACAGGATACTTAAGAAATCGAGACAACAGAAATCCCCCTTCGTGATCGGGAAAGAGAGGAGAGCACGGCATGAATCGACTGACACAGGCTCCGTGCAACCTGCCCAGCCTCACAGCTGACATTCTCCCGACTTTTATAGCCTTCGGGGGCGGGGCATTTCCGCTGATGATCTCTGGTGCTCGGAGCGACCTTTGTTATGGCCTGTTATTCGGCGCCGCATGTTTACTTCGGCAAATCGATAGTAAATAGAATCTCCCAGAAGCAGCATCATTGCTCCTTCCGTCGGTGACCGCAATTGTGCTACTCGAGGTTGGTCGTGCTCGTATCCTGACGACTATCCAGCCTTTTCCTTTACAGACAATTGCAAACACGAGAGAGAAAGAGAAAGAAAAGAAAAGAAAGAAAGAGAAAGAACACCAACTAGTTCTTCTGTGGAGTGAACAAGAACGCTCTTTTCTAATAGCAGCCACGTGCCCTTTACTTCAGGAAATTTTTAAGACTGAGTTCACCGAGTGGTTTGCTCACCCTCGCCTTTTTGAACATTGAGCACAGAGCGATACCCCGTTAACGGAACACAACCACCTGCCTGTTCTCCCTCGGCCGTCACATCTACCATCCTCGAATGATGATGTCGTTCACAAAGTAACTTGCTCTGTGCATCCTTTGGTAAGAGCTGGTTTTAATTCTCGTGTTAGCTGACCGACCTAGAGCTTCTGCACAACGCGTTCAGGATCCACTCCTTATGTTGTGATCAAAAAAAAAACCGTAGGGTTGAACCCAGTACTTACAGGGAGTTGTACCCTGACTCTTACCGCCCTCCCTCTCGAGTCTACAGTTCTCACGGCACTAGCACCTTGGACACCTGGGTTGTGCCTTGCAAGTGCGAACACGCAGTCTACGTCACACCTGGTGCTTGCATAAATCTTCGAGTCCAGTGAACTATGGGTCCTTTTAGACCTTTTAACTGTGACAATGTATTAAATAATTAAGTAAATTAAATAAATAACTTCTGACAAATGATTTATAGAGGCACGTACCTTGTGGGGTGTTGTTGCAAGAGTCACAAAATGAGGTTCCTGGTTCGGGTTTTTTACCTTGGCCAACCAAGCTCTCCATCTGCTCGGGGTCGGCGAATTGGCGCGAGACTTTTCTGTGAAGGATAAAACAATATTAGGTTGGCGACCTCAAATTTTGCAGGCCAGTTGCGGATTCAAATGCCCTCCACAACATGCCCTAGAGGAATGTCTGGCGCATCCCACAAAGCGATCGGTTAACGCTGTCCTTCATCCTTTATCCTTCCTGACTTTTAAACATCTTCTGGAGATGCACGCATTGGATGGACGCAACACTATGCCTATGGGAGGCTTTTTACTATAATGAAATTTAGGATAAAGGATAAAGGACGGCGTTGCTCAATCCTTTCGGAATGCGCTACGCATTCTACTTCTACGGGATGTCGTCGGGACATTTGAATCCGCAACTGCCCACACTATTGACTTACGGTGGTCGGCCGATGGCCAACTCACCGCTTCATCCTTCCCAAACGAGTCTGGTCACCGACACCGAAGAGATGGAGGCCTTTGTTACCCTTGTCACCGTGCTAGGGACCTGGTATCGGATTCAGGGGACAGCTGGCACCTCCTCCGACTACGCTGCCACATTAATCAATTGTTGCGCGAAGCTCAGAAGTATTTTCTTATGGTTCCGGTTTTGCCAAGTTGGTCAAGAAGGTACTTTAGAGCTCCGCCAACTGCGGTACCACTCGCTTACAATGGACATCAATGGACAGCATTCAAGCTCACAGCGGTTGATGGCAAAACATCTCGTGCAAAACACACTTCCGTCCCATTGGATAAATAGTAGAATTGCACCCAGGATCTCGGAGCGTCTCCAATGAAGACCGGTACCACAGAAAAAATGGCAAATCCCTGGCACTTCATGCTAATGAGTGCGCTCACACTCGCGTTAACCAGCAGATTACTATGCTAATCTCCTCAATGCAGCCAGCCACGAACTAAAATTCAGAGAACAAATGCTACAGTGTTCTCCGGTCTCCGCCAACAACCAACGAATGGGTATCGATCTTGCTCCATCAGTTTACTAGCACGACTTCGTTTCAAACTACTTATGTCGAGCTTGAAAATCCTTTTTCCTCAAATACAGCCGCCAAAAGGAATGGACACTACCCAGTGAGGCAGGGATGATGATGCAGAAGGATTTCGCCCTGCGCACTTGGAAGTGGGATGTTGAATTTCCCGACTTGGCTTCTATAATTTTCTCCGCTCTCCACTGCATGCCTTTTGTGTGGGCTGAATGCGTGTGAGGCGATAACAGTTTCAGTAACCTTCCGCTTCCGTTTTAACCCTTCTGTAGTACTCACCTTTAGTTGCTGAACGTAAGAAATGAAAAGGTATGTACAAGAAAAAATCCAAACGTGTCTCCCCTATAGTTCTATACCATTCAAGAAAGGAGATTCCGAAAGCTACTCAAAGAATTTCACTGACGTTTCTCGCAACCACTGCTTTGGGCAGGCGTCCTGTGAGAGGCAGCCTTGTCAGGGACAAGCTTCGATCACCCTAAAACAGATGCTCAGAAAACTAATCACAAAGCAGATATTCACAGACTTCCATACGCGCAGCGGAGTAAATACAGACGTGTCAAGAGGCGCGATCCCCGAGAAATTGTCAAAAAATCGCTTTTTGACAATTTCTCGAGGAGCTGGGCAAACTTATTGTTAGAGCTTCTGATTCTGAACTGAGCAGATTCTTTCGGTGTGACGAAGACTGAAATCTGGGCAAGACGGCGCGGGAAACTTCTACAATAACTCCGAGCGCCCATTGTGTTCAACAGTGTAGCGGACGAACGCCCGGTGTTATTACTTGTTATTTATTTTATTTTATGCTGTGTAAGTTTACGGACAAAACGCTTAGTCCTCGCATTAGTTTATTACAATTTCATACATAAATATTAGGTGCAATGACGCCAAAAGAGGGCAGGTGTCAGCCTGACGGCCGAGCACCACCGAGCCCAAACACCACTGTCCACCCGGGAGGGCGTTTTCCTGTACTCTCTGGGTTGCGGGGGCTCTAAGTGATGGCTTAATGGGGGTCCCGATAGCCAGTGGGCAAACTCCCGCAACTCCCGCAATAGGGCCCAATGGCGTCGGGTAAAACAAGGCTAGGCGTTACTGGGTGACCTAATCAATCTCCCGTGGATTCTACGTCCCATCTCCCTACAGGCTTTCATCCCCTTACAATTTCCTTACATCCACGGCGGCGAAAGAGACCCGGTCCCCGGGTCCTAGGTTATACGGGATGGGATGAGCGGTTGATAGGGCTAATCGAATGAGAGAGAGATCAGTGTTGTTCCGATATGTAGAAGGTCATCGCAGTTGAGTTGTGGTGATGGTGAAAAGGTGTTGAGTCGTCCTGAGTGGCTGTAAGTATAAGTGAGAGCTGTTGCAAGGAACAAAAATACAAAACTAAAAAAACCCACAACCAGTGGTGTTATGTGTGATACCGTGAATAAGAAAGAGAATGGAGATATTGAGGTATTGATAAAAGATATACGGAATAATTAGTTTCGCGTAGACTAGTTTTTGTTTCAAATAATATTGTTGTCTTGGAGTTTCGACTGCGATTACCCTTGTCTGTCACAGTTGCATGTGCATAGTATCATGTTCCAATAAAGATAAAGATAAAGGAATCTCACACAGTATTAGTATGAGACCGAGTTGTGAGATTTATCATGGCGTCACTATGCGCGCATTAGAGATTTAAATAATGCACTCAGATCAAAATCAATGTAGCCCGAGATTAAGGACAGTAACTCGTTAAAAAAACGACTGTTGTCAAAATACGTACATTTGTTAGACACGGTGTCCTTATCGTCGCATGTGAAGAAAATGTGTTGCGCATGAAAAAGAAAATGCGCATGTGTTCAGTTATATTACACAATAGGTAGAGTTAAGTAACGGATGGAGGCCAAAACATAGTGCTTCGAAGTAAAAGTACTCGTGGTCCGTATAGCTAAAAGTGATGAAGGCTACGAGAAGGAATCCAAAACACTCCTCGATATGCATATACAACTTTCCGGATCACAAAACAGCCAACCAGGTGGTGATTTGTTCTTCCCCTGGTGTTGGGATCATGGAACAGGAGCTGGGTTACTTGTTGTTATAGTTGAAACAACTCCTGGTTGATGTAGAGCTGCTTTTCTCTTCTAGTTGTATAAAAGTAGTGAGTTTTGGATTTGTTGCAAACGTAAAGCCTTGTTTTTGTATATGAAACATGGACACGAGTTCTCTTACTAAATGCAAAGACTGACAGTTTGTCGCCTTGGTTTTGTGCTCGAATAGATACTTAACTGCTAACTTATTATGTAATTTGTGAAGCTGTTCCATGAAGGTAGTGTGAACTAGAACGAAGGTGACACTATGTCCGTGATGTACCGTTATAAGAGCGTTTTGCGCTCATATGTTTATCGATCGCTTCCAACTACAAGTTTAAATGTCGTTAGTCTGTGGCTGATTACTTGAGTGTTTTAGAGCTGTGCTCAACTGCGTGAAATCACGTTGCGCAGTGACGGCACGATTTTGTAACGTAGAAAATTTGCAAAAAGTCGTAAAAAATAGAGAAGAAAGAGAAAATTAGGTTTTGAAGTCCGCAAAAGGGTGCGCGTTTGTGGCTAGAAGAAACTTTGTAGCTATTCTTCGTCAGAGTTATACAATTTTACCCTGTTCATGTGGACCGTGCGTTCTCGACGTCCATCAAGAATGGTAATATTGGGACGATCTATGTCCACAATGACAAAGGGACCTTGAAAACGAGATGCTATTTTGTTTCCAATGTCTAGCCGTACCAAAACTTGTTGACCTATCTGCAAATTTGAGGGTTGTGTGCGGTTCCTCAAATCGTAGTGACGTTTTTGTTCTTGCTGTGCTATCTCCAAATTTGCTTGAGTTGTTTTCCAAATAGCACGAAGCATTGGGGTCAGTTGATTTGCATAGCCTGTTTCTGATGCAAATTTGCGAACAGGTAGTTCCAAGGAATTACGGAAGATGTTGAAGGGCTCGTAGCCATGAATCACAGTGTACGGAGAGTGCTTAGTGGTGGAGTTCTCTGCGCAATTATATGCATGAATAGCTAAGAACATAACATTGTCCCATTCATCGTTACGTGTAGCTATGGCCATGGATATAAGTTCTTCAATGGTGCGATTTGCGCGCTCGACTTGTCCGTTACTTTCATGATGATACGGAGTGCTAGTTTTATGAGCGATTTTAAGGTTTTTAAGAGTAGAACGGATATGTCACTCATGAAATTTGTGCCTTGATCGGTTACCAAGAGCGCTGGCGGTCCGAAACGAGACACGAAGCGATTCATGAATGTATTTATTATTGTAAGCGCCTTTTGGTCTGGTATGGGTTCAGCTACTATATATTTCGAGAATGCATCGACAAAAACAATTATGAACTTGTTACCATCCAGGGTTTGAGGTAGTGGTCCAATCACGTCTGAGTGGACTCTTTCCCAAGGACGTACTGGCAGGTCAAAATTGCATAACGGTTCGTTGATTCGGTATGCATTGGGGTTTTTACGTTTCTGACATTGGGGCACTGTGATACCACGGCGGTTACATCGTGGGTCATTTTATTCCATATAGCAATTTTCGAAACAGCAGTAAGGGTCTTTCTGACGCCAAGGTGGGCCATTCCCATTTGGGATGAGTGAATTTGTTTGATCAGAGTAGTTCTAAGGCTGGAGTTGTCGGGAAGACTATAACGGGATCTTGGTTCACTTTCATGGGGACATAATATAGTATATTGTTAGCGATGAAATAATTGGAAAATGCGGGGTCATTTGGGTTGGCCTGAAGACTTTCTCTAATGAGAGATGTGCGGGAACAGTTTTGTTGTTCTTCGCATACTTTATCTAAGGTAAATAGTTGGGATGTGACCGCGTTGATTACTATATCCGTGTGGTTAATGGGAAGGTGTCTAGAAAGTGCGTCACAAACCATGTTGCTTTTACCGGGCCGATAAGTTATCGTGATATCATATTCCTGTATCGCGATTAGGTATTTGGCGAGTCGACCAGTAAGATCTCTCCTGTGAAGAAGAGATTTTAATGGCGCGTGGTCTGTTATTAAATTGTTTTCGCACCGTCAATGTAAGGTCGAAATTTTTGAACTGCGAAAACAAGTCTAGGCGATGTGTTAATCAGCACTTCCTTTCTTACCAAAAGTAAGAAGAAATGAAGGAAAAATAAGATGACAAAAAAATTGAGAAGATGAAAAAATTTTAAGTGTAAAGATCACGTTTCCTTTGTCCTTATCCTTAAGATTGAGTTGATGCTGGTTGAGTAGATGGGCAAGATGTCACAGTAAGTTGTCGTTGGAATTGGTACTATTGCACCTCTAAAATTTATTGAAGACGAAACGAAACGTGAGACAATTCCGGTATATAGAATGTGGATAGTAGAATATGAAATGAGAGAACGGTGGAGAGAGAGACAACTAGTGTTAATCGTGCTTTGCTTGCTCGTTTTTATTTATTCTTAAACTGTATATTTTCATCGCCTTACTTCAAAATGAATTTTTTTGTGCGCTTCATTAACAAATACGACCACAGTACATTTATTAGTAGTACTTTACCGCGAGGGTGGCGTAGCCTGGCCAGGACTTAACGTAACACTGCTCAAATACCGGATTAGAGGGATTTTTCTCCCTGTCACACAAATGAATGGAATATTTTTTCCTCGCGGAGTAGAGGTGAAGCAGGGGTGTGACATTAGCGCTCTCTTTTCTGTAAGAGAAAAGGAACAATTGATCGCAAAAATGAAGAAAAAAAACGTGGCGGCATAGTATGCAAATCAGGGGACACGAGAGCATTTTGAGCATAAGCAGAAATTTATTTGTCAGACAACTTGCTATGAAATTCTTATCCTAAAAAGTGAACGCCTTTTTTAAATACTGTTACTTCTCTAAGTAACAGTATGAAAAAAAATTATAAGAAAATATTCTTATGGCCTATTTTTGGTTAAATTGTGCCGGGCACATATGCAGTGACACTAAAAGGAAGTGTAAAAAACTCATGCAGCATTAACATTTTCCTTTTTTTTGAAAATTAGAGAAAACACAAATAGAGTGGTGGAAGAAAGGACGAGGAAACCGATCAAAAAATAGGGAAAATAAACTAATGCGAGCCGGGACCTCCATATAATAACTCCGAGCGCCCATTGTGTTCAACAGTGTAGCGGACGAACGCCCGGTGTTATTACTTGTTATTTATTTTATTTTATGCTGTGTAAGTTTACGGACAAAACGCTTAGTCCTCGCATTAGTTTATTACAATTTCATACATAAATATTAGGTGCAATGACGCCAAAAGAGGGCAGGTGTCAGCCTGACGGCCGAGCACCACCGAGCCCAAACACCACTGTCCACCCGGGAGGGCGTTTTCCTGTACTCTCTGGGTTGCGGGGGCTCTAAGTGATGGCTTAATGGGGGTCCCGATAGCCAGTGGGCAAACTCCCGCACGGGTAGTTTTAATAGGGCCCAATGGCGTCGGGTAAAACAAGGCTAGGCGTTACTGGGTGACCTAATCAATCTCCCGTGGATTCTACGTCCCATCTCCCTACAGGCTTTCATCCCCTTACAATTTCCTTACACTTCGATGGACAGCGTCTGCTCTCTAAGATGGCAGCTAGTGCTCATGGGGTTCAGGCCGCTGAGCGCTACATCGTAAAGCATTGCAAGTTTTCCGTTAGTGGGCACATTTGTAGGTCCTTAGCTCGCCGACGTTCTCCGCAGTTGTTGACTGAAATCCAAAGAAAATCGTCAAAGAGCGATACCTACGTTTTCGCATCGCTATAGTTTCACGTCTTAATGAACAACGCTGCTGTACTTCAGCGTACTGTAGAGCTTTCTACTGCTTATAAAAGACCTAAGCTGCAGCCGGAATGCTTTGATGCTGACAGAGTTATTGCGCTTTGAATGCGCTTGCGTCCCCGGAATTACCATACTGGTTTAGCATGAAGAATTGCAAAACTAATGGTATGCTAAACCTGTTGAACATAATTAGTTTATATTACTCTATGTACATTTAGGTGCCTCTTCATGTGCCACCTCATCGCGGTGAAGGGGTGAACATCACTTTAGTGATGGCTAGCGGCACAAACAGTCACGCAGTACGCGACGCTTTGTCGTGTATGGGCGGCTCTCCTGTATCCCTGACCAGGAACATGTGAGTAACTAGACCACCGCCATGGCTCAAACAACTGAACCCACGCCCCGGTCATCCGCGCGAAGGAGGTTGTCTTCTACAACGTTAGTTAAAACCACCTCCGGCGAGGGGCCATCTAATCTCGGAGTTAAATTGTCGGTATGTCATTGGAATTGGACTACCGGAAACCCCCTCCCACCACGGAAACTGCCTATTCATCTGCACTTATAACTGTCGTACGATCGCATCTGAGCAGGATCTTCGGACACTGCTTTACAGAAGCCGCAACATAAATAGGACGTTATTGCCCTACAGGAAACGAAAAGCAGAACAGAAACCATAGGAAGGACCGACCACAACGAGCTTCTCATTACCGGAACAAAGGAGGACAGAAAGAACACTGGCGGAGATGGATTTCTCGTCAACTCGATAGTGCTCCACCTAGTAGACTCTTACAAGATCATCAGTCCACGAGTAGCTGTTCTGCGTCTGGGAACCAAAGAGCAAAGAACCATCTCCATCATAAATGGATATGCTCCAACATCTGCGGCCGCAGACAAAGAACAGGAGGAATTCTACAAGATGTTCGAAAGAACTCTCTACGACGAGAAGAGCTACTAAAAAGTTGTTGTTGGGGGACTTTAACGTTACCTTCGGTGCGAATGACCATAACGAATGGAGGCTAGGACCGCATGGAACTTCCTCAAGGAGAAAACGGAGAGCGACTGATAGACTTCCTATCCGTACGTAGTCTCTTCCATGGAAATTCTGTTCAAGCAGATGTTCAAGAAGCCTTCAAAGCGGCGATGGACCTGGGAAAGCCCAAATGGAGAATCACGTTCGGAGATTGACCATGTTCTTCCAAACAGACGCAGGAGCTTGTTCGACATCTCCGTGCTGCCTTCGTTTGACACCGGCTCGGATCACCGTCTTGTACCTGCGAAGCTGACAGCCAAAAAGAGGATGTACAAGCGTGACACTCATAAATCGGCACCGGTGAGGATCCCCACATTCAAGTCTGTGGAGTGTGAATATGCAATAAAGTCGTATGATTGGAATCTTCTTGAAGATCCATCGGAAGACTACGACCTTCTCTCCAAAGGACTGTTGAAATGTGCTAGCAGCTCTTGCAAAGCCACATCGCCGTCTGCTTCAAGACTCAACGCGCATGCGATTAAACTCTTGGAGCAAAGAAGAGTTGTTAAACTGGATCCTAATGCTTCCCATCTGGAAAAAGTCACCATCTCGAAGGCCTGTCGAATTGCAGTGAAGGAGTCCATTCAAGCCTACAGAAGATTGAAGCTGTTAGAAGCGGCTGGGAAAGGTTAAAGCATAAAGCGCTGCAAACGAGATCTCTGCGATCAGAAGGCAATAATGTCAGCCCTTGTGGATAAGGATGGAATAACGCAAACGTCTCGAAGAGCGATGGAGGCCATCGTTCAAGAATTCTACACAGATTTGTTCCGTTCTTCCATCAATGTCCCGGAACGCTTGATGCCACCAGCTGAGGAAGTACCTCCCATTCTGGAATCAGAAGTTGCTCATGCCATCAGAAGGATGAAGCCAGGCACTGCTCCCGTACCGGACGGTATTTCTGCTGATCTCTTCCTGCGGGTGGCAGTGCCCTCTGCTCACTTCTTACCAAGCGCTTCAACCACTACCTTCGACTTGGTAGGAATCCGGGCTCATGGAAGGGGTCGAAAACAGTACTAATCATCAAAAAAGGTCAGCAGGAGGATATCAACAACTATCGACCCATCAGTCTTCTCTCGGTTGTATACAAGATCTTCACCAAGATACTGCTTAACCGCATGGAGCGTTGCTTGGATGAATATCAGCCAGTGGAGCAAGCTGGGTTTCGCAAGGATTTCTCCTGCATGGACCATATTCAGACTGTCTCACAGCTCATCGAGAGGAGCCGCGAATACCACCTCTCACTTGTTCTTGTCTTCGTGGATTACCGAAAAGCGTTCGACTCTGGGAAACCAACGCCAATCTGCACGCGCTTGTGAATGCTGGTATACTACCGAAGAACGTCCGACTTCTCAATCACATCGACTACCATCCAGTTGTTCGATCAAAACTTAAAATTCCTGTCGGGAAAGGAGTACGGCAGGGAGCCACGATTTCTCCTACGCTATTCACAGCGGCACTCCAGGATGCCATGAAGGGCTTGAACTGGGACGACAAAGGCTACCTTGTCGACGGTAAACGGATGAGCAACCTTCGCTTCGCCGACGATATTGTTGTCACTTCTACCAGCATTGCAGAGGTCGACGAAATGCTGAACGAGCTCAATCTGGCAGGTATGAAGATCGGATTGGACATGAATATGTCCAAAAGGCAATTTATGGTCAACCATTGGTGTGACGCGGGACTCGTAAGGTTAAATGGAGTCGCTCTACAACACGTCGACTCCTACGTCTTTCTGGGAAGAGAGCTGAACATGGGTAGCGATCTCGCTCCTGAAATCGCCCGCAAGAAACGCGCAGCATGGGCCTTCAGTTCGATTCGTGAAGGCACCGATGAGGTCAAGGATGCCGGCCTTAGGGCCTCGAAATTCAATGCCTCTGCACTGCCAATTGTCGTGCCAGGTTTCCGTCGCGTAACACACGACGGAAACCTGACCTGACAATAAGACAATCGCCAGAGCGATGCAAACTACGCATCGTGCACTGGAGAGATGTCTTCTGAGGGCAAGCTTTCGTCAGCAATGGCAAGAAGCCCTACGAAGCTCGGAGCTAAGGGAGAAGTCGCAAATAGCAGACCCGCTGCAGTACATGAAGAAGCCCAAATATCGCTGGGCCCTGCCGCACGCGCGACGGACCGCCACTTACCTCGCTCCTAAGTGGGGTGTTATAGGGAAATGGAGCTCTAGCAAATTCCCGAGTTATGCTGCACTGCATATAGATATATGGCTTTTAGAATTGAAGCTTCTTGTCATGAAGGGAGTCTTCTCACAACGGAAGCATTTGCTTATATCTCCGATTCGGTCATCCAATTCCCTATTGAAATATCTATTTTTGCTGATTAAGTGCACCGAAGGGCCCTCAAATAGCTGAGCAGAGGTAGCAAAAGAAGTTTATGCAGTTACGAGAGCATCAGATTTCGTGACTGTAGCAGCACACACTATGCAGTTGTCGCGCTTGCCGCAGCAGTCGCCGCGGCCGCCGACTTTAGGATAAAGGGAAGCGCGCTTTTGAATGTTCAGCTTGCTTCCCTAATAGACCACTGGGACGACCGCCAAGGCGATGGGCAGGCTCATTCTCAAGACCTTTCAGAGAGCGGAGTCTGCCTCACCGGATGCACGCAGCCAGAGATCGAGCGGACTGGAAGTTTTGGTCACCGTTGAGAAGACCTCCAGCCGACAAAAGGACCATCAAAGTATCAAAGTGAAGTACATTTAGGTGAGCTTTTTTCTTCAAACTGACATAAGAAAGTGTAAGTATGTAGTAGTGTAAGTGCAAATCAGTTCTGCAAGTGATCCCCTATTCGTTTGAATCTGTCGGGCCCATGTGCATTGCACAACTCAGAGGGGTTTGTTTGTCAAAATAGCCTGAGCTGGTGAACTCAAATAAGTTTCGAAAGGAGTTTTTAAAAAGGTCGCTCACGGTGCAAGCAAGCGCTCGCTCTTCGGTGCGTTTTTCACCCCATGACCACAAAATGCGGCCGGTATTGTAATAGTTGCTTCATTATTCGATGTAAACATCTGTTCGCAAGATCACAGAATTTGTTCCAACCTTTATGGTTTTTGGCGTAGAAGTTAGGATTGCCTTAGTAAGACCTCAGATCACAACTCCGTCTAATAAGTTGAGGGGCCTTATATAGGCTAAGCAGGACCTATTTTGTGCTCCCCAACTTATTCCATGGGGTTCTGAGGTTCTGCTGTAAGTAGGACCTATTTAATGTCGCGTGGTGCGCAGTAGAAGCAGATTCCGGCTGTCACGAACATCCGATATCATGTTTTCGGCTCGTCCACCGCAACCAAGCCTTCCATCCCTCCGGGGCCGGTGAACTGGTACCAAATTTGTCTGGAAAGAACTAAGCTGAGACTCCTTTATCGGCTGGCCACCACTTAGCATTGTATAGGTCAAGCACGCATTCAGAATGCCTGCGCAACATCCCGTAGGAGTAGAGTGCGTTTCAAACGCCCTCCTTTAACCTTTATCCTAAAGTTTTCTTCTTGAAGTCGCATCCACGCAGTATGCCTAATGCTAGTTCTTCACTGGTCTCGTGATTAGTGATTTCAATGGGGACGATGTTTCCGTTTCTCTCTGTGTCTGCCTAGAGGCACGCTATTGCGTCGCGTCGATTGGGGGGGGGGGGGGGTGCTGAAGCAGCTGCGAAAACAACCGTCGAAGCGATGCAACCACGTGCTACTCACGCGGCTGGGATCCCGTCTGCGCTCAGTCTTCGAGTGCTCCCTCGGCTAGGCGACCAAACACCGCCGCCCTGCAGGCGTAGCATCTACATGTACACGGCCGCGGTCGATGCACAACGAGCAGCCTCTGTTTACCGCTTCTGAAGGCGATGGCACGCGCCTCTGTGTGGCTCTTGCTCGGCTCGTAGGGGTTGCCTCAGAGAAGGCCTTGGATTCGGTCCAGAGCAGCATTCCGCTGTAACCGAAGCTACGAATAAACAGCGGATACCTTGAAACCTCAGTCGGCTAGAGAGGGAAAAGCCCATTTCTGATCAACAGTGACTGCATAACAGTTCTGCAGTTTTTTTCTGCATGCTCCGTAGACTGACAGACGCGGATACTCAAGGCACGTGCGGCGTAGTCGGAGGTGCCGTGCACCCAATACCAGGTTCCGCCCAGGCCAACCAAGTCCTCCATCCCTCCATGGTCAATAAATTGGTACCAGAATTGGTAGCAGACTTGTTTTGGAAGGGTAACTCACTGACTTGTCCATCTGCATAGGCCACATACGCATTCAGATTGCCTACACCCGTAGAAGTAGAGTGCGTGGCGCATCTGGAGAGGAATTGAGTAGCGTCGTCCTTTATCCTATCCTTCGTGTTACGTAGACCGCACATCGAAGCGAAAAATCCTTTCAGATGCTGGTATTTATTTTGAATACAATGCAGAAGTAGCGGGGAAATACCGTACGACACTGTAGATCGAGATCGAGAGTGGCTGGCTGTCTTTTTTCCTTACCACTGTGAAGAAGTGACTCTTCATAAACAATGCGCTGAACCGCTATTGTGACATAACGCTTGATAGAAACTTGTTTCGCGTAAAGGAAGCTCGACCGACTTGTCGCTGTGAAGGGTGTACCGCAGATTCAAGCAACCTTCTTCTTCCTCAGCGTCTTTCCCGCCTAAGTGCAGGGTCCGCTCCAGGGGTGTGCGTAAATGAAATTTAAAATTTCGTGAATCGTAAATCGTAATTACGAAAAGACCATCTTAAATTGTAAATCGTAAATCGTAAGAGTCACCTGGCCTGTAGTGCAGTACATTTAAATTTCCAGGGGGTTTTTTCTGCTAATGTTGACCAGATGTGATTCAATATTTGTTTATTTGTCCGGTTATTTTCAGCTCAAACTGAACAGTTTTCCTACCAAACTATTTCCTTCTTCGCGTCTTCTTGCTAGTAAGACATCTTTAAATTCAACTTTTGCACTTTTTAGGAAGGTCGAAACAACTGTAGATTGAAGAACTTTAGCTTACATGGGAAGGTTCCCAACTCATGTTGAGCTTTTGCGATGCTATTTTGGCAGGATGTAGGGCCCTGTGAATGGTGTCCAGAAGGACAGTCAGTTTTTGCTGAACGCTTCTTTAAAGACCTGAAAAGGAGGTCTGAAAGAGTGCGCGCAACTATTATCAACACCTACGACAGCAAACAAGATGTGCCTCGGTGACGCAGCAGGTAACACTGCCGCCTCATAGAGCACACCGGCGGGCTTTTCTGTTCGAGTCCGCGTACTGCCGCTGTCTTTGCACGTATTAGTTTGTTGTTATTACACTTTCTTATGATCACAGGAGTCAGTCAATTTTAGACCACCAATGCTTACAACAAACCAAGGGTCTCTGTTTGCGCCTTTATATGTGCTAGTTTTTCAACTATGCATATTCGTGCCACCACCATATCATACCGTATCACCAACGGTACCGTAACTGCACACAAATACGCTCGTCTTACGGTCGAATATTATGAAACCGGGCCATATCGGTACATAAGTGCACTAAAAATCGTTTCCGTCTGAACGTGTTGTTGGCCCACTGCTTTCCACCTTCACACCGGATTTCACTTCTTCGACAAGGAGAGAGATTACAGTTGCGGATGCCATAAAAGGACTCCTCCTGGACGCCATTTATGGAGATTTCGACTGTCAGGAAGAAGAGGCGGTACAGGTTAGAGGGAGTATAATGAAAATGGCACCTTTCTATACGTATCATCTAGGTGGTTTCACAGGTGCGTTTCGATGAGGAGGTGGATGTCGACTGGACACCTGATGATGACTGTGAGAGAAAAGACAACAGCGAGGTTACGTACACCCAGGTCCCTTCTCTACACCCACAGATTACGCGTTCAACGGAGAAGAAGTGGATATTCCTTTCAGGTATAAGACTGTTCCTCACTGGCGTTTGTAAAACGCTGCTGATGTGACAAGCGCTTGTGTTTTACTAGTTTCTTGGTTTGTACCATAGCTGTTGACAGGAAGGAAAATAATGAATATGACTCTTTTAATTTAATAATGTATAAGACCTTTTTTATCTATCCTAGTCCGGGGGGGGCCACATAACTAAAACGTATGTAGCAAAATGAATTGGGACTTACCGAGCGGCTTCTAAAGAAGAAGATATGACCTAAACTAGAAAAATTCACAAACAAAAAACGAAAAATTATAATTCTTTTCGGCGCGGTTGTAAGCAGGCAAAGTTATGCGATCCTCTCACCATGTTAGATCATGGTTATAACATGTCAGGCGGCGGTCAGCACGCGCTACGTGATTTATGCGCCCTTCTCACCATGTTGGAACCTGGTCGTAACACGTCAGGCGGTGGTGAGCACGCGGCATGCATCCATTGCGTCGCTCTTTGTCTTCCGAAACGGTTGTAAAACCGCGGCGATTTTATTTTGTTTTTGTTTGTTCGTTCGTTTTTTCTTTTTTCAGGTCATATCTTCTTCTTCAGAAGCCGCTCGGTAAGTCCCAATTCATTTTGTTACACATATTTTAGTTATGTGGCCCCCCTGGACTAGGATAGATCCGACGTTTTATTTGCAGAGAAGTGATATGGTACAGATATGCATAGTTGAACGTGTGATCACAGTTGAAAAAACTAGCACATATAAAAGCGCAAATAAAGAGCCTTGGTTTGTTGTAAGCACTGGTGGTCTAAAATTGACTCCTGTAATCATAAGACAGTGTAATAACAACAAACTAATGCGTGTCAAAATCGTGGCAGCACTCGGACTCGAACTGAAAATAAAGCCGCTGAGCTCCTCTGAGGCGGCAGTGTTACCGTCGCGCCACCGAGGCACACTGCGTTGGGAGTCGTGGGTATTGATAAT
>OX377202.1:55454880-55630564 GCA_947396885.1 Heligmosomoides polygyrus polygyrus
TAAATGGCGTCCAGGAGGAGTCCGTTTATGGCATCCGCAACTGTAATCTCTCTCCTTGTCGAAGAAGTGAAATCCGGTGTGAAGGTGGAAAGCAGTGGGCCAACAACACGTTCAGACGGAAACGATTTTTAGTGCACTTATGTACCGATATGGCCCGGTTTCATAATATTCGACCGTAAGACGAGCGTATTTGTGTGCAGTTACGGTACCGTTGGTGATACGGTATGATATGGTGGTGGCACGAATATGCATAGTTGAAAAACTAGCACATATAAAGGCGCAAATAGAGACCCTTGGTTTGTTGTAAGCATTGGTGGTCTAAAATTGACTGACTCCTGTGATCATAAGAAAGTGTAATAACAACAAACTAATACGTGCAAAGACAGCGGCAGTACGCGGACTCGAACAGAAAAGCCCGCCGGTGTGCTCTATGAGGCGGCAGTGTTACCTGCTGCGTCACCGAGGCACATCTTGTTTGCTGTCGTAGGTGTTGATAATAGTTCCGCGCACGCGTTCAGGCCTCTTTTTCAGCTCTTTAAAGAAGCGTTCAGCAAAAGCCAAATGCAGTTCTGGACTCCACTCACAGGGCCCTACATCCTGCCAAAATGGCATCACAAAAGCTCACCATGAGTTGGGAATCTTTCCTTGTTAGCCTATGCATGGTATTCCAACAAAAAGCCTGCATCATTTGAATGTTCATTAAATTCCTAATTTAATACCAATTTTTTAGCTTCACCACTGACAAACGCGGCGAATTTAGCGACTGCGCATGTAGTAGTCCAACAAACATACTGAGTCATACGACAGAATTGGGCTATGGGTAGTAAGTGAACGCATGGCGCAATCCTATCGTGTGACGCACCAAAAGATCTCTGCATTTTCAAATTAGTCCACGGCCATTCCCATAGCAGACGGATAAGACCGCCGAAATAGTATGACCATATTTCTTGGCCATCTTTTGTAGTCGCTTAAAAAAGGCAGGTTAACGTATTTCTTAAGGCAGTTTTCTTGAGGCGTCTTCAGTTTGATCCCATTGACGAGACAATTTTGATTTACAAGGTGTCTGGATTGATTTAAAAGTGATTCCATTTGAGTTGTGAGTTGGAAAGAACGCAGCTTAAATTAAAACAGGTTCAGTTTGAATTTGCAGAAGTCCATTTTAAACGCAGCAAGTGAAAACGGTAGATAGACCGTTCGTTGCAAGAAGGTAGTTACACATCCATAAAGCAATAACCACAGCGCGATATACGAATTCACAAGATCTCTTGAATGTGGAGAGATTCCAGCGAAGGAATTTTACAACTTTAAAAGTGCTCTCAGGTTCTGAACCATCGATCGAGAATATAAGCTGTCGCGATGACCTAAACCAATCCAGAGTGCCGGTTTCCAATGAAAGTTTGCCTGCACTCGTCCGATTTCAAAAACTTAATTGTTGCACTGTTGTTTAAGAAATCTGCACTCGCTCGGGCTACCCTTCGCCAGTTATGTAACGAACGTTTGCTCTCCGGGAGACTGCAGAATCCTAAATGGATCAGATAGGGTGAGTACGATAAACTCAATCACATTACCGAAGGTGGAGCAGCAATCAAAACTTTCAAAACCAGTTCGACCTTTTCTTGAAATGCTACGCGCTCGGTTTTACCGCATTTTGAATATCAGTTGGCTCCGACCTATGAAGTACAATGCTAACCGATGGAAATGTCAGTGGTTTATTCTTTGCACCTGCCTGTAGCAGCTTTCTAGACTCCGCCTCCAATCACGAACGACACTCGATCGTGAATTTGCGTCAATTCTATTGGTTAGGGTTAGCATGCATCTATTATAAACAAAATTGACTAGACCTCATTGCCAAACACAACGTGGAGCAAGAGTACGCGTCTCTCCTCTAAGAAGCTGGTAAGTCGGATTCGAGAAGCCTATGGACAGGACGCTGTATTTCGCCACGGTAACACATTAGAGAGTCAAAAAATAATTTAAAGGAAAGTGGTAATGAGCTATAAGAGGAGAGCGTTGGAGTGGGCATATCTTTATAACCAGGGTTACATAAATTTGGATGCCTGTTGGTTGTTAACCAAAGATCACATTCACAAAAATTTACGATGTACCACCCGAAATGTCGTAAATCGTAATTACGCACACCTCTGGTCCGCTCCACCGGTGTGGTGACGCCACCTCGCACGACTAAATGCCCGATCAGGACGACTTCCTCCGAGTCCACTCTGCTTCGGCCGCCCTTTAGGCCGCTTTCTGAGAACATCTGTGTTAAGGCAAATCTTCCGAACGTTGCCACCATTCGCGCGAAGAGCATGGCCGGTACCATCACGGCCGAGCTTCACGTAGCTTATCGGCAACTGGAGCGACGCCGGACCATTGACGGATGGAGACATTGCAATGTGATCCAAACGCTTGACATCGGCAGGCCAGCGTAACATTCTCGTTATTTCAAATGCTTACTGAAGCAATGACTTCGCAGATTTTTCGACGCTTGCATTGACTTGTTTTTATTACATAACTATTGCCGATGTTGAATATTTACAGAAGATTGTCAGGAAATGGTTAGTTTTGTCGAGAGCTGCCATTGGGGTATAAGGGATCGCCTCACCAATCGGCGTAGGACATGGGGCATCTATAATAACAACAGAAGAAGCTTTCCTTTCTCCTAGACCAAAGTTCTACCGCCAGTTTAAATAATCAAGCTGCGTGCCACATTTTCTGAGAAAACTTGGCTTTATCACTGAGAACCTGCTTAAATCCTGAAACGAGGTTTGTGAGCAGTTACATATGTACTATCCCTACACAGATTTAACCCTACAGCTTTTCCCTATGGTTCCTCTTGAAACTTCTTCGGTCTGTTCAGACTGCTGCGTGTTTTTTGCGCATGCCCATTGATTTAAAATGTCTTACAGATGGTGGACCAATTTGATAACTCTTCCGTCTTCGTTCTGTATTCCAGAATTCGATAATGAAGAACCGCTTCCAATAAGACGAGACTTCTGCCCATGAAGTTTAGCTGATGTCCCACTGCTGTAACATATTCTACGCAGCTAAATCTTTAGGCTATAGGAGTGTTCGGCCCTGAAGAACGATGGAGCATTTTTGTGGTTTGATTTCAGTAGTGATATTGTTATGCTCAAGGGAGCAATACTTAAGAAGGAGAAGAACTTGTGAATAAAGAAGCGAAGACATGAGAAACTATAGAAAAAAGGAAGAACGCCTTTAAATCCCTCATCCTTTGTAGCCACAAATCGCATCACCAACATACATACTATCGCAAAATATCCGAGCTTTGGAAAACCTTCTAAACGAGAAACGTATGAATGAGAGCATGTCCAAAAGGCCTCTCTACAGTTCATGTCGCTTAATAACCGACATGCAAAAACGGTTGGTTCCTTCATTCACACGAATCACTGGCAACAATGGTGTTGCGTGTGATTTTGAATTTGTTAACGTTCAACTCTTGGCAGACCAGCGACCATTTGAAATTGAGTATTCAAAAGGTTCTACGTAGTTCATCTCGCATCATAGCATTCTATAAGGATACTTTCCAATTTTCGTATTCCGAAGGCCTCTTACCACCGATTTATCCTACCATATATAGGAATGCGATAGCTATCGCAGCGAAAGGAACTGTGTTGAAATGATGATGTAGTGAAATACGGCAGCTATAAATGGCTTCGAAGAACATCCGTCTCTAAAGCTGAGCAATTCCCAAGTATTTATTAATTTCTTCATTACTGCACCCGAAGCGTTTGAAGAAAAAACACAGCAAGAAAAACCTGACAACAGCGTCCGGCCTTAAACAACCAACACTAACAAGTTGTGAGCCACTTGGATAACACTGTGAACTGCAATTGGAATGAAGAGCTATTTTAGCTGATTATTTCAGAAGACTTAGCTTTAAAAAGTATCTAAACCAAAAACAAACAACAATGTAGCGAAGCATAATATGATCTCGAAATATCCAAATAAGGTTAATATAAAAAGTTGATATCGGCAACAAAGTGCAGATGTTGGCATTCAGGGGGGGGGGGGGGGGGAGGCTCCCAGCTCCTCCGCAATCCTACTAGAGATCAGCTGAAGGTGTACGTGTCCTTTCACATAAATCGATAGGACGACTTAAAACGATACCCCGTTGAAAGCGGGGGTCCTTGCTGATACCAAGTGGCACCTCTCTTCTGGATTCGCACTACTCGCCCGCAGTGGAATCGATTTCTATTCAAGCCAGACGTTGTGCGAAAACAATCTCGCCGTTCCTGATTCGCATTTAATCAAACGCTGTTGATCGCCTTGATTGTTGTTATGGACACCTGCGCACTGTCGTGCTGGTGACGTTTTTCTGGTTCACCTTCCGAACGGTCGACCAATTGCCTACGATTGCACCGCTAAATACGCTTAAAATCCAACAATCATCTAGAGATCACCTCCGACAACTAACCATAAGTATGGCTAGTACAATGATGCCGCTAAACTTACTTTGATACTTTGATAACCCTTTTGTCCATTGGGGGTCTTCTTCTCTCACTCCTCCAGACCGCTCGACCTCTGGCAGCTTACATCCAGTGAGGCAGACTCCGCTCTCTGAAAGATCTTGAGAATGAGTCTACCCGTCGCGTTGGCGGTCGTCCCAGTGGTCTCTTGTGGTCTCTTGGGAGCCGTTCTGTGACACGGAGACTCCTCTATCGTCCTTCCGTCGAAGCAGATGTCCCGCCCAGCGACATTTGGACTTCTTCATATACTGCAGCGGATCTGCCAATTGCGACTTCTCCCTTAGCTCCGAGCTTCGTGGGCTTTCTTGCAATTGCTGACGAGGCTGTCCTCAGAAGACATCTCTCCAGTGCACGACGCGTAGCTTGCATTGCTCTGGCGATTGTCTTGTTGTCGCGCTAGGTATCCGTCGCCTATCTGCGGCAACGCCGCGGCCCTATCCTTAACCATAGGGCAGAGACGCGGAGTTCGCCGTTGGCGGCCTCCGTGCCCTATCCTTAACCATAGCGGCGAGCGGCGCTGCCGCAGAACTCTGTGTTGGCCTTTAACCATAGCGGCGAGCGGCAACGCCGCAGAAGTGTGCGGAGCCTTTAACACATCGCAGGCAGTACAGAGGCGTTGAATATCGAGGCCCTGAGGCCGGCATCCTTGACCTGATCGGTGACTTCACGAATCGAACTGAAGGCTGCCCATGCTGCGCGTCTCCTGCGGTCGATTTCAGGAGCGACGTCGTTACACATGTTCAGCTCTCTTCCCAGATAGACGTAGGAGTCGACGTGTTGTAAAGCGACTCCATTTAACCTTACGAGTCCCATGTCACACCACTGGGTGACCATAAATTGCGTTTTGGACATATTCATGTCCAATACAGTCTTCATACCTGCCACATTGAGCTCGTTCATCATTTCGTCGACCTCTGCCGTGCTGGTAGAGATAAGAACAATATCGTCGACGAAGCGAAGGTTGCTCATCCGTTTACCGTCGACAAGGTGGCCTTTGTCGTCCAGGTTCAAGTCCTTCATGACATGCTGGAGTGCCGCTTCGAGAAGCACTCTTCGAGAAGTGGAAGTTCTGCGGTGGTATACCAGCATTTACAAGCGCGTGCAGATTGGCGTTGGTTTCCCAGAGTGGAACGCTTTTCGGTAATCCACGAAGACAAGAACAAGTGGGAGGTGGTATTCGCGGCTCCTCTCGATGAGCTGTGAGACAGTCTGAATATGGTCCATGCAGGAGAAACCCTTGCGAAACCCAGCTTGCTCCACTGGCTGATATTCATCCAAGTAACGCTCCATGCGGTTGAGCAATATCTCGGTGAAAATCTTGTACACAAGCGAGAGAAGACTGCTGGGTCGATAGTTGTTGATATCCTCCTGCTGACCTTTCTTGAAGATCAGAACTGTTTTCGGTTCCTTCCATGAGTCCTACCAAGACGAGCTAGTGGTTGAAGTGCTTGGCAAGAAGTGAGCAGAGGGCACTGCCACCCGCAGGAAGAGATCAGCAGAAATGCCAGAAATGCCGTCCGGTCCGGGAGCAGTGCCTGGCTTCATCCTTCTGATGGCATGAGCAACTTCTGATTCCAGAATGGGAGGTACTTCCTCAGCTGGTGGCATCAAGCGTTCCGGGACAGTGATGGAAGAACGGAACAAATCTGTGTAGAATTCTTGAACGATGGCCTCCATCGCTCTTCGAGACGTTTGCGTTATTCCAACCTTATCCACAAGGGCTGACATTATTGCCTTCTGATCGCAGAGATCTCGTTTGCAGCGCTTTATGCTTTAACCTTTCCCAGCCGCTTCTAACAGCTTCAATCTTCTGTAGGCTTGAATGGACTCCTTCACTGCAATTCGACAGGCCTTCGAGATGGTGACTTTTTCCAGATGGGAAGCATTAGGACCCAGTTTAACAGCTCTTCTTTGCTCCAAGAGTTTAATCGCATGTGCGTTGAGTCTTGAAGCAGACGGCGATGTGGCTTCGCAAGAGCTGCTAGCACATTTCAACAGTCCTTTGGAGAGAAGGTCGTAGTCTTTCGATGGATCTTCAAGAAGATTCCAATCATACGACTTTATTGCATATTCCAACTCCTCAGACTTGAATGTGGGGACTCTCACCGGTGCCGGTTTGTGAGTGTCACGCTTGAACATCCTTTTTTGGGAGTCAGCTTCGCAGGTACAAGACGGTGATCCGAGCCGGTGTCAAATGAAGGCAGCACGGAGATGTCGAACAAACTCCTGCGTCTGTTTGGAAGAACATGGTCAATCTCCGAACGTGATTCTCCATTTGGGCTTTCCCAGGTCCATCGCCGCTTTGAAGGCTTCTTGAACAGAATTTTCATGGACGGATAGGAAGTCTATCAGTCGCTCTCCGTTTTCGTTCCTTGAGGAAGTTCCATGTGGTCCTAGCCTCCATTCGTTATGGTCATTCGCACCGACGGTAGCGTTAAAGACCCCAGCAACAACTTTGTACTAGCTCTTCTCGTCGTTGACAGTCCTCTCGAATAGTTTGTAGAATTCCTCCTTTTACTCGTTTGTGGTCGCAGATGTTGGAGCATATCCATTTATGATGGAGAAGGTTCTTTGCTCTTGGTTCCCAGTCGCAGAACAGCTACTCGCGGACTGATGATCTTGTAAGAGTCTACTAGGTGGTGCACTGTCGAGTTGACGAGAAATCCAACTCCGCCAATATTCTTTCTGTCTTTCTTTGCTCCGATAATGAGAAGCTCGTTGTGGTCGGTCCTTCCTATGGTTTCCGTTCTGCTTTTCGTTTCCTGTAGGGCAATAACGTCCTGTTTATGTTGCGGCTTCTGTAAAGCAGTGTCCGAAGATCCTGCTCTGATGCGATCGCACGACAGGTATAAGTGCTGATGAATAGGCAGTTTCCGTGGTGGAAAGGGGTTTCCGGTAGTCCGATTCCAATGACATCCCAGTAGTTTAACTCCGAGATTAAATGGCCCCTCTCCGGAGTGGATTCAACGGACGTTGTAGAAGACCACCTCCGGCGCGTGGATGACCGGGGCGTGGGTTCAGCTGTTTGAGCCATGGCGGTGGTCTAGTTAATCACATGTTCCTGGTCAGGGATACATGAGAGCCGCCCATACTCGACAAATTATCGCGTACAGTGTGACCATTTGTGCCGTTGGCCATCACTAAAGTGATGTTCACCCCTTCACCGCGACGAGGTGGCACGCCGCTAAACATTCACCCAATTTCGTTTGCGACGCAACGTCGTTATCATGAGGCGACGTAAAAACGGTTTTTTTTTGTGGCGTCCCATAACAACTTTTTTCAAAGCGAAGACTTCCTCCCAAAATTTTTACATGCGTCTGCGGTACTAAAGTCGACGGAAGCCTAAACTCAGTACCAAAATTAAGGATGCCATTAAGTGCTTTGACATGACGCACTTCTGTCGTCAATTTGTCCCATCTGCACAGAGGCACGTCTCTGCCGTTTTTGTCGTTCGCCGGTTTTTGAGGTTGATTGGCGTAAATGCAGCCGGAGACTATGTGTCCCTGCGGGAGCAACTAATAATAGAGCATTCTTCGCGAACACCAGAAGCAGCAAAGGGGACACTTCTTGTAGTGAATGCTTGTTTTGGCTTGCACTGGCTGGTCTTCTCCTTATCGATGCGTGTTAGAATGGTAGAGGGCCCAACTCTCCTCGCCGTTAATCAGGTCTTCCAGAAACTACTGTCGGAACGGGCGCAGAAAGAGAGATTGACCATTCCTCACCCGTGAGCCTGGGTGAACTATCGGTCAGAAAGGGATCACTCATCGAGCCTGCACTTTTCAGCAGCCGAGAGGTCAATCTAGAGGTGCGAGAATCGAATGGGGGAGTGTGGTCTTACTGCGATCTGTTTTTTTTTTGGGGAAAGGGGGGGGGGGAAAGGTGCACTCTCTCTTGCTTTTGACAGAGGATTGTCCTGTATTTTTCAGAATAGTAGGTAGTGCTTGTATCGCTTCATAAGTTCTTCTTTGTGGGTGTGGCTTTGACACTGTAAAGGTCCGCGGGCAGCTTCGTTCACTGAGGAAGACATGTCATTGACCGATTGATTAGATGAGTTGATTGATTAAAGCACAGAAACGACTGAAGTTTTGTCATGGAAACGACATTTCTATCTGAGGAAACGGCATCTACGTCCGAAATTGCACTGTATGAAGTCTCAAGTGATATTTACAAACGAGGACTTAAATGCTTTCCCCAGAAAATTTTTTGAGGCACTCTTCGAATTGATGACGAAGGATAGACTTTAAACATTCCTCCACCTTCTGAGGGGCACAACATCAAAAAGCGAAATTGTGCATTTAAAATCTTAAGCCATGTTTGGTACACTGTGATAAAACTATGCCTTTCTGAAACGATCTTCTATATGACCAGGGAGGGTCGCATTCAAAATCGTCGATTTTCATGGAAATAAAAAGAAGCAGACGACCTTTTCAGACGAAACTTTGCTACATTAAATCTAGTGCTTTGTTTGATGCACACACTTGATACAAAATCACGTTTTTGTAAAACGGTCTTTTATATGACCAGGGGTCTCGATTTTGCATTATTTTCCGAAAAAGGGGTACCAAAAATTGAACCCCCAATCATCACATAGGAGATGCTGGCTTTGAAAGCAGTTTTTTAGAGCACAAAGTAGGTCGCATTTCCTCTAGTTTTCAAATTATTAGTTTTCTAGAAAGTTCAAAAGCTTTCAGAATTATGGCAGCTTTAGTGTAGACAACCGCGTTCTCTGATTTCGTTGATCCTACGCGGATGATGGTCATTGGACCGACTTCGCAAGAGTTACCATAACTCGGTAAGCCTTTTATTTCCGAGAAGCCAGGAGCTCTTTTGAAATGTAGAGGAAAACTTTTTTCTTACCTTATAAGAAGCAGTTTTCAAAAAAAAAAATGTCTTCATGAGGAGCGAGGAAGAGCGGCCTGATTTCTAGTCAATTTTTGCCGAAAAACTTGCCGAAAATCGAACCCTGCCTCGCAGGAAGACCTCTTTTTGGTGCAGGTGCCTTAACCTCATGTTCTCCTCAATCAAAAAAAAAAATGCAACTGATTCAGCTCCGATTCAGTCTACAACAAAGAAGCCACATCATTGTAATATACAGATTCGCCGTGGCAATGATTTGCAGGTCCAAATGTGCTACTAACGATTTCTCTTCAGGAACTGACAAGGAAAGGTTCCCAACTTATGGTGAGCTTTTGCGATGCTATTTTGGCAGGATGTAGGGCCCTGTGAGCGGAGTCCAGAACCCCTGTCAGTTTTTGCTGAGCGCCTTCTTAAAGACCTGAAAAAGAGGTGTGGAGGTGTGTGCGGAACACTCATCAACCTCTACGACACCCCAGGGGGTGTGCCTCGGTGGCGCAGTCGGTGAGAGTGCCGCCTCCTAGGAGTACTTCGGAGGGGTTTTCAGTTCGAGTGCGAGTGCTGCCAATACTTTTGCACATATTAGTTTGTTGCTATTACGTCTTCTCATGATCACAGGAGGCAATTTTAGACCATTTTAGAGCTTACAACAAACCACCATTTGCGCCTTCATATGTGCTAGTTTTTCAACTATTCATATCTGTGCCACTATCATATCATACCGTATCACTAATGATACTGTAATTGTACACAAATGCGTTTATCTTACGATTGAATATTATGAACTCAGGCCATATCAATTCATAAGTGCACTAAAAGTGTCGCTCTCTCCTGAACGCCTTGTCGGCCGGCCACTTTCCATCAGGTATATGTTACATGCAACGGAGATGGTAAGGTAGGTAACTGGTATAAAATATTATAGAAAAAGGGAACCACTCGTGACTTTTCCTTTGTTTGCAGATTATAAGCCAGACCTACCGACAGTTCTGCGTTGCGGTGTTTCAGCCGTGTCTGCCATAGGCATGGGTAGCAGCTGGAGGCGTCGATGTTCACCCAGGGCCCTTCTCTACACCCACGCGTTCAACGAAGAAGAACTGGTCATTCCTTGTCAGCGAAAAGACTGTTCCTCACTGGCTTTTTTATGATGCTGCTGGTTTGAGAAGCGCTTGTATTTTACTTGCTTCATAGTTTTGTACCATAACTGTTGACTAAAAAGGAAATAATAAATATAAGATTTTGAATTTAATAATATATAAGACTTTTTATTCCCAGAGAAATGACGTGGTGCAGATATGAATAGTTGAAAAACTAGCACATGAAGGCGCAAATAGTGGTTTGTTGTAAGCATTTATGGTCTAAAATTGCCTTCTGTGAACATGAAAAGACGATAACAACAAGCTAATACGTGCAAAAATACTGGCGGCACTCAGACTTGAACTGAAAAGCGCGACGGTGTGCTCCTACGAGGCGGCACTTCTATCGACTGCGCCACCGAGGCTAATCTCGTGATGTGTTGTAGAGGTTGACGAGTGTTGTGCATACGTCTTCACACCTCTTTTTCAGGTCTCTAATAAAGCGTTTATCAAAAACTGACTGTGGTTCTGGACTTCGCTCACAGGGCCCTACATCCTGCCAAAATAGCATCACAAAAGCTTACCATGAGTTGGGAACCTTTCCTTGTGAGTTCCTACATTCGTGTACGGCGAAACACACGCACACTGTTTTACGAATGAGTTTATCAGAAATATGGCCGTCGTCCTGTTCAACATTACTAACTGCTTGTTATCGTACATATTTGCAGCTTTCTTGTGGGCTGCTCCCTGCCGCGATCCGAAGAGCTTCTTCAGTGTTTCGTCAGAGACTTCCAACCTTTTCGCATTTTCTTTCCAAGCTGACGTGCCGCTGACTCAACCTGAAAACCTTCGATTGAGTACCTCATTCACGGCTGCCCAAAAAGCGTTTTAATGTAGCAATTTTATTGAGATATCAGAGACACTGTCTCATAGGCCAAGTCGTCGAAAATTAGGTGGGCCTGCCACGTAATGCGCCACCCGCTCGACAAGAGCCGTCACCGACTGGACTACGCAGGATGTCAAGAGAACACCAGGACACCTACCAACGCGTTGGTCGAATTGCTTCATGAAAGCCTTGAACGAACGATGTGACGCTCTTCGCGTCCCTCGAGCGAGCAGGATCCACTAGAGGACTCTGGCACGCAACGGCAACGAATGGAGACGATGCTGGCGCCCGCTCGAACAAGTCGATTTCATTGAGATGAGGAAAAGCCGAATCTCCTATATCTCGAATATCCAGGAATGCGCATGCAAGGGGCGCGCCAAAAAAATCTTTATAAAATGTGGAGAGAAGATTCACCTCGCAGTGGCTGAATAGTCGATGCTCCTAGACAAATCTGTGCCCTACTGGTTTGGTGGAGAAAGTAGCGCGACGTGGTGAAAGTCGTTGTGGACCTGGGCGGAACCCGTACCAAAGACCTCAAATCGGGGAAAACGGGGAATACTAGCTGCTAGTTCAGCGAGAAATACAACGCGATCGAACCAGACTCGAAAGACGTAAGTGGCTGGCATGAGGAGACGAGAGCGTGACAAGCAGTCAACCAATCAGAGCCCAAATCGAGCGCGCAGCTCCTGCAAGATTCTATCGACCTAAGTGCCGGATGAGCTGCGCGATTCGGAGCAACCGTCGACGATCCGTCTTACTTCTCCGCACACGCGTGAAGGCCCTTATCAATGATGTTGCTGGTGTGGACGAGAGTTGAGCACACCACAAAACAACCACACGCGTAACCACACGCTACTCCAGGAGCGGCTGTCCACTTGCAAGAAGGCCCAAAGGTGACGACAGCGCCTCTTTCCACGTCGCGAAGCTGCCATTGGGATAGATGGCCGGGCTCGGATATGTTATCGCGCTACAACTTTTCCCAACTGGGCTGCCTCTGGCGACACCGCCCTCAAATTTTCGCGCTCTCAAATATCGTCTTCGCGACAAGAAATTAAATGTTCAGTCGAAACTGTGATCGCCCATTTTTCGACTACCAGCCTCTGTTGCTCTGAGCCAAGGGAATAGAAAAGTTGTTTGACCGCTAAGCCCTGGTTCAGGCTAGTCACGGTTGTGTAGTCGATTGAGTTGGTATTACCATCGTACTATAATTTTTTTAATAAATAAGGAAATCCAGCCTAGACTTTTCCTCATCCCAACATTTCAATCCGGCCATTATCTGCTACATATTTGCTCCATGGGCGATGGCTTCTTCATCTATGGCGTAGATTGTGTAGCAAAGATTCAAAAGGATTCGTTACCCGCTTAACGCCTTTTTCTGAGGCACTTTTGGTGGAGGCTCCAGCCTTACTCAGATTCTTCGTTGCATTGCTCGTTACCTCTTTCGTCTTGTGGCTGATCTCGTCCACGATTCCACTCTGAATCCATTGGCGGAGCGCATAGAAGGAATTGACTCATGACAGGAAACTGCGAAAACCTACGCTGCTCTTCATTGTATCCTTGTCGCAGACAACGCTTATCCTATAAATCACTTTCGATCCGTAACGACAGCACAAAACATCGATTAGGGATTAGAAATGGACGAATAACAGAGCATTTTTTGAACTAATGTGTGAATGCAGGAACAACCATCAGCTCGTGAGTGAAGAGAGATGACCACAACCCTGGCGGATTCTTGCTTTGAACATATCGCATTGAGGTGAAGGCGGTTGATCAAAGAAGCGCCACTTTCACCACATACTTTCTTCAGACGTAATTCTGCTGCAGTTACATAGCACCACAGTGCTTTCATCACATCCCAAAAATCGAATTGGATCATGAGGTGCAGTCCGCAGGAGGAGCCGATTTCATGCACAATGTGAATCAATTTCGGGTTCGTTCTACGCCAAAGTCATCGATTCACTCCAACTCTTCTACGTTATACCAAGCTGCCAATGAACGATGCTGCAGTGACTTACTTGCCTGTCTTATGTAGGTCTGTAGGTCAAGTTATTACGCTGTATAAGTATTTTCCACTCTGTCCGGTGCTGCAGCTTCGCTGGAACCTGTCGGTGGAGTGTTGGACTGACAGCAAATGCCGTTCAAATATCCGAGTAAAGCGGAGTAAAGACCCCCACAGAGTTCTGCGGCAGCGCCGCTGCCCTATCCTTCATCATAGGGCAGAGACGCAGAGCTCGCCGCCGGCGGCGTTCCTGCCTTAAAGGCCCCACAGAGTTTTGCGGCAATGCCGCTCGCCGCAATGGTTAAGGATAGGGCAGGGACGCCGCCGGCGGCGAGCTCTGCGTCTCTCCCCTATGGTTAAGCATTGGGCCGCGGCGCTGCGGCAGAACTCTGTGGGGGCCTTTATCCTTAACCACTGCGGCGAGCGGCGTTGCCGCAGAACTCTGTGGGGGCCAGGGGTGTGCGTAATTACGATTTACGATTTACGATTTTACGATTTACGGCGATTTTGGGCAATTTTTTTACGATTTACGATTTACGACATTTTTGGTCGTAAATCGTAAATTTTCGTAAACATGATCTTTGATCTGCGAATAGTAGGGTCTACAGGTTGTGGCGCAACTTGCTTTATAGCAAAGCAATCAATCTTAGAGTTTCCTCTCACAGCGCATTACCAGTTCCTGTTAGATTTTCTTTAATGTTCATATGTGGTACCGAAGCAGATGACCAGCTTTGTGTAGGGGCGGCTCGACTTCTACTTCTCTTCCTCTCTCGCTGCTTAACCATTTTTCGAACGCCGTAAGGCTGCTGCTCGGTATCAGGTTTGTCTTCCAGGAGAAATTCCTTTTTTTTCCTTTTTGAATGCGCCAGCGCATCCTACTTCTACGGAATGTCGTGGAGGCGATATGAATGCGTATTTGGCCATGCAATCACTTGCGGTGGCCAGCCGATGAACAAGTCAGCGCTTTGTCCTTCCCAGACACGTCCGGTGCCAATTCACCGACCCCGGAGGGATTGAAGGCTTGGTTGCCCTGGGCGGAAAATCCAAACCAGGAAGCTGGTATCTGGTGCATGCGACCGTCGGCGCCTCCTCCGACTGCGCTACACGCGTCCCTGGAGAAGCAAGTAGAATGAATAATTGGAGAATGAACATCCCATCAGGAGACTGTGTACTCCCTTTTCCCGTTGCAGGAGGGCACTTCGCTTCTAGCTGTCGGAGATATTTTCGCTCTTGCTGATAGAAAGACGTGCAAATCCATCCTGTACGGGAAGAAAACGACTATTGGCTAATCCATACTGTGTGTTCGCTACCTTCTAGTCGCCTTGCCCACAAACGCTTTTTCCTAACCCAAACGAACTGAATTGATACAGAACCATGAAGAAATATCATTCATAACTGAATGAAGGGCAAGGAGCAGCTACTAGACTCTAACGAAGGGAATCTCTGGGAATAACGAACCACTGAAGCTTCCATCAGATTACGAAGCGCGTTACAATGTTTCCTTGACTAACAGAGCTTCTGAATTCGGCCAACGCGTGATTGTTACGCGTGGCAGCGGTAGAACACACATTGACCAAAGCTCAACTAATGGCTACCTACCTTCTTGTAACCATATTCCCTTAGTAGCCTCCTCAACTAAAACTGGACTTCTTGGCTTCTCAGCTCAACTTCAATTTTTATTGAAATGAAACTGAGCAGCTTCTAAATTGCTTGATAACTTTGCAGGTATAGTTTCATTTATTTAAAAAAATATAACTCGACTATCTAGGGTGTCTAAAAAATCATACCGTTTCAATACTATCCTCTTGCGGCAAAACTGTTTTATGGTTTATACCAAGCGAACAGCTTATTGTTAACTGGACGCTTTTCATTCTACATCGGACTCTTTTCAATCTGAGGCGAACACTTCATTTTGAACTGGAGAAAAATTGACAGTTAACAAAACAAGTCAGACGTATCTAAAGTTTAAAAAAACATTGTTCAACCATTCGCCTTAAGCATTCCCCTAGAAAAAGCTGCATTATGAATAGAAGGAAAATTTTTATCTTGCCTGAAAATTGTTCGATTTAAAATGAAAAATGCCCGGTTAACAATGTAAAGCATCCTTTTGAAGGGAAAATGGTATTCTTCAAAATGCAGAATAGTGAAGACCTCGGCGCATCGTAGTCGATAGGTCACAAGCAAGCAAAGTGCAAGGTGAAATGCTGGGAATTTTATGGTTGCGCTTTCTATTTGGTCGTCATGGATATTCCTTCTCTTAACTAAGCTTTTTAAATCAACAGTTTGCTAAAAGGTAACGCGCCAAGTTTCCTCTAGAAAGCGTTGAATTGATTTTAGAGGCGTGCAGTCTGTAAGAAATTTGTTCATTTGAAGCTGAAATTATCGCTGTAAACAAGTACTGAATTACCTTCAATTACCGTAACCAGAATGTACCTTCAGAAATATAGTGGTAGTAGTACGCGCCAGGTACTTCTTACGATTTACGGTTTACGATTTACGATTTACGGAGATTTTTTCGTAATTACGATTTGCGATTTACGAAATTTCGGATTTCATTTACGCACACCCCTGGTGGGAGCCTTAAGATTTTCTTCGCGGGAGCACACTGGCGGAGACCGTCAAAGTTGCAACTCTCATGCTCCTGGCGCGCTGTGGATTCCACTTGAACATTTATCTATTTATTTATCTATCGCATGTGTTCATTATTGGGCGCGTGTAGTGCAGCCGGAGGAGGCACCGACTGCCTGTACCCAATACCAGGTTCATGTTTCGAATTTCCCGCTCAGGCCAGCCAGGTTTTCCATCCCTCCGAGTCGGTGAATTGGTACTTGACTTGCATGGGATGGACAAAGCAATGCCTTGTTCATCGGCTGGCCACCGCAGGTTATTGTATGGCCAAATACGCATTCAAATCGCCTCTACGACATTTCGTAGAAATAGAATGCGTGGCGCATCCCAAAAGGGATTGAGCAACGCCGTCCCTTATCCGTCATCCTTCTCTGTTCATTGGTGATTCCCAAAGTTTAGCGACGAGCTCTAGTGTCTATGAATCCTTTGTGAGAACTGCGTTTAGAGCTTTGGTGAATACAAAGTGTGAGCCTCTTTCTTGCTGAGACCAGCTTCTTCGAATTTGTGAGGCAATCCTTTGCACTTCCCAAACGGAACTTGCTTTGGGTGCATACATGCCGTATCCCTTAATGGCGTTGAACACATCTTCGAACGAATGACGAATAGTGATGAAAAGGATAAATGGGCTGGAAGGTGAGCCTACCATAACGTTTATTCTATTGGACATTGGAATTTCATTGAACAATGCAGTCTGTGCCTCTCAAATAAAGACCTTTTTGTCAAATGGAGATCTTATCCAGAAACCGTTCTGTTAAGGAATTCAGAATTATCGTAGCGTTAGGCTGGAGAGAAGTGGAATAAGATGATACCCCAGTTGATGAAAGGTAGATACAGTAATTCACTTCGGATGACATAAGCGGAATTGAGTGGTCAGCCTATTAAACGTTCTCTCGAATTCCAAACAGCTGCTCTCGTGGTGAATGTTTTACCCCTCCCCCGTAATGAGCCACTCGTAGTCAGGAAGTTCAAATAGCATTACCTTTGGTGCTCAATGCTAGTGTTAGGCCCACTCCTTTTCCGTTGCTTGCCTTGTCAAAAGTGCAAGATTAAGTCGTTCTCTTTAAGCCTCAAGTGGCTCAGGTTGTAAGCTTGCATAGCGATGTTTCGTTGCGACCAAAACTATAGCAAGAGGCGGGATTCGAGCTAACACCACCTGCCTAACTGGGCATGAATCATGAAATGTTCGCAACTAAACGTTATGCATTTTAATAAGTAATCGATACACCATTGAAAACCGTAAAGCTCTGCTGTTTGCAGCGCTCTGCATCAAATCCTCTACCCTTCACTTACTTCTCTCGTTGCTTTACGGATTGTGAAGATAAAAAATGGAACTTTTCCTTAGGAACTGAAAAATGTTCTGCGAATTGCTCAAGCTCTAAAGGAAAATTGGTTCAACGTTGAACGTTGACCAGGAAGTAGCACAAAACAACTGTTCAGGGATCATCTTGCCGCATACTCTGAAAGGCACTTCGCCTTTCAGTAAGCGATGAGTAACTCTGACGCCGCTCGCCGTCGCATCGGGCAAGTCGTCGAAAGTCAGGTGCAGCGAGCACTCAGTGCGGCCTGACACAAATTGGCCGAGAGCCGCTACCGGCTGGATTCCGCGGGTTGTCAGAAGGGCATCAGGACGCCCATCAACCTGTTGGTCGACGTCTTCGTGAAAGTACTGAAGGAAACTTTGGTGGTCTTCGAGACACTTGAACGAGTAACTGCCACTGTGCCACACCGGCAGGAATATAGACATTCTTGAAACCCACTCGGACATTTCGGCGATCAACGGGACGGCGTGTGATGCAGACGTATATGCTAGGTTGAGGAGCCATGTTGTCCTACTCCCTCTTCTGCGGATAGCCATTTCCTAGTCTATTAGACTAATACAGTGCGTTTCGAAAGTGTGTATCCACTCCAAAACTGCCAATATCTTGTTTCGCGTTTATTTCTGCAGGCTTGCACTAGCTCCACTAGATTCCCCGTGATCAAAAATAGGTAACCACTCACTTTCAGGAACTTTTTCCCTCTCGCACGAGAATCAGCCTTTTTTGAAGAAATTTGGTTGAAAATGGGCGTTTCAAAAGTATGTATCCACTTGTGACAAATAAACTTTTTACTAACCTCATAAGTCGGTCGGTCCACCAATATTTCTTATGACATCATGCATCGTATTATTCATGCCATTGACAAGGTTCTGGATGATTTTGTCTTCGCTGGTGTCCCATGTAATCGAAATCGCCACCACGTCGTTGAACTGCCGGTTATTCGCGTAGCCTCGTCGAATCACGATCCCCCACGTGTTCTCCACTGGGTTGCTGTCAGGAGAATACGTCGGCCAGTCCGTCACTTGTACGTTGTGGCGGTGGAGCCAATCTTTGGTCGAGCTAGGCACCTGGAGCGCAGCGGTGCCCTGCTGCAGAACATGTGTCTGCTGTCTTTTGCCTTTCAAGAAAGGCCTTGGGCTAAGCTCCACCACAGCTTGACACTCCAGATTGTCCATGCGACAGGACGGAAGCCTAAGCTTTAGCATACCGCTGCTGAAGAAGCCGACCACTGTCACTAATGAACCGGCTCCAAAGTTGCGACGACGGGGGCTTCTCGCAGATCTCTCCAGCGATGTCGGTATCCATCGGAGCCATCAAGGTTAGATTTTTTGGTACTTATGAAGCAGAGGGCCCGTGGTGCCGTGGGGCTGCATGTTAACATGTTAACGTGGCAACGACAACGGAACCGCGGCAACCCCACGGCACCCGAGGACCGGTGCTTCATAAGTACCGGCCTCGTGGTGCCGTGGGGTTGCCGTGTTAACATGTTTGCCGGCAACTCCACGGCACCACGGACCCTTTGCTTCATAAGTACCGATTTTTTATATCTACCAACGGCGGAAATCTAACCTGAATCTGATATATACCGACATTACTGGAGAGATCTGCGAAAAGGCCCGTCGTCGCAATTTTGGGAGCGGTTCATTAGTGACAGCTGTCGGCTTCTTCAGCAGCGGAATGCTAGAGCTTAGGCTTCCGGGACAGTGTGAGGTGTTAAGGTGTAGTGGAGTCTAACCTTCTGCCTCTCTTGAGAGGGAGAAGACGGCAGACACATGTTCTGCAGTAGGGCAGCGCTGCAGTACATGTGCCTAGCTCGACCAAAGATTGGATCCACCGTCACAACGTTCAAGTAACGGACAGACCGGTCTGTTCTCCTGACAGCAACCCAATGGAGAACATGTGGCGAATCGCCGTTCGACGAGTCCACCCGAATAACCGACAGTTCAATGACGTGGTGGTAATTTCGATTACATGGGACACCAGCGAAGACAAAATCAACCAGATCCTTGTCAATAGCATGAACAATACGATGCATGATACCATACAAGAGGATACACAGTTTAGAAACGCCCATTTTCAACCAATTTTCTTCAAAAAAAGGCTGGTTCTCGTGTGAGACGAAAAAAATCAAGTGCGTGGTCACCTATTTTTGACCACGAGGAATCCAGTGGAGCTAGTATAGGCCTGCAGAAGTAAACGAGAAACAAGATATTGGCAAGTTTTGGAGTGAATACATAGTTTTGAAACGCACTGTACCTGCATTAACTAGTTTTGGGAGCGGTTCTTTAGTGACAGTTGTACATGCATTAACCGTTGCAGCACTTTTACGTCTGATCTATTCTTGTGCCCCTCTGGGATAGCATTTGTCATTATCCGTGCAGTGACAAAACATTTCGGATGCTGCAGCTCCTGAGTTAGTTGGTCATCTCCAGTCGCTTGTGTATCTGCTAGAAGAAAGGATTTTTAGGAGGAAAATTCCCACCTGAACAGCTATGCATTTTCAACAAGGTTCAACGAAGATAAATAGAGCCCCTACAATTTTCACCCTTTTTTCCTAAACTGAAGTACCTGAATGACCACTGTTCCTTAGTGTTTAACATTTCTGACTAACAAGTCAGCAGGATTAGTATTCCTAATGGTGTTACGGAAGCCGGCACAGCAATATGCTGATATTGTCTCTTGAAAATATTAACAATATTTCCGTCATATTAATTGAAATATTTAGACTAAACCGTTTTGGGTTCAGCCTTGATCTGTTACAGCATCTCAATTTTTGAATATATTTTGCAAAAGAATTCCACCGAAAACGAGCAGGCTAAGGTTGAACTCCACCAGTACGGTGAAAGACTACGCATTATACATAGCCGCGAACGTGTAGTCCAAAGTGAGACTGCGCGATCGCCGATTGTGTCATGAATTCCGGATTTGTCGGGACTGGATAGCGTTTCAAAGTGAGGCCTTATAGAGCAATTAATTTATAACCTCCATACAAAGGGAAGGAAAAGACGGGGGAAAGAAAAGATGGCGAGAGAGATAGAAAAGTGATGAACGATTGCCTGATCGCGACCACGGAAACACGGCGTTTTTACGGGGAAAGCGGAGAATCGTTGCACGCGCATCATAGCACAAGAAACGCCCTGTTCATCGACGTCAGCGATCACTCTCGAGGGCAGCGGCTGGGGCAATACCGAACATGCGTGTGCGGCGTTGGGCGACAAACCTCTCCACGCGCTTGGATCCTCGTTACTAATTCCCCTCTCCGAACTGGAGATACTGCATCTCTTTTGGGGGTCAGAGGCCAGACCAAAGCCAAGTTACCAATGCGATGACGACTGCAAGAGGAAATGCCCGAACCGCGCCGCACCTGTTCCGGTGTGAGAAAATGGCCGAAACCAGGGAGAAAGAGCTCGCGATCAGGGGAGAAGATACCCACTCCTAGGGGAGAAAATATCCGCAACCATTGAGCGATTATCAATAACCCGATCAAATCCGTTCAACAAAGCACATGGTAGTCGCAGAGCAAGGATTCTCATTCCGTCATGGACAGAGCCTGTGAAGGGCGTGACAACTGGAGCCGTGAGAATATCTCGTCCGCACACTCAAAAAGAGCAATGTGGTCATTTTAAAGTTCACGAAATGTCATGCAAATCCACACCTGCAAAGCCTAGCCCTTCCCAGAAAAGGTGTACATCTATTGCTACGTTTCCACTTGATTGCATGATTGAGGACAGTGGTGCGAATACACTTTGAGGATGCAAAGCAACAAGGATGTTTCCGTGTAGGTATGCAGTGGCTCCCGATGCATGGAAATATTCGACCCTGAAAGATATGGAGCCCCTGCCGCTGTAAAGGTGAAAGGATTTTTGCGTATTTTTGCAATGCGACGGTGTAGTCATGCATTTTAGTTAAGACATACTTATTTCACGGCAGATCCTCTTCTTGGTCACGACTGTCAGGCTGGGAGCTCCACTAAAGTGTGTATGAAACGCAAGTAGTTAAGAATTGTTCCAAGCGCGCGACGCACCTGCGTCAGCATCAATCCTGCTCGAATGCAATTAGTGCAAGCCATTGGGGAAACAGAGTAGGGTGAGAGTGAAAGTTAAAGTTGAAACTCCCGTACATCAAAAATATCGTTACTGCGTTTTTAGCACATTTCGATGGTGCTAAAACAAAAGCCATGGCTGGTGACATATAGATTAGCGATGCATGCGATTAAGACTCTTCAAATGTACGCTTTTCCCATCAGTTTCGAATTCATTCCGAGCCTCCCTAATGGCCTTTCCCGCCCGTAGTTGTTTGCTTTATCATCTCATTTTTTCTAGTTATCACGTGGTGTCATATTTTGTTGTACTATGCGTTCTCTCGTTACTGCACGACTATACTATACGTTCTGGTGTACTGCACGTTGACCCTGGCATTTTCTTTCACAGTTGCGGGCATTTTCTCCGTTTCTCTTACGTCTCAAGGTGTGTTGCGTGTCGCCAGCTGGACCTACACTGCAAAGAAATGCATGGCAATAAGATAAAAACAGCAAATGAGATACGATATGCAAGAAAAACAGGTGAAATGACGACGCCAAAGAAACATGGAGGCAAAAATTAGAATAAATCAAATTCTACCCATTATCAGCAGGAGAAGACGTAATGAACATCGCCTTTAGAGCTTGTGCGAGCTGGTGAGTTCGACATGGATTGTGAGACAGTGGGAAATACCGGCGCCTGCTCCCAGAAGCTCGAAAAAAATCTTGGTATGTCACGATACTCCTCGTCCCCGAAATTGTCATCGACTGCTAATGCTATTGTAGCTCTAGGTTGCTTTCCTAACTCGCTCGATTTTGTCCTTCGTTCTGTTGAAGATTCTCTGGAGAATAGCACGGCGTTCCTGTTTCTTGACACTCTCTTCGGTAAGCTGGACATCACAAAGTAGTCTCCAGTCCTTCTGCAGTGGCCGCTCCTCGTGTCCTTTCCCGTGAAGGTCTGTGATTCTTAACCGCACTCAGTTGTCATTAACATTCGACATGTTCTGTCCCGAGAGAGTATCTGTAAGCGATCTTCGGTGGTACGAAAAACCAGGTTGAGGAACACCTGCAAATCTTCAAAAAACGGTAGAAGAAACTGTCTGTGCCAGCGTGCCTCGTAGACTGACTTTCTTGTAGTCGCGTTGATCACATCCCTCGGTTCGTGAATAGCTTCAGCGTTGCGTGTGAGCTCCTCTCTCAAACGTCCTAAGTTTCGACACTCTCTCGTTTCTGGATGACTTCATCCGGCGCGTCCTACTGAATAGACGCTTCTGGTCTCTTTTCGTCATCCACTCCATGTAGGTGGCGTTTCTTGGCCTCAGTTGCCACATTTCCTCCTCCGCTACGCCACGAGTGGTGTGAGTCGCGTCCGGGAGGGGATGGATTCTTCTTCATATCGTCAGTAGGATTCGTTCGAAATCATTCAAAACGAAAGCTTCAAGCATAGCTCCACACACCGTACAACTGCAGAAGGGCACCCGGGTGTGCTGGCTAGGGTAAGGCTAGCAATCATGTAAAGGATACATGTTGAGCCTCCCCCTCCTTAGAATGGTATCGACGTGTTGCGGTGCACTAAAGTTGGAGATTTTATGCCACTTTGGTGTGCTGCACTCCCGTGTTAGACTCTGCTGGACCATTTCTACTTTAAGAGGATATCGATACTTCGGATAAATCATAGCCTGAGCAGGTGCTGCTAAAAACTTAAACAGACGTCGGCAGGATACTCTCCACCGCCTTCGAAATTGCAAGGAAAGGTATTCTCATGGGATTGATCAGTGTGTAGCTTTTGTAAGACGGTTCACTTTCACTGTTGCCGCGGTTACCAGGGGCCGGATTCATCAACGATTTACAGAGATTTGACGGAGAAATCAATGCGGAAAATCTCGATAACGCCAACATTTACCCATATCGCTTGTTGATAAGTCGCGCTAATTATGATGGTTTGAATTTCTACTGAGGTCAGCAAGCGCCAGCGCTGACGAAAGAGGAAGGGCCCTGGCTGAACCCATTCCGGCTTTTTCTCGTCTAGCGACCCTACCCGCCCTCCCATTCGAGTTGGAAATGATGCTGAAAGCATATAAAATCCATTTACAGCTGTGATCCGCGGCCTACGCCATACAGCAGCTGTCGACACGGCTCACATGGCGTCAGCAGTGGGTCTTCAGCAAGTAGCCACCATTATCGAGGCTTGTGTCGATCTCGCTGTAACGCCAGGAACGCTCAAGATCTACGGAAGAGTGTAGACCCGGTTCTTGGATTTTATTTCCAAGTTTCTTGTTCCCATATCAGGTCTTCCTAAATTGAGGGACGCTTTTGTGGCTCACCTAGTCCACAAGGTTAGATCTCTAGGATACCACATCAGCGCCCTCACACATTTCTTCGGTACTCTGCCTTCGGACGATGCAGTCGTCCCATGTTCTGAAAGCGCTGCTTAGGATGGCCACTAACCATAAGACTTCACCACCTGCCAAGCGTCATCCCAAGGGTTCCACGTCCGACCTAGATATAATTGTTAAAATGGCCCTCGACCAAAGCTCGAACCAAGCCGTCATAGAGGCTACCATGGTCACAATCGCTTTCCATGGGCTACTAAGGACTAGTGAGTTTTGCGCGCTTCAGTTCCAGCACTTTTCCTATAGAGGTGAGGGCATATGGTGGATTCTGTTCGCTAAGTCCCAGCCCAATTAGGCTGGAGTAGGTATTAACGTGGCCATTAAATTAGACCTTACCCATACCCTACTATGGTAGCGATCCTGTAATATTAGAAGTCATCTGCTGCCACAGTCTTTTCTTTTTAGCTCACGCAACGGAGGCAAGCCAATGGAGATTTCGCTGCTCGAGCTATTAGGGCAGCTATCTACGCAGTCAGGACCGGGATCGCCAGTGAGAGAATCATGATAGTTGGTCGTTGAAAGTCCTTCGAGACATTTAGACGCCCAACGGAACCTTCCCCATTCTCATACCACGATGACCGTAATCTCAATTGGCCATCCGCGAGGGGATGGCCAATGGAGATTACGGTCATCGTGGTATGAGAATACCTTCTGGAAGCCGTTAGCTCGTACATACCTCCACTTCTCCTTAGTGGCGGTAGCATCTCGACATGCTCGCCGACACTACAGCCTTCTCAGCTTTCCTCCGACGCTCACGGACGCTATGGCGTATATGTTGTTATTAGATTCAGAACACCTAATCTTCTCATGCCTCGCATGTATAATCCATCGACTCTAGCGATGTTACGTTCAGAGTTAATATACCATCTTGTGACGCCTCAGTACGCGTACGATCCGACAATTTCACATGTATTTCACATGTATGCATCCTTTACGTGAAGCGACGCGTATGTATCTACCATACCAGTATGTATGTATCTACCATACCACATGGATTATGTGAACGTATAACATGCATAACGAGAGCGTATATATGCACGACGACGAGAGATAAAGCTTCCCCCCTTCTATGTGTAGAAACTTCAAAGCGAAAGTTTCGCCGGAGTATATCGGACGCGAAGCGCGTCCTTTCAGGAGTTACCGCTGTGCACTGCGTAGCAGCCCGCGTAACACTGTCGTAACACTGTCACCGACGTCGTCGACAACAGAGTTCGTGCCGAAGTATAATATAACATAGGCCTAAGACGTGCTCTGGCACACGCCAAACGCGTGACGGAAAGCAGGTGCGTGCGTGTCGTGACCAGGGGTGGGCGGAATTTCTCTTTTCTGTTTTCTGATTTTCTGGCCATTTTAGGCAAATTTTTTCTGTTTTCTGTTTTCTGGGAAAATGGCCAAAAATTGGCCAGAAAACAGAAAATAGAGCTGCGAACAAAATTATGTAATAGAAATCCAAAAGGAGAATCCAAAAAGTATCATAGAATCATGAGTTTCATCTTAAAATAATGTTTCTAGTGTATTTTAAATTGCAAACATGTAAATTTCTAGATCTGCTCGTGTAGAAATTGCGCCATACACTCGAAACTATGCCGCTTTGTTTGTTTGATTGTGTAAGTGCTGCTGACATGGAGTCCCTTCACAGGACATTTCTCCACTTCCATAATTTCGCTTTGTATTCTCTCAAATTTCTGCAGTAGTTTAGACTATCTACGATTACTTAGAACTTTATGCAAAGGCTAGAAAACTAGTGTTCTGAGGGGCATTTCATTATAATATATGTTAACTAACCATGTGCCGTAGAGTAATTGTGGGTAGGATTATTCTCCACCTCCGGTTATTGAAAATTGTTGGCTGGTCTTTCTCAATGATCGTAAAGGAGAGCCTTTGACGGAGCTGCTTTTCTAACTCTTGTTCAGCTTTTGATTGTCAAAGATTAGTGAGAGACTGAAACGTTTTAGTTACCTTTGACTTCACTGGTGTAGTGATGGAATAGTGATACATAAAAATTATAATTCATCACATCTATCATCTATCGTCCCAGTGATCATCATCGAGTTATCCGAACGGGCACCAGCAACGTCTCCATTTGTCCTTGTCGCTTGACAGAGTGCTCCAATGGATCCTCCTCGCCGGACGGACCCGAAGAGCATCATATCGTTCGTTCAGGGCTTCCACGAAGAAGTCCGACCAGCGCGTTGATGGGCATCCTGGTATTCTCTTGACATCTCGCGGAATCCAGTCAGTGACGGCTCTCGTCCAGCGGGTGTCTGCGAATCGCATTACGTGACCGGCCCACCTAATTTTCGACGACTTGGCCCATGCGACAGCGTCCCTGATCTTCGAACGTCGGCGAAGTCGTGCTACTCCAAGCGTCGCGCTCTCTATTCCACGCTGCGCGTCGCTGATCACGTGTTCATCCCGCTTCCGTATAGCGCAGGTCTGAGGAGTATGTTAGGGCAGGAAGAGCAGTGGAATCGAATAGGCTAGCACGTAGTCGGACGTTCTTCGTCTTCTTCATGATTTCACGCTCTTGAAAAGCTCCCCAAACAGCTCGTTTCCTCATACCCAGCTCCGGTGCTAGGCCGTTGCTCATGTTGACTTCGCAAACCAGACACACGTAGCTGGAGCACTCGGAGATGTTCGTTCCGTTGAGCGAGAATGCGTCCGTTTCTCATGAACGTCGTCTTCGTAAGACTCCGCTGCAGTCCAGAGTTCCCATACACGATCGAAGTGGGCTAGCGTTCGCTCGGCCTGGCCATGCTCGGTGTTACGATGTCATCAGCAAACCTAAGACGGTCAGTTGCCGGCCGTTGACCTTTACTCTCATGTCTTCCCATTCTAGTTCGCGCATGGCGTTTTCGAGGGTGGTGCTAAAGAGCTTTGGGGATATGGTATCTCCTTGCTGAACCCCTCTCTTCACGTCAATGATGACGACCTTGTGGAGTGGTGAGATCTTGGCCGTTAATCCACTTTGACTCTGATGTACTGAGTAGGAACATCCTGAGCGAGCAGAGCTTCGATGACTGCCTCCGTTTCGACGGCGTCGAATCCTTCTTCAGATCGATGAACGTAAGGCACAGCTGCACGATGAGTTTCGTAATGGTGTGTATGTGGTTGATCGTGCTGGATCCTCTCCGAAATCCTGCTTGTTCGCATGGCCGTCCTGCGTTCTCGTCCAGCGTTCTGCTAACCCTATTCAGGAGGACTGGGGTGAACAGCTTGTAGACTACGGGCAGCAGGCAAATCGTGCGATAGTTGCCGGTGTCGGGCATGTCTCCCTCCCTAACAAATCGAGATGTAATATGACATGAATGTATGATGAATAATAATATGACGATGAAAAGGGCATATGTTTGATCCTTATTAGATGTCAACGTATTTAAAGAAACACTTTCGCCCAAAAGTTTTTGCGCTGACAGCCTCTTCAGTCTTGTGTTGTTCTGTGAAATATCAAGCCAGTACCAAAACATCTTTGGTCCGTGTTTGGTGCTCTATAGGGCCAGTCTCTTACTAGTGGGACCCCTAATCGAGCGAATGCTTTGAGATTACACCTACATTTGGACTGTGAGCCTTAAACCGCTATATTTTAATATGAATGCAATAGGAAAAATTCATCACTTATAAGCCATTCCTATAAACGTTTGCAAGTTAAAACACTGGTTCACGACCACATTTCTAGTCGTGCAAAAGCATTTGCTACTGGACAAATGGATCTTCGGATTGAATAATTAGGTAGTATGATAACTGCGAAATTTTCTGTTTTCTGATTTCTGGCGTTTTTGGCTTTTCTGTTTTCTGACGAAAGCGATTTTCTGTTTTCTGTTTTCGGGGAAAATTTTCAAAATTTCCGCCCATCCCTGGTCGTGACCGCACGCGCAGTACGGGCGGAGGTCAGTACGATGCATAAGACTTACGTGAAATAATAAAGAGAACTAATAATTGCCGTAACAATAACACGGAAATACGAACACTTGAAATCTAGAAAATGCAAAATCTCACGCCTGGCAATGCGCCGACGATCGAGAGGTGCACGCACTTGGGCCCGGTTATACTTCGGCGACGTCGGCGACAGTGTTGAGCGGGTGCCACGCAGTGCGTAGTAGCCCGCGCAGCACTATCGCCGACAACAGCGTCGCCGAAGTATAACATAGGCCTTATTGAGCTGAAGCTGGAACCAGCCCACAGCAGGGTCGTGCGTGATACGATTTACGATTTGCGGTGATTTATGGGAGTTTTTTTCACGAGTTACGACATTTGGAGTCACAAATCGTAATTTTTCGTAAATATGACCTTTGACCACCAGAGTCTGCTTTCTGATGCTCTCTAGCTTGCGTTTACTTTTTCCTCATTTTCGACTTTAGACATCTCCCGTAAACCTTCAGTGTCTGCCCGTGGAATATTTTACTGTATTGCTATTACCAGCTTTTGGAGAAGAGGTGAGCGCACTGATTCCACGAATAGCCCAACGCAGGTCTCCTTCCACCGTGTCTAGTTCATTTAGGGTCATGTATGCCTACAGTGGAGAAAGGGATCAACTGGCTTCAGAAAATTCGTTGTTCTGGTAGAAATCGCTTACAAATGCCACCAATGTCAAATGTAGGAAAGTGAGGATTGTTGGATGCATCTCAAAGCAACGACCGGTACCTGATGTTGAATCCGTGAAAAGGTGAAATTGTATAAGGAACTTCTTATGACAATATGCAGGAGACCACCCGTGGGACCTCCAAAACTTGATAGGAAAGTATAGATTGCCGCGTGATTTGACAAAAATTCACTTTGCATACCAGCGAGGACGATATAACCACTATGTCGAAGGCAAAGCGTTCAGAAGGTGCATCGGTGCAGCAGAAAATATAGTGTCACATATAGAGGGGGCAGCTGATGAAAATCACTTACTGAACACGTACTTGGCAGTCTATAGTCGAATATATGCATAGGAAGAGTTGAGAACGATAGATAGATGCCAAAAAAGGTATGAACATTAAAACATACAAAAGTCGGACACGGCGCCGGAATCGAACACCTGACCCTGCACCTATGAACCGCCGCCCTCCCCGCTGAGCCACCGAGCTACTTGCACCGGTATTTTTCACTACCTCACTTGTCTCCACGTAGGGCGACATGAATGTGTTAGGTGCGTGCTGACAGTGCAATTGAATACTGGACATTCAGAGGCCCCTAAGTCCTGAGGTTTAAGGACTTTGCAAAAATGAAGCCTACTTTCCTACAATTTCAAAGCTGGAGGTTCTCGAGGTGGTGTTCAATTTCGTCATTCAGACAACGCCTGAGACACTTCCCTAGTCAGGGTATAACTTTTGCTGTATAGCACCACATGACATTGAACACTTGCGCATTCTATGTGGTCTTTCTAATGACACAAAGTAAACCAATAATGAAATCATACCTTCTGCCTGAAAGCACTGCTACCATTTTGCATACCCAGCAGGAAAGTATCTATTTATTTGCAGTGCACAAAAAATCCCTTACAAACATGGACCACTAAACATTTTCGCTGAGGCCACCTTCGAACCTCCAGTCCTGGGGCCGTATGCTATTCTCGCCCGACTCGGGCATTGTACCCGGCGCGAAAAAGCCGGGTGCCATCCCCGAGTTTCGACGCTCCCCACACCACCTTATGCACATCTCCGGGGCGTCCCCCGGGATGGCAGAGTACGGTAGAGAAGCGGAGGATTCCCAGTGGAGTACCACTATCACAGCTGTGATTTGCTCACAGCTAGTGAGTGAATTGAGTACTCTGCAGCACAGCATTTACCATGCAGTGTTTAGAGAGATGTATTTCCACAGAGGGGGTCCACACTGTGTAGAACACATATAATTTATTGAACCCAAAGTGGTACAAAATCAGTTGAACACAGAAGATTACAGCAAGTGTGCTCTTCGAAGATTTGCTAGATCGAGTTTTTCCGTGAATTGCGTGAAGTGGTAAGTGCACTTTTTTCGAAGCGAGTTAGTATTTCATCCACTGAGAAGGCATTATATAATTCATCGAAATATCCCGTACCCTTTTTCATCAAATTTGTAGTTAAATTCTCAAATGTCCTCCCTGTTTAGGAAAGTTTTCTGATTTGTAGTTGAATGCCTTTCCCAAAGAATTGAGAAATGGCACAAAAAAGTTCATTCCAAGCTTTAAGAGCAGGAACTGAAAAAGATTCCTGAACATTTTTGAGTGCGAATTTGGCATTTGACAGAGGCCACAATTTTTTCTTACAAATGAAGATAATCATTCAGGTGAAACAAACACAATATCATTTTGTTTAAAATTTCAGCACAGTTTTGCATGAACAAAAAGGCTATTTATGGGAAAAATCTCCATTTTACTACCACCTTATCTTTTTCTAATTTCTAAGAGATTGAAACTATTCGCGTGAAGTGGGAGTTTTATTTATATTTATTTTAGTGGCTCGCTTGATCTTCACTGAAAAAAATAGTTAACCCGATGCAGTGCCCTACAAAGTTCAGCCTCCTATCACGTTACCGTTGACTTCCGAAAGTTGTATACCAATCGCGAACTAACTACAAAAACCTGTATTGTGTCCAATTAGATATTCCACACTGTTACGGGTGCATTGAAGTGCTCTCTTCATCGAGTAGTGTTCAACTCAATGTGGGAAAGCGACTATCGTAGTAAATATTCGCAACCGATGAGACGCGCCGCAGCAGCTGATCGCAAATATCACGCCCCGATGCTAGTCTCCCGCTCCAGCGTCGCATATCCACTGCGTCTCTGCCTCTCCCCGAGCAGTTTTCTAGGGGATGCCGTCCCCGGGTTTTGATGACGTCACCCGTCCCCGAGAGTGCTCGGGGAGAGAGATGTGCATACCGGGGAGGTGGGCGGAGACAGCCTCACACCCGGCCGGGGACGGTTGGGGAGAGAATAGCATACGGCCCCTGTTACGCTTTACGGTTTACGTTTTATGATTTACGACGGTTTTGTCGTAATTACGATTTACGGCCTTTCTTGGAGACACCAGATAGGATGTTTCCTCTGTGCTTTCCTTAATCTTAACAATATTAAGCGATAAAATCTTGAAATTTCTACACTGAATAAATCTTACAAGAGTTTGAAAACCACTCAGACATCAGTAAATTTGCGGAGAGAAGTTAATGGATGCAGCTTATATTCGCTTTTCCGAACTGCAAGTTGAGCAACTCGCAAAAATCTATTGAGAGGTATCCTAAAAATAATTTGAGAGTGAAATTGTCTGGCGCCTTCTGAAGAAGAACAATACGTTTTGATTTCGAGTTGCCTCCACGACATCCTGAAGAATGCCTTGGCATCTCAGACGGGGATTAATTAACGCCGATTCTTATCCGTTCTTCCGTTCCACACTCCCGAGGTCAACGAACAACACCTGCCTGATAAGACTAATGATAAGACAAACTTGTCTGGCCACTCCAAAAAGAAGTCATCTTGTTATTGTAAGTAGTGTAAATTCCCTTCTTCAAGTTTGGAAAAGCAGTCTGTTGCTTTTGTCGTTCAAAAAATGCACAGAGGCCAATTGTCGTTACGGTGACAAATCGCGTTTAGAAAAAAGTGCGAAGAGACGAAGCAGTGATAGAGTCGAAATTTGATAGTTCACTAGTAGCTCTTGAGAGTATATTTTTTATAGACAAATAATTTAATCCGCGTCTCATGTTGGGTGCTGAAGACGAGTTTAAGATCCTGTCACAGAGGGTTTCTATAGATCTGCCGATCTGCTTTGCGTAACGATGACGACATCTGGGAGAAAATGGTTCAGACTCCACGCCTCTGCTGCTAGTGCCGCGCTTAAAATTAGGGATAATTGTCTCACTTACTTAAACACTTGGGAGTTCAACAGATTGCTAACGACAACGCTGGTGGGAATTGTCAGCACTGCCTGTTCAGGCCTCTCGTAGTTTTGCTGTGCAAATCATCTGCGCTAGTATGTATAAGCTCTTGCTAGCACTACAAGGCGATAATCCGTTTGTGCTACCTGGTTGCCGGCGTTGAGCTGTCTTTCTTGCGTTCATCGCCCCCATCCGTGTGGTTATGTCACTTCACCAGACCACCTTATTATTCATTATGTACATTCAACAAAGAGATTACGACAGTATGTTCAGAAGGCTGATAGTCTTCCTTCTGTTCTCGCCCGGCTGTGTTGAGACGTAGTTCCTGACGATGGTGGATTCGAGCACGTAGACGACGCCATTGGTGAGCACAATCTCGGACTCCTAGAATCCTCCTTCAGTCCGAAATTAGAAAAACCGACGTCCATGTGCGCGTACCTCAACTCGAGCTCCATCGACAAAAATGTCGCCGTCCATCTGAGTGGGTCTGAGGCCTTCCCCGTTCATGTTTGCATAGGTCTGAATGCGGATCTCCGAGGGGTTGCCGCGAAGGTCGAAACTGCAGAGCGGCTCTGAAGTCACGTCGATAGTGAATGAACTCCGTCGCCTAACCATCCCACCATAATTGCTCACCTTCTACAATGTACCTCCTCACGAAAACGTCAGCCAGTTTCGGGGTAGAGAGCAGTTTCTTGAATTCGTTGTTCGAGAAGGAGTCGTCTGACGGGATGAATGCCGTCAGCGGTTTCTCATCAGTAAGTGAGCCGTTCAGCGAGCTCTCGCGCCACAGTCTGAGCAAGAGGATGCTTTCCAGCAGTTTCAACATGACGTTTATAAAACGTGCACCTGTAAAATTTGCTCAAGTCTGTCCTCTTCGCAAAGAATGTGTCGAAGTTGTCCACCACGGAAGGGAGACTCTGAAATAATTTGAAGGGCATTGATCTCGAAGCGGTGAGCCCAACGGTACTATTTTCCAAAACATCTGGGTCATACGCGAACGTGTACAAAGGCTCTTTCTGTCAAGTACTCATCGAAAATTCAGTGAGGAGGGCAAGCAAGGATACCTGCTTGGTAAGGGAGGTGTATGTTCACCGGAACTCCGAGGAGATTCTCACAAGGACCAGCATTGTCTGCCGTAGAACGTATGCTCTCCTTCACCGTTCACACTTGCGATTCAATTCGAGAGAAGAGAGGGCGACCCATACTAGCCAAAAACCGCTTGTTCCACTTTCCCCAAACGCACACTTGCTGGCCTAGCGCAGGCTATCGCACCTTTTCAATGAAGTGAAGAATAGCGTGGCATCCCTTCACGCTGTCCTGCGTGATTCTCGAGCAGCCTATCTGGCCTCGTTGCCGCTGTCTAGGTTGCATCGAAATACGCATCCAAATCGGAGATGTCTTTCGATAATATCCGGCGAAGATCTGCAAGCGAAACGAATCGTTAGTCTCCTGCGCAAACACCATGAATCTCAGCCCTGCACAGACCGTGGAGTTCGCCTCGGTTGTGACTGCAGTCGGCTTCTTGAACTCCTCCACTATATCTCCCACAACGACGTGATTTCTCGCGAAGTCGCTCGACACCTGGAAATATTATAGTTCCCATGCTAGACCGACCACCAAAAGATAGCTGATTTTGAACACCCACGCTCACGCTTGCTTATTTTTCCTATTACACTGTCCTACGCCAGAAGTTTCTAAAATTTTGGTAAACAACTAACGTAGAAGGAAAAGAACTTACCGTCTCATTTCCGGCTGGAGGCACTAAGATTGTTATTGGCTCAGAGGTGTTCCCCACTACTTCTTCCAAAGCGTGCATCATGTTGCGATTGTACACCTCTATGTGTTCTCTCCAAGACAGCACTAAACCATTGATCAGCCAGTAATAGGCAAAACGTCCAGACGTTTATCGAGAAGAACTCACATTCATCGTTGAAGAGAACATCGTCAATTACATGGATCACGCCGTTCTTGGTAAAGATGTCACCAGTCATGACACGGGCTCTTCCGACGCGGATCACCCTTTCATTGGATATTGTCTAGAAATCTGGCAGTAAACACAGGAAAGTTTGGTATCAAAAGGAACAATTGCATCCAACGCGAAGAATAATTAAGCAAAGTGTGCCACCGATGCCGGGCAACGTTCGTCCGAATTCAGAAGGCGTGTCGCCGACGCCGCGCAACGTTTGTCATGACTCAAAAGGCGTACTCAGAGGGAAGCAACATGCATTCGGATTCAGAGGACGTGGCCTAGAAACCGTGCAACATACGTCCTGTTCCAGAAGAAGGACGTCAGACGTCATCTAACATGGGTCGAGAACACAAGATGTGTCGCAAACGCCGTGCACCGTTCGTCTTTTTCGTCGATTTAGAGAACATGTCACCGGCGTCGGGCACTACGCATCCGGATTCAGAAGTGTCACTGATGTTGTTCAAGGTGCGTGGGGAATCAGAAGACATGTCGCAGACGTCGCTCATCCTGAGTGGGGATTCAGAAAACGCGCCACAAACTCTACATGTTACGCTCTACATGATCAGACCTTATCCCGCTATTCCATCGTACTGTATACCGAGTCCTACAAATTAAGCGATAGCTGTTTTTTTTCTGCAGAAAACAAAAAACACAGTTACGGTCAAGGTGTTGTGTTTTCGGGTTATGACGGAGAAACCCCAACCAGATGTTTGGTGGCCGGTAGGCCGCTGAAAGTCTGGTTATATACAAGAAACACGTTTCAGAGCTGAGACACTTCAACTATCTATACCGAGGGTACAATCGCATGACAAAAAGCGTAGAGTAGTTCTAGTGACTCACTTGGGATCTCGATTCGATGTCGCTTCCGCTAAGAGACTTCAGATGTCGGTCGAAGAGATCGTGGGAGCAGAACGAGCCTTCAGCAATGTGGCTTCCCACAAAGCCTGAAGTATGTGAATTGGACTGCGGGACACTTCTATGTGCAGTCTCGGTAGAAGGGTCGCATTGCAATCTTTGGTTTCAGCACCCTTTGACTTTCCTTTGCCTTTTATTTCCCAGCTGGAGTCAACAAAAAGCGAATGATTTGAGCGTACTATCAGATGTAGAAAAGCAGTCACCATCACAGTCCCATCAGCTCTCCAATTACGGAGGCTGACATTGCGCCTGACCACCGCATGATAAGTTAGGAACCTAGCTTTCAGAAGGAGATCAGTGGGCATCGCACAACTGCAAAGGGAAAAAACCACATGGGATTTCATTGGTCAGCATCGCTGGTCCTTTATACACCATTTTCTCGTCAAAATGGAAACTTAAAATCGAATTGGGCACTCCTCTAAGCAAGTTTCCAGATGATTTGGAAATGAAATTGCACATCTTTGAAACAAAAACAAGCTTCTCCCACATTAAAAGAGGCACCCCGAGAATGTTAGGCTAATTTTTTGTTTAACGAAAATTTAGTATAACTTTCTTTAAATTTTTTAATCCACCTGCGGGAGGATGAGGGTGAGGATTCCTCGTATATATTTTTTTTCTTTTTGCCCCCGCCTCATAGTTTCCTTACTAATCATGTTTTTTGTTGTGTTGTCGTGGTTTCCTTTAAATTTTCTTGTTTTTTTTTCAGGCTCTATCTTATACTAGTTGTACACGAGTATGTAGGTTATGTTTAGCTGTTTGTCCGCGTTGAATTTGATGTTTTGTTTGTTTTTACGTGTGCGAAAGCACACGCCAATAAATAAATCAATCAATCAATCTGCCCCAGTATGCGAATGCACTGCTTGAGGTTTCAGAAGAATTTATTTTTCAAGGCAAAATAACGATTTAGATATATATCTGAAAGCGCAGGGAGGCTACATCCTTATAGTGCATCAGAGAAAGACGTCGCGCTTGACTAGATCGTTGCGATTGTTATTCGTTTTGCGTGGGGTAACACAGCAACATGTAAACTGTGCAATAGGCGGACACAGTTATAAAAAACACGCGTGTCCTCACAATCCTGTTTCAAGTAAGCAGCATTTGCACCATCATACAAATAAAACTTGCGACGATCTGGTCGAATGCATGGCGCTATCTCCTCTTTTAATCTACTAAGTGACTGCACCTTTGTGCGCTTTGGAATGAAAGTTGATTCATTATTTTTCCTTTAGAAAATGAAAAAATTCGGTGCACTCACTTATTGGGGCCGATGAACTGAAAATTTTCAAAGAAATCATACTAACTTTTCATAAGCAAAAAACGATTCTAAGCTCCTAAGGAAGTCTCTAGTTTCGTCTGAAAGACGCTCGTTTTGATTTGGAAGATGTTCAGTGTGATTTCAAACGCGTCGAGCTTAATTAAAAGAGTTTCGAATTTGGCGTGAAAATGGTATAAAGCAATATCTGAAAAATAGACGCGCACCAACACCTCGAAAAAGCAACTGAATATTATTCTTATGCTCGAATGACCCATTCGAATAGGTAGTCGAATGATTTTCATTCGAATTCGAATATTCGAACAAGAATATTCGAAAAATCGCATTTTTCGATTGCATTCGAATTTGAGTGTTCAAGAAATCGCGTTTTTCGAATTCGAATATTCGAAAAAATCAGGTTTTTCGAATATATTCGAATTCAAATACTCCGAAAATACCAGTATTCGAAACCATTCGAATATTCGGAGTTTTTGCGAGAACATAAGTATACTAAATATGCGTTAACTGTCGAGGAAACAGATGAAAGAAAAGCATCACTGCAGTACTGCAAATAGAAAAAAACGGGTTTATCTACATTTAAACGCAACTGTCGTTGGACCATGGAGCAGGACGATCTCGAGCCCTTTGACGTAACAAGCGCTCCTCTCCTTTTCCACTTATTTGGCCTATCTCACCATCTTTCTTCGAACGAAATGCCATTCGCTCCAGCACGTCTGAGCATCTGTCAAGCGACAATGCCAGAACTGCTTCTGCTAGTGCACTGGCTGCACACCGGTGTAGCATCGTGGAAGACGACGAGACGTCGAGACGTCAAGCCAATAAATAAATCCACCTATTAAAATCGTGGCACAGAGGTATTTTGATCACGATGTCCTAATCTTCTAAAACCTTTAAACCAACACTGTGTAGCAGCTAGTATTAAGAAGGATTTAAAGCCTATACGGAGGTACTGATTTTTGTGCTGCGCACGGCGACGCCGACTTGAAGTTGTCGCCGAAGCCGTCGGCAACGGGAGTATAACACCCCCTACGGGGCGTCGACGAATATAACATATGTCTATGACGCAGAGCCAAGCAAAGCGACACACTCACCGGAAGCACATCCAGTAGCCTGCTTTATATCCTTCTGAAGAGATTCGGAAAGCGATGCAAGCGCTTTGGCGGAAGGAACAAAGACCGTCAAGGATTCGTTCGACGACAACTTAAGACGAAGCTCGTCTGAGAGCACTAGAACAAGAAATATTGGAGGTCTGAAAGTTGATGCTTGATTTCACAGACGAAGGGAACATACGCGAAGCAAAGGCACTGAAGCGAGAGTCGTTCGTGAGCACCGATAGAAGGGATTCGGCATCTGGTTTCAGGTCCCCACTGACTTGATGGAGAACGCCATTTTGAACGCGATACGAAGAATTAAGTGGAAGGCAGTTGAGGAAGGTTCTCTGAAGTGTATGCAGACGGTAATCTGCAGTTGCCTGGTAAGCTGCATCAGAAGTTACGATTGATCCAAAGGCGTCCTCCGACTGTGTGACGACGAATCGGCCTCCTCCAACAGTCTCTAGCACATCTTCGTCTTTCCAGTCATAGGTTTGATACTTCCCAGGTACTATGCGATTGAGCACGTGTGATTTCGGATCTTCTGGCTGAAAATAGCCACCGAAGGTGAAGTTTCTTCATTAACATGACATATACAGTGATTAACACCGTTTTTTCGTAACGTCGAACTTCTGAATCACGTCGCAAAACAATGGACTCAACAAAGGCGAAGTCAATAAGGGTATGATCAAAATTCATGGCTGTCTACGATTTCTACCAGATCGATTAAATATTTAAATTCCACGGAGAAAACAACGAGACAACTGAAACTAAACTAATTAAATTACAGGACTTACACAGCCACTCATGGGCTATCCACGAAGATACGGCGTAAATATCCTTATAAGGTATGTCCAACATGAAACTCTGAAGTATAGAGAGACTTATGGTGCCCAACGCGAATGACGAGCTCAAGATAACTTCGATGAACAGGATGAACAGCACCTTAGCCATCCTGAGGCAAGGGAGTGCTGAACAGCCTTCTAAGCGAGCGCTCGGCATTGAACGGCGGGCATGATTATTCTTCCTCCATCCGATGTCGAGATTGAAGTTGCTGGACAATGCTCACGCTTAGCTCATCCTTTTGTCTTTACCTCCGGTAGGTGGCATCCTCCTTCCATAACAGCCTACCTAATCTATTTTCTCTAGTCTACGCCAACGTTTCTGCAGGATTCAGTATCATATTTGCAACTGGCCTAACATTCTTTAGAAGTGCTCATTCTTCAATGTTCTTTCTCCGTCGCAATTAATTCGCCCTCTTCCAAAGAGCTGTTACAATGTGCTATTAGACCGCATCTGCCCCTATCTGCTTATCCAGTATCATTATTTTTGCCAAATCGTTGCTCCTCCGAAGATTTGTAATAGTAGCTCTCAGTAGACATAGAGTTTCCTCCTTTTTTGCTGTTAAGCCACGAAACGCACTTCTCTAGGTGAGCCTGTGTATTGTTGGGACAGAAGTGCTCCCATTTCTCACGTGCCACGAAGCATCCCGTGTCTGCTCAATTCACTGCAATTGGCTCATCGCCGTTTTTGGTAGATGGACGATGGTTCCATCCAGTTTGGGTGCAGAGCTAATAGATACCTATACACCTCAATAGTTTGCATGCTGAAAGCGTGTAAGGAAGATTTAGTCACCTTAAGTGTGAGTTGTTTAAAGGAGCTGACGCAAGCAAGTCGCAAAACCCGCATCCGGTCATTCTTACCTCGTCTTCTTCATGTGTACCAATAATGACGGTAATATTGTTACTGTCCAAGTCTTTCGAAGAGTCAGAACTCTCTGCTACTAACCACAGCGTAGAATTGATACTGCTCAGGACCTCTTCCATCGTCAGAGCAGTCGATTCTGAACGATATAGTATGTTCTTAGGATGTAAAAAGAGGTAAAGAGCGCTTATTGCTACTGTATTTTTCCTTTTTTTAATACGCTATGCAACGAGGTCGCTACCCATTTCGATGGAGCACTTAAAGCTTGCCTCGTTCACTTGTAACCAACATTCTCATAAATTCTACTCCCTAATTAATTTATGCGATAGCACTTAGCTCTGGTAGCAAACTTATTGTTAGGCATATCCTCGAAATTCTGAGGGCTGAGTTGAACGTCTAGTGGCATGGCAACATTTAAAATGACCTCCGTTTTATAAATTAAGCGCTATGTCCTCTGCTCACTTCTACGGTGGCTTCTGTCGTGCAGCAGTCAATTTCACTCCACCAGCTTTCGGCTCCAGGCCATACGCCCTTGAGGAGCCCGTTTTGTGTGTGAAGAGGCTAGCGACACAGTTATACTGCATATCTTGTTCAAATCACCAACTTCTGTCGTACCCTTGCGGACACAAATTTGGGGTGTTGAAAGGTATGAAGGTGTTCTACAGGCTGCGTAGAAAGTATTGACGCACCAAACGTAAGCCTTAGTAATGACAACACGTTATAAAATTTAACAAGTTTATATACGAAATGTCGACAATGATCTAGCGAACGGAACAGCATCACCTGTATTTTATATGGGCTTCTTTGCTGCGAAAGCAGGAGCGAAGACGACGAGGAGTGACATCGACGGTGAGCCGCAAGTGGTCCACGTCGATCTCGTTCTATGCTTTGACCTCCAGTGACTTGATACTTTTGTGCATTCAACTTGAAAAAGTGTTACGTACTTTTCAAGGACCTCCAAAGTGCTAATTCTGGCGGAAGGCTCGCTGCAAGGGACGCGCATCCGGCCAGTATCATGGTTTGCGCATTCATCACAAGCGCCTCTCGTTTTCTTGGATACAGCAGTGAAGATAAATCAGTGGAACTATCTGTATTGACGCCCTAAAGAAGCAACTGGCTCCTTGGCTCGGATCCCATCTCGAGAGTAAGCCGTATGTCTTCCAGCAGGATTAAACTCCTGCGCAGAGTCGAGGATTGTTCAGGACTGGTGCCGCGCCAACTTGAAGGACTTCATTTCGGCAGAGGAATGACCTCTGCATAGACCGCTGAATTACTCTGCATGGGAAGTTTTGGAGAAGAAGGCTTGCGCTACTTCCCACAAAAGTATGAAGCCAGTGAAGGCTGATCTGGTCAAAGCATGAAACGAAGTCGACGTGGACTGCTTGCGGCGCACCGTCGATGCCCTTCCTCGGTGTCTTCGCCCCTGCATTCGCAGCAAAGAAGCTCAAACAAAATACAAGTAATGTTATTCTGTTCGATAGATCATTGTTGACATTTTGTGAATAAACTTGTTAAATTTTCTAATGTGGTGTTATTTCTAACGATTATGTTTAGTGCGTCATTACTTTTACGCACCCTGTACAACGGGCGCAGCCAACACGCGTGGTTGAATACGGATGGCCTTTGTGGTGTCCCAAAGATTGCGATTGATCTGCGTAGTAACGCTGAATGTGTGCGTTGTAGAGCCATTACTGCAGATGTACTGGGGCGAGGATACATTGACTTTGGTTTTGGAGACCAGAAGGACCTGTAGCAGCTCCAAGAACTGGTTAGCACTGCAAAACCTTGACGGTATCACTCATCTCGGCGTATCCGAGAGATAAGTTGAAGGTATGGGTCTTGCAAGCTGCTCGACGAAGAGACAGAAGTTCCATCACAAGGCGTGAATATCATTGCACGTGTCCTGAACGGTCGCGCTGGAGAGAAGACGGTTACAGTTGGCATGGTAGTTTCGAGTACAGGTCATATAAATCTGATGGCTAGTGTTCCTTTGGAGTATGCAGACTCACACGACCTCTTCTTCTTCTTATTCTTCAGCTTCTTCTCTGTCTCGCTTAGTGGCTGAGACCGCACTACTCCTCAACCTCGTTAGTCCAGCCATGTCTGCTTATCGACCTCACACCGTCACGGTTTCGTCGACGATAGTGACCGTCGGCAACCGAATGCGAGAAGTCGCAGCTGCTTCATCTCCTTCAATCGCCACCACTTAATTCTTGCTAGACCGCATCGCTTGGTCTGTGCTCAGAGGACGGCGCTAGCCGTATTCGATTCGTCGTGGTCGAAAATAATTGGTCACTCTTAGCAGAAAAATGCTTCGTCTCTATCAAAAACAATGAAAATTTTCGTTTGTTTCAAAAGTTTGTATCCACCCTGAGATGTCAGACCTGCTTACATTCCTCTTTAAACTTTGTCCAATTTTTGTGGCAAAATCCTGCTATATACAGCCGGTGTGAATTGCTCTTCAAAATAATTACTATGCCAGTTCGTGGAAGTGTGCTGTCTTGCGAAAAGCAAGCTCAGGTCAAAGCCCTCACGGACGTCGGCTTACAAACCGTGCTACTGCTCGTCAAATCGGTCGCTCGCATGGAACCGTTACCTTCGGAATTCTGGTGGTTATCAATCTGCGTCCTCAGGTGCTTTAACGACAGGGCCACCGAAGGATTGCTCGTGTGGTATCGAACTCTACATGGAGTGTCAACCAAATTCGCTCCAGAACGAGCCTTAAGGCCCCCACAGAGTTCTGCGGCAACGCCACTCGCCGCTATGGTTAAGGATAGGGCAGGGACGCCGCCGGCGGCGAGCTCTGCATCTCTGCCCTATGGTTAAGCATAGGGCCGCGGCGCTGCCGCAGAACTCTGTGGGGCCTTTACTGCGTCTAGCGCGACGATTTGGCACTGAATCCGGTTGAACGAGTACATCTGCAGACAGGCCGTGCAAAACACACCTCAGCTTACGGATTTTCATAAGCAGGTGCGATTGGAATGTGCGCATAAAAACATGGGGACCCAGTGGGTTAAGGTAAGGGCTTCTTGGTTGTGCGTTTTGAATTTTAGTGGCTTCACGTCATCTTCACCGAAGGGAACAAGTTCATCTGGATGATCCTGATGAATACCGATATTACCGGAGAGACCTGCGACGAGACTCCATCGTCTTCTCTCGTCGGAACTTTGGAGGCGCTTCCTCAATGAGATGGGCCGGCTTTTTCAGTAGCGGAAACCTGAAGTTTGGCTTCCCGTCGTGCCGCATGGACAGCTCGAAGGCGCATCTGGCGTTGTTGTGGAGAAGTTATTTTAAAAGGTGTCTAGGTGTAATGGAAGTGACAATTCAGCAGTGTACCGCAAGAGTTAAGCGATTGAGCCGAGTACGCAACGACTCCAGTTCCACGACAAAGGCTTCGATGCCCGCTCGATAGCTGCGAAGCTCGGCTGCGACAGCTACGTCCTTCGCGAGAGAGGAGACACCGCCCGAATGACTGACCTTAACCTCGAGGTGTCCGAAAAGCGACCTTGAGGACGACCGAAGCAGCTCTGGCTTGATACCCTGCACCTAGACTTTTAGGCTATCTAAGATTCACCCCGATTAGGGCATTCGATCGGGAAAGGTGAAGTGACAACACACCAGAAATGTGGATCCTGCCACCAACAGTGGCCATCTGTTTGTGGCACAATACCACAATAAGCGTAAACGCTGATGAGGAAAAAACTTCACAGTCACATGACCTGAGTCATCTGTGATTTGAAATGTTGCAGAACTTGTGCTAACACTAACACACACGACTATATTGTGGGACTTATAAAGTTGGAAGAAGAGAAAACTACAGAACAGGTTGATTTACATCCCGCTGCGGCACAGAGCAAGGAATGCGAACTGGTTACAGGCCTGTTAATGGCGACGACATGGTGATACAACGACTAATGAGGCTACTAACTGCTGCTACTCAGAACTAGGAAAGCTTTCAGCTTCACTAGTTCTGTCATGATCCGTCACGAGGATTCGGCTGGAAAGGTTGGAAGCAGATGAATTTTTGCATTTTGTGAAAGGCGTAAATTTTCACATAAAAACCACTTCGACCTCCTTCACATATCGCCTGGGTAACTGTTCTTTGCACACTCTAATGGTCCAAACTGACTTCTTCAGAACTCCGCCAACGCTTTTGAAACAGCTCACCAATTGGACATCCGTACTTGAAGATATCGCGTGTTTCATAGCCCTCGCAGCACTCTTCAATTCGTACAGTTTCTTTCATCCCCTAAAGCATTTTGCTCGCGCCTTTCTTGTAAGAATCCCTGTCATAACTGTTACCTTGGAGTCAGTTCTGGTGTCAAGGCACTTCCTAGCATTCTGATAGTGTCTGCAAGTCTTTTCCAATTTCATTGTCTTGCCGTCCGTGAGCGACTTCTTCGTAGTTTCGCGACTACAGATGTGGGGACTGCAAGGTTCCATTGCAATTACACCTGCTTTTGTGCGGATATGTCGAGTCCTTTGATAGACTTACCCATCTAGACGGGAAACATGTACAAAACCGCTTCCGATAGTGTCGAATATGTTGAAGATCTGCTCAGCAACATGAGTGGTCGGCTCGGCGACTCCTGTCTTTCGACCGACGACCGTTGTTCTGGCTCGCCCACGAAGGCTGTCTGGGATTTCGCCGACAGAGATCTGAGCAACCTCCAATTGGGGTGGCGCAAAATCTGCGTGATGTTGACTTGAAGAACGGATGCCGATGGAGCATGAGCACATCACAGCCTGCCGCCTCAGACGAATGCGTTTATGGACTTAATCCCTAACACATGCTTCAAAGGCGAACGAAGTCATTCACAACTCCCAGACTGCCGGGCAAGACATTTCATAGGATCGCGACCACTTTTGACCGTTCCTAGGTCATCTAACTGCACTAACTGGCTAGGTGGAGTCGAAAGTTCTCGCCATCATCGGTGTTGCAAATGTTTCACGCCTTTATTATTCTCCCTCCTCCCACAATTTACGAAGACCTTAACGTGGGGAAAACATGGAGGAAAACAAATCAATAATATCCCCTAAGAACAAAACTAACATTTACTTTATATAATAGCATTATCATTTTGTTATACAGCTATATAGCTTAAATCTTGGAAATTCTAAATATTTGAGAACTGGAACAAACTATCATCGCCTGCGATGATGCTCAAGCCCTGGAAGGTCAGGAGGAGTGGCGCTGCCTCACGTCAGTTCTCGCTCCACCTGTACATGGACCAATTGTTCTTGCAATAAACTCTGCTTCATCTCTTTCACTCGCTATCACATCCACCATTTGAGCATAAACGTACGACAGTACTGCGTCGCTCTATACGTTTTGGTGCATTGGCCTAACAAGCCTAAGTCTCCCTTATCAAAGCGTACCACCTTTGAGACCTGGAAATAATATTCGATTTTCAAAATTTTTAATTTCGAATGATCGAATATTATTCGATTCTCAAAATTTCGAATTTCGAATAGTCGAATATTCAAATAATCAAATGAACACTCTTATTTACTGGTTGTCATCCAATGATTGACATTTACTTATTTTTCATTACCCACTGTAATACAAAACAAATAAAAATAGAGGTTCGAAGAAGTAAAGAAATGTGTAAAGTGCCATCCTTAATTACAAAATAAATATTACTTAGCATAAAAAATATTAAAAAGGTTCGTTTCGCCACTACCTTCAGACGAACCTTTGTGTAATGCTCCTCCCGTGGCTCTAAGCTGCGTTCGACAGAGCGGCATATACGAAGGCTTCAGATTGTCATTACTCTTCTACCAATTGGTTAATTGCGAAAGGGATCGGTAATTATCAACTGTGGTAGATCGATTTCGATCAATGGATCTCCTGACCCGTAGCCGACATACTCACGCTACTCTTTTGTTAAATCAGGGCTTATGGAGTGGAGAGTGGCGAGTCCAGTGAGTGATAAGCGCTACTGAGGTTGAGGGCGACGAGCGAGGCGAGGGCGAGCTGAGGATCGAACCGACGTGTGGAAGTCGGTGACCAGGCTCAGATGCCGTTGCTCAAGCGCCGCGAAGGCTGCTCCATCCATTTGCTTCACGAGACCAAAGGAACATGACAAAGGTATGATGGCAATGAAGCACCCTTGCTTCCCTAAGAATTCGTGCACCGAGAAGAGAGAAACACCCTGGATAGGTAGAGCTAGATTGTTATAGATCTTGCTCCATAGGCTACTATCCTTCCTTAGGTTATACTGAAGCTTTTGGTGGTAAAAGAAAGGCTAGCATGGAAGAAGAAGTAACACAAAGCGATGTGGTGCAGAAAAAGCACATTGGAGGCTCATGAATGGCATTCATTGTTCTGGCTCCGTTGAAGAGCTTCGGGTCACTTATAAGCCAACGGACCCGAATCTAATTTGATAAGACACTACGACTTGGACAGTGTTATAGCGAAAATGTGGATGGCTGGCTTTCATGGGAAACGGAGTATGACTGGCTCTTGTACTTCATAGCTATTATCTCGAGGCGAGGCGAAAAATTAGTAGCTGTGCCATTCATCACGCCGCAAGTGTAAAGGACGCCGGTACTTGTGAAGTATAGGGCCCGGTGGGTTCTGTGTTCTCCTCCGCGGACGCCAAGTAGAGCACATACTGGGCAAGGGAAGAAACTCCAGGATGTGGCCAAAATTAGCACAGGTGTGGTAGGTGGATCAGATCCCATGGTACTTTGTATGGGCACGGCCATTCTGCTTCATAAGTACCTGACACTTGTATGCCCGCGATGCTCCTGCCGGCAAGTGGCTCGGAGCGCAGCGGATAGAGACGTTGCTTTATGGGTGGAAGGTCGGGGGTTCGATTCAGATGCTCTGCCGCATTTTTGCATTTTATATGGTTGGTTGAGATTTGAAAAATTCTGACATCTATAGCATTTTCAGCTGTTTTTTGCCTAATTTTCCAGCTGTACGCCGTGGAAAGTAACTTTCTTGCCACTTATTTATTACTGACCGGCTTTTTAACCACTAGGCAATAAGAAAGCTGCTGAACATAACGATGTATAGACGATCAACACCAGTGATAGACAGGCACAAGGTGCATGAAACAGAAGCACTAGTCACAATCGGACAGCGTATAAAAGCTACAGGCTCATCACAGGTACACCACCTTCAGTGTCGACGACACCACCTTCATTGTCATTATAACAAATCCGTTCTCCTCCAGATATCCGCAGCTTCGACACTTAGCTTCAGGATGTTGTGCCTTTTTTGCAGGTCAAAAGGAAGGTCGTGCACAATGACGTGGAAGTGAAATCGTTCCACCCGAAAACCTTATCATATGTCCGCTGCTTGCTTGCCTCTCCACGTCTATCAGTTCATCTTGCGGATCCCAGTCTTCTTCTTCTTCCACCACTTCCAGCTGTTCGTCTTCGTCAACTTCAAGTTGACGTGCTTCGAAGTCCTTCAGTATGCTGGTCATCCGTTCGGCCAGCTTGATTTCTTCCCTCGAAGGTTCCTTGATTAAAAGTGGACCACACTTAGCGTGAGCAGGTGGATCACCGCTCGAGCATTGGCGGACATTGTTGGTGCTAGGTTTTAGAAAACCTTCAGCAGACCTTTGATTTCCTGGTGACAGGCAAAGATGAGGGAAAAGTGTGTGCCGTTTAAGTTAATTTGCGGGATCCACACACCTCTATACTCATTTTAACCGAGGTCATCGGTCCATCTAGGGAATTTATGAGGAGCCGTATTGTGACCAGTGCTTCTTCTTCATGTACGTTGTGCCTATGTATCACAGAGGTTGAGCGTTTATATATCACTATGTTGAATACCACAATATGCAGCTGGAAAATGAGTAGAAAACCTCTGAAAACGGTATAGACGTCAGAATCCGTCAAAACTACGGTCCCAAGCTCGCTTGGTCCATCTGCACCGCGTGTGTTGTGTGAATGCACACAACACACTGAATTCGACGGCGTCGTCCAAAAATCGCCCTCCAACTGCATTCCCCGATCAGCGGGAGTTCGCAGCTAGGTTCTGCGCTCTTCGAGCGCAGAACTAGGCTCGGGAAGGGACTCCAGGATATGTGCGATCCAAGCTGCGGGTGTGGAGACTGCGTTCGTCTCTTAGGGGGAGTCCGCAGCTGGATTCTGCGCTCTTCGAGCGCTGAATCAGGCTAGGGAAGGGACTCCAGGGTGGGTGCGATACAAGCTGCTCGTGTTAAACCTCTTTCGTCGCTCAGGGGGAAGTCTGCAGCCGGGTTCTGCAGAAGTATACAGCTGGGAAATGAGCAGAAAACGCCTGAAAATTGTGTAGACGTTAAAACCCCTGAACCTCATCCAGCCAGTTGAATGAAATGCAAAAACACCCCCATGCTAAGGAACCGAACCCCCGACTTCCAAGCCTGAACCCGCCCCTCTACCCACTGCGCCACGACAAGTCTGGCAGCCAGGCCACCGCGGGCACACAAGAGCATCGATCGAATGCCAATGTCGGCGCTAACGCAGCTCACGTGTGCTGAGGCGCATTTCTAGGGCGGTGTCGTCAAATGCGGTGTTTGTGTGCATTCACACAACACACGCGGTGCAGCTGGACCGAGCGAGTTTGGGATCTTACATCCGTCAAATCTCAACCTCTTCTTCTTCTCCTCCTCCTGAGCGGTTACTCCCGCGCAGTCGCAGGGATTTCTTGTGATCTGTCGTCACCTCATCCTATCAAGCGCGTCATCTGCCGTGGCGCCGACTTCGGCGAGATCTCTCTTGATGACGTCCTTTCATCTTTTCCTTGGGGCTCCTCTCGGACGCTTTCCTGATGGTGCCTCGAAATCTAGGGCCAACCTTGTGGGGTGATCCTCTGGTCTTCTGAGGACGTGTCCATACCACCTCAGGCGCTGCTCTCTCATCTTCAGCTGGATCGGGGCTGTCTTCATCGTCGTTTCATGCCCTAACATCGTCGTTTCGCACCCTGTCCCGACGGGTCCATCCACATGCCCACCTCAGCATCCTCACCTCCGCCGCGTGCAGTTGCCGCTCCTGCGCCTTAGCACTCCCTGCCGTAGAGGAGGGCAGGTCTCACAACGAGCTTGCCTTTGAGCGTCCTGGAGCATCTACGGTCGCAGAGGATCCCTGTGGACTCCCTCCACTTGAGTCAGGCTGCGTTTATCCGTCCCCTGACCGCCTAGTCCACACTTCCTTCCTCGGATAGGTCACTTTCGAGGTAGCGGAATTCTTCCACCTTCTCGATCGTTTCCCCTTAGCAGTCTAGGATCGATCCAGCGCACTGCTTAGAGCTGATGAACTTCGTCTTCTTCACATTCAGCCGTAGGCCGTTGTCTCTGCCACAGCTGCACCTTCTCCCTGCCACAGCTGCACCTTCTCCTCCAGCTCCTCCTGGTTGTCGGCTACTAGGGCGATGTCGTCCGCGTAGAGGATCGTTCTGAGAGGGCTTTCCTCAAGGTGGTTCACTATAGAGTCAAGCGTCAGCAGGAAGAGGAACGGGCTCAGAGCCGACCCTTGGTGTAGGGGGACGTGACCTTATGACCGCGATCAGACGTTCCGGGACACCCCTCCCTCGAAGGGCATTCCAGATTACGGCCCGAGCTAGCCTGTCGTAGGCCTTCTCCAGGTCCAGGAATGCCAGGTAGCAGGGTTTATTTGTTCTTCCTCGGTCTCCCGACGAGGGACTCCTGGTTCAGGAGTTCCTTAAAGTACTTCTCCCATCTCTCTCTGACCTCGACTGGCTTCCGTAACACCCTACCGTCAGCGCTCTTCACAGTCCTCACTACTCGAATGTCGAGGCTAGCTCTATGACGCGCCTTGGCCAGGCGGATGGCGAACTTCTCTCCCTCTGGTCCATCTAGTTTCTCGTACAGCGCATCCATTTCCGCGTTCTTTGCCTTCGCTACAGCTGTTTTTGCTAACCTCTTCAACTTCCTGTAGGCTGTGAGATGCTCGGGTGCCCTCGTTTTCTGCCACAGCTTGTAGGCCTCCTTCTTCCTCTTCACCGCAGCCTGCACCTCTTCGTTCCAGTACCATACCGATTTATCCCCTCTGGTTCCTCCCTTTGTTTCTCCCAGGGTTTCCTTGGCACATCTCAGGATTGTTTTAGCTACACTCCTCCAGGTCTTATTCACGGGACCAGCTGGATCTGGAAGGCCTGCTTCGAGCACTGCCCTTCGTAGCTCGTTCCGCTTTGAACCCCGCAGTCTCCACCATCGGATCCTGGGTTCCGTCCTCACTGTGGGCCTGGTGGGTAGAGGTATATTAAGGCCGGCTACCAAGGGTCTATGCTGTGATGCCACGTCTTCTCCCGGAATGTCCTTCACAACCCGAGCTGTTTTCAGGGCAGCCCTTCGAACCAGGATGTGGACGACTTCCTTCCTTCCTCCTCTGCTAGCATAGGTCACCTTCTGGCTCTCCCTCTTCGCGAAGAAGGTGCTACAGACAGCCAGGTCGTGGGCGATAGCCAGATCCAGAATTTGTTCTCCATCCGGGTTTATCAGGCCGATCCCTTTACCTCCATGAACCCTTTCCACTCCTCTTCTGCCATTCCCCACATGCCCGTTCATCTCCCCTGCTATGGAGAGGTGGTCGCCTTCTGGTACGGACCTTATGGCTTCCTCGAGCGAGAGGTAGAAGTCATCCTTGTCGTGCTCGGAGCATCCGGTCTGGAAAGCGTAGACAGACATGATGGTCCAGTAACCCTCCTTCGTGTCCAGCCGCAGTGACATGATGCGGTCGTTTATGCTTTGGACAGCCGCTACTGAATCCTTGAGGGACTCCGCGACAGCTATCCCTACCCCGTTCCTCTTGGTGTCCTCTCCGTTGTAGTACAGCTTGATCCCTTCTCCGATCTCCCTGGCTTTCGCCCCTTTCCATCGCGTTTCCTGCAGACACAGGACTTGTATCCTTTTGTGCTTCATCAGGTCAGCCACTTCCCTAGATTTTCCGGTCAGCGTTCCCACATTCAGACTCCCCAGTCGAACTAGCTTCTTTAGCCGAGGTCGCTCGGCCCTCGGTAGCCCTCGCATACTGACCACAGAACTCGGGCGGGGGTTCTGTGCGCCACTTCCGGGTGACGTCCTAGCCTTTACACTGATTCTATTGCGACTTGTGATCATGGCTTTGTGACGAGGTTTCTCCATCAGCCGGCCTGTCAACCTGGGCCTGATGCTGGAACCGTTGCCATTTTTGCAATTTTTGCAGGGCGTGGCGTGCCGGAGCCGGGAGTCGAACCTGTGACCGTTTGTGCATGAAACTGCACTACTGACCACTAGGCTAACTCGGCTCCCGTCAAATCTCAACCAATCAGTTAAAATGCAAAAGTGCAGCAGCGCAGGAGAATTGGACCCTGGATCTCCCTCGCATGAAGCAACGCCTCTATCACTGCGCTTCGACCCTCTTGCGGCAGAGCCATCGCGGGCACACAAGACCGCCGAACTCATGAGGCGCCGATTACATTATAACTATAACGACCTCTTACTCCTAGGGTTTTTTCTTGGCAAAAAATAAACACACTTTTTTACTAATTGAGGGGTGGGTATTCTCCCTATATGACCCGCTCTTCCCGTTCAAACATACGCTATAGACACTTCGCTTATTAGTCGACGCGAGGTAAGCACGGGCAAGCGCGGACCTCGTCCTGCGGCCAGTCACGTGAATAGCAGGTGGATCGGGTTGTGGCATTGACGATTCATTCATTCAATCATTTCTCATTGACGATTTTGCCTTCGGTATACTAGGGAGAATCTTCGTTTTGTATCTCTACCCCAAGTACAACAACGGAACGACAAAAGCCGGAAGGAGCTGCGGTAGGAAGGTAGCACTTTCTGGAGCCTGAGAAGCTTCAGCGTTTTGCCAGCAAAGACGTTAAAGAAGAGATGATGAGCAATAGCTATGAAGTACAAGAGCTAGTCATACTCCGTTTCCCATGAAAGCCAGCCATCCACATTTTCGCTATAACACTGTCCAAGTCGTAGTGTCTTATCAAATTAGATTCGGGTCCGTTGGCTTATAAGTGACCCGAAGCTCTTCAACGGAGCCAGAACACTGAATGCCATTCATGAGCCTCCAATGTGCTTTTTCTGCACCACATCGCTTTGTGTTACTTCTTCTTCCATGCTAGCCTTTCTTTTACCACCAAAAGCTTCAGTATAACCTAAGGAAGGATAGTAGCCTATGGAGCAAGATCTATAACAATCTAGCTCTACCTATCCAGGGTGTTTCTCTCTTCTCGGTGCACGAATTCTTAGGGAAGCAAGGGTGCTTCATTGCCATCATACCTTTGTCATGTTCCTTTGGTCTCGTGAAGCAAATGGATGGAGCAGCCTTCGCGGCGCTTGAGCAACGGCATCTGAGCCTGGTCACCGACTTCCACACGTCGGTTCGATCCTCAGCTCGCCCTCGCCTCGCTCGTCGCCCTCAACCTCAGTAGCGCTTATCACTCACTGGACTCGCCACTCTCCACTCCATAAGCCCTGATTTAACAAAAGAGTAGCGTGAGTATGTCGGCTACGGGTCAGGAGATCCATTGATCGAAATCGATCTACCACAGTTGATAATTACCGATCCCTTTCGCAATTAACCAATTGGTAGAAGAGTAATGACAATCTGAAGCCTTCGTATATGCCGCTCTGTCGAACGCAGCTTAGAGCCACGGGAGGAGCATTACACAAAGGTTCGTCTGAAGGTAGTGGCGAAACGAACCTTTTTAATATTTTTTATGCTAAGTAATATTTATTTTGTAATTAAGGATGGCACTTTACACATTTCTTTACTTCTTCGAACCTCTATTTTTATTTGTTTGTATTACAGTGGGTAATGAAAAATAAGTAAATGTCAATCATTGGATGACCACCATAAATAAGAGTTCATTTGATTATAGGAATATACGACTATTCAAAATTCGAAATTTTGAGAATCGACTATTATTCGATCATTCGAAATTAAAAATTTTGAAAATCGAATATTATTCGATCATTCGAATTTCGAAATTTTAAGAATCGAATAATATTCGATCATTCGAAATTCCAAATTTTTTCCCAAGGACAAAGGTATACTGCGAAATCGAGTGGCCTCATCACGGACTGCCCGTGCGACACAGCTGGCACGAGACTGGTGAGTCATCAGGGCTCCGTAAGGCGCCTTTTATACTCCCGCCGCGCAGCGGCGCGTCAATTCGGGACGCGGCCGCGCATCCAGTCGCGCCGCGCCCGAGTTTGACGCGCCGCTACGCAATTGTAGTTAGAAAGGGGAGCGGCAGCGACGCGCGTCGATCAACTTCTACGTATTACGTTCCGTGCGCCACGGAGGAACGGTCCATGAGTCACTGAAGAACCAAAGCAGAAAGGATTTGTCTGGCCGATCAGCGGAATGCATCTGGCTAATGTTAGTTGTGGGATTCCTGTGGGAAGCGATGAATCCTCTCTTAAAGCTGGGGTCAAAGTCGTCTGCTCAACCTATGGATGAATTTATTGACAGTGGCATTGAGTCGAGTCCCCTGCAATGTAAATGGCACTAAAAACGATTCTTTATTTTGCAACATGTGCGGGTTCAAAGGTAAAATTGTTGGAAAATACTCATTGTCGAGAATCGCTCAGAATTCTCTCTCATATTGCCATTCCAGGGTCATTATTCACTGAACATACCTTTAGCGTAGTAGGTAAAACGTCGTGAATGTCTACAGATCTCCATTCCCTTCCTAGGTTGCGGAGGTACGGGTGACTAAGGTAATGGTCATCGAAAACGGATGTCAGATTCGCGATCAGCATCCTAAACAACCCCCCTCCGGAGAACTTTGGTCAAAAAACCTTTTCGACCTCTAGTCGACCTCTGGAGTCCTGAAAGTACAATAGTGCCATAATTTTGCTACACCTTCTTTGTTTTGTTAGTTGAGGAGCTAAAAAAAGAGGACATAGCAAAATGACTCATCTCGGTGGTGAATCTCCCACTCCACATCGGGTCTGCTGCAGCTGATCGCGCCGCGCCGCGTCCTCCTCTCCAGCGGCGCGATTCGCCGAATACCGTAACCCGAAATTCCGTCAAATGTGGTGTTTTGAGGCGGCGAAGTATGAATGCGATGCGGCGCCGCCGGGCGGCGCGAAAAATCGATAGCTATGTCAACCATCGCGCCGCGGCGCGAGTATAAAAGGCGCCTAAAGCCCCTTTCATACTCGTGGCGGCGGCGGCGGCGGCGGCGGCCCAATGGTTTAGCATAGGAAGGCGGCGGCGATGACGTGCCCGAGCGGCGGCCACGGCGGTGGAGGGGTTTTCATACTGGCAGCGGCGACGTCGCCGCGGCCACGCCCCGCCACGCCCCTGGCGGCGCCGCCGCCGGGGCCGCTGCCCGAGATGGCTGGGGCCATTTCGGGCGGCGGCCACGAGGGGCAGCGAGAGCGGCGGACCGCTGCGCGTACGCGCGCGCCAAACGCAATTAGCGCTGGCGGCGGCCGCCGCCACCCCTAGGCGGCGAGAACGGACACCGCCCCTCCACCTGCCGCTGAAGCGGCGGCCGCCGCCGCCGCCGCCCCTCGGACGAGTATGAAAGGGGCTTAAGAAGGGAACGCCAGCTGCGGCGGCGACGCAGGGGTAGCGCTCCTGCTCGTCAGGTGCGACATCGTTAACTTGCAGTAAAACAGTCAATTGTAGCACGATCAAACAAATATTCACCAGGAGTGACAAACACACCTGGGAGATCATCAATATAACCTACCTTATGCCATGAGTACTTCAAAAAGTTGGGAAACTGGAGGCGCAAAACATACGGTAAATCTGCGACAGAACCTTCAGCAGGTTGCTCTCTCTGGGTCGCTTTGAACTCCATGCTATTTGCCGCTGCTTGCTTTGTTCCACGAATGCTAAGGTTGTTGGATACACCTCTAGTTGTTCAATACATGATTTAAACTCTATTTGTATAAAATAGTAAATAAAATGTCACAAAATATATATCGAAAGTCGCGTCTTATCCGGAGGCGTTATAACGGGAGGGGACTGTATATTGAATAACTAGAGGTGTTTCTAACAACCTTGGCATTCATGGAACAAAGCAAAAAATGTGTGAAAAAGGTAGGTAGAATGTGTGATAAGGAAGAACAAAATGTCGTTGATCTTTGTGCAAAATAGTAAATAAGAATATCACCATAGCAGCTTTTTGACTTCAAGCATTTTTACAAACGTGTATGTTCATTTTGCAATTTTGACGCCCATATTCGTAATCAGCATTTCAAACTCTTTCTTATGATCCTGTTCTCAACTTGAAGTTCCATAGGAGGTCGAAACCCTTCCGTAGTGCATAAAATCCCACCTAAAAGCCTCGTGTATTATGATACTTTGATGGATGACGATGCTAAAGAGATCCTAGTTTTTTTAATTTAAAAAATGAACTTTCCTCCAAAAAAGCACACGTTATATAGCGTGAATCATACGCCACAACAAAAAGGAGCTTCTATGAAATTTGGAAGCAAAAAGGCCATCTCACGATTGCCAAAATTCTCTCCTGCTCACCACTAAACACACATTTTAAAGTTTTGTTGGGGAAATGTGGAGCTCTTGCATCGCCATTCGCCCTATTGCTAGTGTGCGTTTGCAATTCTAATTTGTTTTCGTGTTTACGTTTATGATGATTAGACTACAACAGACATACACGTAATCATCGAAGTATTTTTTCTCTAGTGATTCGCGACTGGAAAATACTGCACCAATGGAGTAAGCCAGCAGATCATATCAGAATCTAATAGCAATGGCTAGAGTTTGAAAATCTACGCCGGCTGCCGGAAACGTGTTCCAACAAGCGTGAACTCTAACAGCCTGGCTATTTATTAATGAACACTCTTTTCTTGATACCTTCCTTGAAAGATGCAACTCAAGCATAGTTCTTTCCAAATTCAAAGGCTAACCATAGCTAAGTTATGAACACTGCAGTTTAGAAGACGAATGCAGCTGAATCTTTCGGCCTGGCATTATTATCACCGATCTCTGACGTTGTAGTTGTTTCAGAGAATTTCAGTAGAAAAGAAGACTTACGCGGGGAGTGTCCTCAGTCAGCGCGCCCATTAGGTTTCCAAACAGGGAAGATGTCTGAAATCACACTGTAAGCGAGCCATCGAGGACCGTTTTCAATATACTAAATCCTCGCCACTGTGGAATTTTACTTGGCTACACATCCACCAGGGCACTTTGTGAGGCGTAAGTTCGGCTCCCAATGCTGTCGGAAGCTTGCTCCACCGCCCGGTTCATTCATGAGAGGGTGTTGAAACACCCTTGTTTGTGACACAGCTTATCACTGTGTGCAACACTTCTCCAAATCCTGAGTAGAGTCAGTGAGTGAATCCGCTGGCAGAACATACAGTACCGGACATGTCTTTTGGTCATTGGCCGAAAAAGCCGCGCCGGCCAACATAGGCCGCTTTGGAGCGTTCCAAAGCGGCCTTTTTGAATAACTTCTTTAGAAATCGAGTACTTGCGCAAATAAACATATATTTGAACTCAGCAGCTCAAGCTCTATCTTTTGGTATATAAATATCAGTAGAGTTGAACAATGCATATAGGCCCGACAGAATCAATCGAGAGGGCGCGACAGCTTGTAGAGCGAGCGTTTGGGGAGTTTTATCGGAAATTTTCAGCCGTCCTTATCAGTAATTGCTCTAAGACTGTCCAGATTGTATTTGGAGTGCGCCGTGAACAATGCATACAGAATCGGACCTACCAATCGAGTGAGCTCGACAACCTGTAGAGCGAGCGTTTGGGGAGTTTTATCGGACATTCCCAGCCGCCCCAATCAGAAATTGCTCTAAGAATGTTCATCTTGCATTTAGAGTGTACCGCGAACAATGCATACAGAATCGGACCTATCAATCGAGTGGGCGCGACAGCTCGCAAATTGCATGCGCGGGCATGTTCGGAGTGCAATAACTTTGTGGAGATCGAATTGTTCCGGCTGTGGCTAGCGGATTTTGTAGGCAGTAGAATGGTTTTGTAGTCCCCAAAGGTACACCATGGTAGCTTCTAAACGGGCGAAATTATTGCGGTGCGAAAATGGGGTTGTGTGACACGATTTTTTCCAAATTCAGTCGACCACTGTGGGAAGACGTGACGAGCTAACGGTCTAGGAATGCGTATGTGAGCAAACCAGCTAAGGTACTTTACGAGGAAGTGCCCAGAGCTCCCAGCTTCCTAACCCGCCTCGCTCCCGGCAGCCATTTTAGAGCGGCGGAGGACGGCGGTGAAGTTTCTTCCGCCCTTACTAGTCCACATTTGAGTTTTCGACAGTTCTAATGGTGCCGTTCTGTTTACCTCGGAAAGCTCTATCGAATGGTGTCACTCGCAATCAATTCCGAAAACATCGATTTTTTGACAATTTCACATGAAAGGTGAGACGGCCCATGGTCGCGGCAGAAGGACAATGACGTCATCGAAAACGATACTTTTGAACCGGGCCAAGTTTGATACCATTCGATAAAGCTTTTCATAGTGAATTGCAGGATGTTACTGCAAACAGCAAGAACTGTAATCTGAGCGAGTAAGAGCGCGGAGAAAATCGACCGATGTTGTGCTAAATTGCACGCGCGGGCGTGTTCGGAGCCCGATAACTCTGTCAGCTTCCAATCTTTCTGGGTGAAACGTGTGGATTCCGTAGGCAGTAATATGCTCCAGTGACGCGTTAAAGCACAGTTAATTATCTTACGAATTGGCAAGGTTACAGCGATGCGAAAATGCAGGTTGGGCATGTGTGACACGATTCTTTCAGATTTCGGTCGACCGCTGCGGGTACATGAGGCGAGTTAAAGGCATGCAAACTCGCGGACGAGCAAAACACCGAAGGCACTTTGCGATGATCTGCTCTTAACTCTCCAGCTGCCTATACTGCCTTAGCCCCATCTGCCATTTTAGAGCGGCGGACGGTAGCGGTGAAGATTCTTCCGCCCTTACTTGCCCACATTCAAGTTCTCAACGCTATCAGTGATACCACTCTGTTTAGCTCGAAAAGCTCTGTCGAATGGTGCCAATCTCGACCAATTCCGGGAGCATCGATTTTTTGACAATTTCGCATCAAAGGCGAGGCGGCTCAAGGCCGCGGCAGAAGGACAATGACGTTATCGAAAGTCGATATTTTGGAGCCGGCCCAGGTCTGATACCGTTCGATAGAGATTTTGGTGGTGAATTGAATGGTTTTACTGCGAGCAGCAAGAACTGTTATCTGGGCGAGTAAGAGCACGGAGAACATAGACCGTTGTTGTGCTAAATTGCACACGCGGGCGTGTTCAGAGCGCAATAACTCTGTCACATTTGAATTTTTCCGGATACGACTTGTGGATTTTGTAAGCAGTAGAATGATAAAGAAGTGCGCTGAAACATAGCAACGTAGCTTATGGTTGTATAAAGTTACAGCGGTGCGAAAATGCAGGTAAACCTTGTGTAACACGATTTTTTTTCCGATTTCAGTCGACCACTGTGGGGACGCGCGATCAGCTAATGGCCTACGAATGCGTAGGCTATCAATGCAGTTAAGCTGCTTTACGATGAAGTGTCCATAGCTCCTCATCTGCCTAACCTGCATTAGTCCCAGCTGCCGTTTTGGAGATGCAGAGGGCAGCGGCGAAGTTTCTTCCGCCCTTAGTCGCCCAAATTTAAGTTTTTGACGCACCAGATGGCGCCGTTCTGCTAAGCTCGAAAAGCTCTATCGAACGGTATCAATCTCGGCGAACTCCGGGAAAATCGATTTTTTCACAGTTTCCCTCGGGGACGAGGGCGCTCTTCGCCGAGCCTGTTCGGACGATGACGTCATCGAAAGTCGACGATTTCGAAATTGGCCAAATTTTCTTATCCAAACTTCGTCCAAAATCGTCTAGGGGTTATTTGGGGCGCTGATTACGAATTCGCCGTCCGTCTTTGAAAATTCCGAAGATCTCGACTTTCGATGACGTCATCGTCCGTCTGGCGCGGCCGTCTTCGATGAGAAACTGTCAAAAAATCGATGTTTTCAAAATTGGTCGAAATTGATACCGTTCGATAGGGTTTTTCGAGCTGAACAGAACGGTACCCTTTCTGGGGCACGAAAGCTCGAACATGGGCGAGTAAGGGCGGAAGAATCTTCACCGCTACCGTCCGCCGCTCTAAAATGGCAGATGGGGCTAAGGCAGTATAGGCAGCTGGAGAGTTAAGAGCAGATCATCGCAAAGTGCCTTCGGTGTTTTGCTCGTCCGCGAGTTTGCATGCCTTTAACTCGCCTCATGTACCCGCAGCGGTCGACCGAAATCTGAAAGAATCGTGTCACACATGCCCAACCTGCATTTTCGCATCGCCGTAACCTTGCCAATTCGTAAGATAATTAACTGTGCTTTAACGCTTCACTGGAGCATATTACTGCCTACGGAATCCACACGTTCCACCCAGAAAGATTGGAAGCTGACAGAGTTATCGCTCTCCGAACACGCCCGCGCGTGCAATTTAGCACAACATCGGTCGATTTTCTCCGCGCTCTTACTCGCTCAGATTACAGTTCTTGTTGTTCGCAGTAGCATCCTGCAATTCACTGCGAAGGGCTCTATCGAATGGTATCAAACTTGGCTCGGTTCAAAAGAATCGTTTCCGATGACGTCATTGTCCTTCTGCCGCGGACTTGGGCCGTCTCATCTTTCATGTGAAATTGTCAAAAAATCGATGTTTTCGGAATTGATTGAGAGTGACACCGTTCGATAGAGCTTTTTGAGATAAACAGAACGGCATCATTAGAACTGTCGAAAACTCAAATGTGGACCAGTAAGGGCGGAAGAAACTTCACCGCCGTCCTCCGCCGCTCTAAAATGGCAAATGGGGCTAACGCAGTATAGGCAGCTGGAGAGTTAGGAGCAGGTCATCGAAAAGTACCTTCGGTGTTCTGCTCGTCCGCGAGTCTGCATGCCTTTAACTCGCCTCATGTACCCGCAGCGGTCGACCGAAATCTGAAAGAATCGTGTCACACATGCCCAACCTGCATTTTCGCATCACCGTAACCTTGCCAATTCGTAAGATAATTTACTGTGCTTTAACGCTTCACTAAAGCATATTACTGCCTGTGGAATTCACACGTTCCAGCCAGAAAGATGGGAAGCTGACAGAGTTATCGCGCTCCGAACACGCCCGCGCGTGCAATTTAGCACAACAACGGTCTATGTTCTTCGTGCTTTTACTCGCCCAGATGACAGTTCTCGCCACAGCTGCGAGCATGTCGTCGTAAAGTGCTTTCAGTCTTGTGCTCGCCCGTGCATTTGGATGCCATTAGCTCGCCTAGTCTTCCTGTAGTAGTCGACTGAACTCGGAAAAAATCGTGTGACACAAGGTTTGCCTGCATTTTCGCACCGCTGTAACTTTGTCCAGTCTTAAGCTGGGTCGCTATGTTTTAGCGCGCTTCTTGAACTTTCTACTTCCTAAAAAATCCACAACTTGCAGCCGGAAAGACTCGAAATTGACAGAGTTATTGCGCTCAGAACACCCCCGCGGTGCAATTTGCGAGTTGACTCTCCCAGTCGATTGATAGGTTCGATCCTATATGCATTGTGCACAGCGCACTCCAAAGTCTCGTCGGAACAGAGTACAACAATTCCTGAGTAGGGCGGCTGAGAATTTCCCATAAAACTCCCTAAATGCTCACTCTACAAACTGTCCCCCCCCCCTCGATTGATAGGTCCGATTCTATATGCATTGTTCACGGCGCACTCCAAGGGCAAGCTGGACAGTCTTAGAACAATTCCTCAGTAAGACGGCTGTGAATTTCTGAAAAAAAAATTCCCTAAACGCCCACTCTGCAAGCTGTCGCGCCCACTCGATTGATTCTGTCGGGCCTATATGCATTGTTCAACTCTACTAAGATTTATATACCAAAAGATAGAGCTTGAACTGCTGAGTTCAAATATATGTTTATTTGCGCAAGTACTCGATTTCTAAAGAAGTTATTCAAAAAGGCCGCTTTGGAACGCTCCAAAGCGGCCTATGTTGGCCGGCGCGGCTTTTTCGGCCAATGACCAAAAGACATGTCCGGTACTGTATAAGATAAGCCGGCCAAAATGGAGGACTTTTTCCGCTACGACGAAATTTAGTACCACCGAGCACCCACAGGGCTGACATTTTCCAAACAACCACGCAGGTGCCGCACACCTGTATCAGGGGTGTGCGTTTAACGATTAACGATTTACCGGATTTACCGATTTTTTTTTGTTAAAACCTTTTAACGACATATAACGACGAAAATTTCCGCTAAGCTGCATTAACGAGATTTTACACGCCACTTTTGAAACTTCACTTCTTCTTCGTGTAAATTCACTTCTGGCGAATTCTTTCGATGAGCTTCCTAGCATGTTTGCGATACCGAGCAAACTCTCTACTTAATAAAGTCAGTCGAGAATTTTTGAGAATTGCTGAAATTTTCTTGCTCGTTGTCCAATTTATTTGCATGAACCCTCACTTTTCTATGCATTTGTTTCGTATCTTTTGGACTTCCTAGGCCGCTTTTCTTCGCTTTGCTTGATTTCTACACAACAGGTTTTCTTACTTTCCAACGAGTGCCTTTTTCACGGTTTTTGGTGTTTATCTCATACGTGGTGTTGAAGTGTTCTTCCGGAAAATTGGACGGGTTCTTCGAGCAGCAATGATTGTAGGACTGCGTTAAGGCAACTTTGAGCTAACCGATACAGCGTGGCTGCTGGTCAGTGCTTCGCTTTTACTAAATTTCATGCCGTGCATGTCGACGAATCTGCTCAGCAATTTCATGTTCTACGAGGGCTCTCTTGGCAGTTTTCTGTAGGAGAAGTACAGCCAGTATACTTGCGAAACGGTAAGCATATGTGCATGAAAGCCATGAAAATAAACAAAAAGGAGAAGCCTATGAACACTCTCCGTCAGTTATTATAATAAGAGGTTTGTCCAAAAACCGGCACCTTACATGCAGTCAATTGCACGAAGATTTCTAAGTTCTACAAAAATGGTATATCTTTGAAGACGCAGGTCTAGCTCTAGCAGGAAATTTATTTTAATTTTTTCGTGTAATTTGCGAACTCACCTATATCATAAGTCCGAAGTGTGCTCTACAAAAATGGAAAGAAACTGAGAAACCAAAACACCTTCGAACCTCTAGCAAATGCGCTCTCAGGTGCTTCAAGGAAGGGATCGGAGTGGTCAGTTGCTGGGCAGCAGTAAAAGAGTTGGAGACAGTGGAGAATTCTATTAGGGGGGGGGGGCCAAAAGTCATGAGACAAATTGAAAAAATCTTTATCTCTTTATAACCCATTTACAACTCAACGATGCTGAGGAATGTATTTGCCTTTAAGGGCAATAACCTGCTGCCATCGCTTAGCCAGCTTCCTGATCCCATCCTTCCAGAAGTGCTTGGGCCTGGTGTTGATCAATTGCTCGATATGGTTGTCAAGGACTGCTTGGGTTCTTGTGTCCCTTCCGACTAGGAAGTCCTGTAGGCTCAAGTAGTAGTGGTAGTTGCAAGGAGAGATGGCCGGCGAACACTGTGGATGAGGCATGTGAACGTAGCCCAGCTGGCTAAGCTTATCCGTTGTTACTTGTTCCCGATGGGGTGCGGCGTGGTCGAGGAGGAGGACCTTCTTGAAGCGCTGCGAATGAATAAGAGCGAGTCGCCGGCCCATCTCTTCTAGTTCGTTTACCATGGCCTTGGAATTCATCGTAGTGCTCTTGGGAAACAGCTTGCAGTAAACCAATCCATGGGCGCAGATCCAAAAGCTCCAAAGGTGCTTTTCGCCGTGAGCATCTCGCCGAACGAAAGTCGGTAACACGTCACCAGGCCTCACCCAGACTCGCTGCTTGGTAGAGTTAAGGTAGAAGACGTACTTCTCATCTTGCGTGAATATTGATCCCAGGCTGCTCGGGGTTGGGAATTGGGCGAGATTTGCGCGAAACAGGTCGACTCGTCAGACCGGGGTTTCGGCATGAGACAGACTGGGGTTTTGGCATGCTTCTGGAAAGGGCGGAAGTGGTAACTTCTCAGGTGGCCTTCAGTAAGTAGCATACAAACATACAAATACGATAAGCACGAAACCAGACTCCAGCCACGAGATATATGGACACGGCATGGGGTGTTTCATTACTTTTGCCCCTCCCCCTCCCCCCTAATATTTAAAGGAATTAGGAAAGACGACGATTCTCTTTAGAGGACTTCGGAAGGATAAAGTAGTCCGCTGTTTTTAGGACGAAAGACGCCCTTTCAAATTGTTCCTTATGCATTTTCTTCGGAAGACAGAGGGGGAAAAGCTTAACGATTGAAAACTACTTTACTTGAGTGAAGGCAAGAATACTCAATGCAGTAGAATTTGATTCTATTAAAATTCGGTCAATGGTCCGTGCTTATTTTACTTTCCGTTGTTGTCCCCATTGAGAGCGGGACCTTGTGGGGCAAAACGAACCACTCTGTGAAACAGGCAGATCTGGACTTCGTAGATATCTTCCAAAGACCAAGTGCACCACGAAATTCGCTGTGGTCACTGCTTTATCTGAATTCTTCATTAAAGTTCTCTGAAATGTGAGGCTGTAAAAGTCTACTTGGCGAGCGCCAATTCTTTGAAGAGTATTCTCAGGACAAATGAGAACGCTCAAAATCGTTGAACCGTGCTATGGTTCACAACACTTTGAATCTTCCTAGAAAATTGACGACTTTCCGAAGGCTAAACGAACTAAGCTTAGTTACAAATTTGCTATTATTCGACTTTTTTTGTTAATAGAGCAGATTCAGATTATATGAAACTTGGCAAGACACAGTTATTCCATACAAGCTGAAACTATTTAGTACGAATGCAAGTCAACTCATAAATAATTTTAGGACATAACGAGATCTTGTGGCAGAACCCTTCTTGGTTTGTTCTCCCTTCTATTCTTCATTCCCTGGATGTTTGTTATCGCATGTACATTCCGATTATTCTATAATACTTTGGCATGGATCGTTAGCCAATGTCATGTGATGTCATTCTATACAGTTTCTTATTACATTGTTCTTCACATGGATTTTCTAGCCATGTAATTAATAATAATAATAATAATAATAATAATAATAATAATAATAATAGCAGTAATCTTGTAAGAAAAATAGTTTATGAAGCTTTTATAAAAATTCCTTCCAATATAACATAACATTTTTAACATTTTCGATTAGCAATTCAAAGATTTATAAAATAGAAAAGGTTTTCCGGATGCCGAAACTGATACGTCGCAGACACCATACTAAGAAAAACGAACTATTTTGACAGAACGGCGTCTTGCACTAATCGTCTAAAGAAGAGCCGTTCTACAAATCAAATCTTATATGCTCCTTTTCCAGCTGTGTAATACCCCTTCTCTGGCAGTGATACTCTGCGTCAATTACTACTATGCTCATTTTCTAGCTAAAAATGCCAGGTACAAGTGCCCGATCAAATGCGTGCAAGTTCGAACCCTAAGGAAGGAAGTGTTGCACTTACAATATCAGAGAATCGTCCGATTGTACTCAGTACCTCTTGCTCAGAACGACCCGATGTGCGTGAATTAGGCTCCGGAAGCTGAAATTATGCGATGTGCTGCCCTTTCTTTCATAACAAGGTGAGAAGAAAACGAACTTCCTCAGAGTTTTTGATTCTCCTTTCCTGCGGTCTTACAGAAGGAGTGTCGTCGTAGTAGTCAGACAATAGGGAACAAATGGTACACCTTCCGCAGGTGCTGTGCGCTAGTAAAGAGATGAGGAGGAGTTTGAACAAGATCATCTGAAAGACATCCGTCTTCATGCTTATGACTCGCCTAAACGTTGTGTTTTTTAAACGAAATAACGGCTTCTTGCTCTACGTGCAATTCACATAAACAACTGGCAGAAAACAACCAACGACATGCTTTGTTGCTATACAAATGCATACTGGCTCTACAATATGTTGCTCTAAAAATAATCTCGGATTTTGCATCTTCACGATACCTCTGGCTATACCATGAAGATTTCGAAATCCTCTAGAAAGCTGTGGTGTATTACTTGAAACAGTAACGTGTGGCTCTGGAAAAGTATTATATTTTGTTACAAAAAATATTGAAAATTTTCTCAATCTCTGCAAGTTTCTTTTCTAATGTAGATAATGTTTGCATTTACTTTACTTCATTTACGAGCTCAAAATATATAAGCATGAATACACATAGTAATCAGTGTTTTCAACTACAGCCAACAACATACTTCCATTCAGGCTGTTTAGACCCAGTAGACCCTACAGCACAACTTCTCCTCACACATTTCAAGGGGAAAATCAGAGTTCTCAATTACGGAGAAGTCGTAAGTAGGCGCCAGACATCAAGGAGTTCCGTGTGGAAGGAATAGCAACGATAGAGCAAAGATCAGCAATGTGTTAAGCAAAGCAGAAACTCGACTTTGAGAAGTACGGAATCCATTTACTTGGAAATGGGCCAAGAAGAAACTTAGCGATTGCCACCTCCGTGGCTGACTAAAGGTGTGTGTAGGAATTCGCCCTCTTTCTGAACAGCAAATCATTTCTCAATTGGAATGTTACCTACATTGAGATCGGAATCTTCAAGGAAAGAACCACTTATGACAACAAGAAGTAGATTCATTCGTTTCAAAGTGATCCTTCAAGGCAAAATTTGCATCCAAAATTGGTGGTGGTCGCCACTTGACCGGAAAATTTCGGAAGTTTGTCATACGACGCCACGCATCTCCCTCATAAGTCTTCGAACTTCCTTGTAAGACGGACCTCGAGCCGCTTCTCGCAATCCCAGTGGCGCGTTCTCGGGTGGCCCGGAGAGTGCAGGTGGGATGCAGGGATGAACTCCTTGCGCCTCCTGTGTCGGGTCGACTCGTTCCTTGAGTGTGGACGTCGCATGTTCATGAAGAGTGCGTGGATGTGATCGCACCTGCGCGGAGTATCCCGTACGTTGATCCAACCAAGGGATTCCCCTCGGTGTAGACTATTAGACGTAGACTGGAATTATATAGAAATCCGAGACCGTCTGAAAAGTCTCGCCGCTCCCCATAGTCCTTTTCCAGCACGGCAGAATCTAGCTAATCGAGTTGCACTTTAACAAAAACCAGCAGCTGTAAAGGGCCTAACTACACTGACCCCGAAAAAGCCCCCATTTCTGCAGCGATGGGAAGGGGAGTACAGAGAGGCTGCTAAAATCTCTGCGCTTGACGAGGCTGTGCAAGTTCAGAAGGACTATGTCATACTTTGGCGACACGTCGGCGACGCTGCGACCCGTCGTCGACTACCTGTCGCTGACGGCGCAGGGGCCCCGGCATGACAGGCTGGAGAGGGCGCGTGAAAGAGCGCACCCGACGCGCGCCCGCCGCAGCCAGCGACAACTTGTCGCAGCGTTCCGCACTGCGTAGCACCCGCCACCAGCACTGTCGCCGACGGCGTCACCGACGTGTCGACAATGTATAACATATGCCTGAGATGACGATCTGTACTCACAACGCCCGCACGCTGGCATCGGCAGCATTCGGCGACGGCCTGATGATGTAAGCCAAGAGGATAAAGTACGACGTCGCCCTACGATGGAGACAAGAAGGCGCGACACTCCAGATGCCGCATACAACTCCGAAGAGGAACTCCTCCTGGGAACATGCGACAGCAGGGGAGTCGGTGGAGGAACTTCTCAAAAGACCCACGGTTTAGAGTAGAACGAACAAGGCGAAACGCTGTCTGAGTTCACCATGTCCATTCACCATTCACAACGAGATCGACCACATCATCTTCAACCGCAAGTATTGCCTGCGAGGTCTCTGTTGTCCCTAGGTTCTATACGGGATTGGACCACCGCCTCCTTCGCGCAATGTTCTGCTTTTCGTGTTAGGGAGAGAAGGCCGCGAAATCCAAAAAGAGGAGCCTCAAACCGACCATCATCTGGGACCTTTACAACTCCCCTGCCGGCCTTTGAGAATATACCGTCATGGGCAACATTGAGAAGAATGCGACCGGATCGTGTGCCACCTCCGCGATAGTGCTAAGAGAGCCGATAGCTGGAAGACCACCAGGAGATGTCTGTCTACGGAAACTCTTGAGCTGATACGCCAAAATGGAGCTAGACGTGCGTCAGGCAACTACCAACTGACGACCAAACTTGAGAACCTATGCAGAGCGACGATGAAGAAGGATCTTAAGAAGAGAAGAGTGTTAGCAGAAGCTTCAGAGGCAGGGCAGAATGTCCGCCGGAACTTCGCCAACTTAAAGAACAAGATGGGCCCACTCCAACACCCCCATGGAAGCTCTTCCAAAAAGACCATGGAGAAGGTCATCCAGGACTTCTTTCCGATCTCTTCGATAGCCACGTCCACCTCCCCTTTGCCACCTTCCGCAGGATGTCCATCTGCTCTCCCTTCCTGCTGTCTCTCTATCGTCCCTCTGATCTCGCTTCCGAGAGCCACAAGCCATCTCGTAGGCGAAGAAACTACAGCACCCGGTCCCGACAGGATCAGACCCGAACACCTGAAGAACCTCCCGCCAACGCTTGTGAACACCCTGGCGCGGTTCTTCACACGCTATCTGTCGGAGTGCAGGGTTCCACCTCACGATCAGATTAAGACTAGCAGGACCGTCTTGCTGTATAAGGAAGGAGACGTGCACGACATTAGCAACTACCGCCCGATCTGCCTGCTGTCTGTTGTTTACAAGCTGTTCACTTGAATCATCCTAAGTACGATCGGTCGAACGCTGGACGAAGGACAGCCATGCGAACAAGCAGGATTTTGAAGAGAACGACATTGTAAGAGGGGTTGCTTGGTACCAGATTTGTTAGCATTACATCATCAGCATAAAGCAACGTCCAAGGGACTGGGTGCTGAAGATCACGCGATGTGACATCCGTAACGACGACGAAAAGTAGAGGGGAGAGCACAGACCCTTGAAGTACTCCGACTGAGATGGAAAACTCCATCGACGTGCCTGCTGCAGCTTGCACTGGACTCTTTGGACAATAGTACAGTATTCGTACCCACTCTATGAGCTCTTCGGGGACTCCATGTTCTCGTAAGGCATACCATATCACTTTACGCGGAACGCGATCAAAGGCCTTCTCAAATCCAGGAAGGCAAGATGCACCGGCTTCTGTTTCTCCCGGTGTTTTGTTCTGTCAGAAGACGAACGGCGTGTATGGCATCGACTATGGCGCAACCAGCTACGAAGCCGCACTGGTTGGTAGAGAGCTGGACGATATCACGAAATCGCCCGTCGACAATCCGCTCGAAGAACTTCATGCTATGCGAAAGCAATCGGATTGGACGGTAGTTTGTGCAGTCTGTCGGACTGACCTTTTCCAAATCGGAATCGTCGTGCTTCTCTGCCAAGTATCTGGCATTTTTACTCCGCAATAACCTGGTTGAAGAACGTCGCCAGCCACTTCGTTGGATACCTGGATTTCGACTTCCATAAGTCGGCCGCCAAATCATCGGGGCCCGTTGCCTTTCCCGGCTTCATCTTCTTCAGAGCCGCTTCTACCTCGTCTATGGTGATTTTCTGAACGGGGGCGTATACAGGAGGAGGAGACGGAATGCTTAGATGAGCAAACTCTATTGTCGAGACTTCCTCGAAGTAGGTGCGCCATCGGTTCAAAACCATCTTGCGGTCCATGAGTAGATGGCCGTTCGCATCGTTGATGCAAAAGAACTTCTCAACATCCTCAGTCTGGCGATGACGGACCTTCGCGAGTCGATAAAGAAATCGCTCGCCATCGCGCGACTCAAGCCTCCCGTTAACATCATCGTAACGAGTGACTTTTGCAACGGCTACCGCCTTCTTAGCGGCTTTCTTGGCTTCCTGATACAGACACCAATTATCATCTGCCTTATCGCCAAGAAATGCGTGGTACAATCTCTTCTTCTCCCGGATTTTTTCCTTAACTTCGTTAGTACACAGCCATGTCTGCTTATCGACCTTACGCCGTCCCGGTTTTGTAGTGTCGAGTTCAGAACGCGCAGCACTGAGAGTCGAGTTGGTTGCATTTTGCCATGCCTCGTCGACGGTCGTGACTGTCGGCAACCAAATGCGCGAAGTTTAAAGTCGAAGCTGCTTCCTTTTCTTTCAGTCGCCACCACTTGATCCTTAACAGACCGCTCCGTTCGACCTGCGTAAACATCGGTGGTGTGATCTTCATAGTGCAAATCAGTGGGCGGTGTTGTGTGGCGACCGTTTCACACGGCACGACCTTCGCGTCCGTGATAAGCCCTTGCTCACGATTTCGCACAAGGACAAAGTCGATCTGCGTTTTAGAATTCCCGCTGTAGAATGAGATAAGGTGGGATTCACATTTTCGGAATCTGGCGTTCACGATGGTGGGGTCGGGAACTCCGCGTACTCGAGGATGCGCTCCCCATCAGCGTTACGTGAACCAAAACCGAGACCACTGTGACAGCTGTACCCGTCTTTCGAAGCGCCAATGTGTCTGTTAAGGTCACTTTCGACAATGATTACGACTTTTGACGGCAATTCTGCTGTCTTCTCATCAAGCAGGCTCCAAAATTCATCTTTTGCTCGCTCAGAGCAGACAGTCTGTGGAGCATATGCAGAGAAAAGATGATGCCGCCGCCGTTCTGCAGCGATTACGAACTTCATCGAACGGTCATTGAAACGTTCCACGCTCACAATCGCGTCTCGGAACCGTTCGGAGACGATTATGCGTCCTCTGCGTCCTGCGTCCGCTGGTGGTCCTGGGACTGCCACACGGAACGGCTTTATAGCCTCGGCCTATGTCCCTTGACTTGCTACAGGACCACTTCGTCTCCTGCACCGCACACGAGTCAATCTTCCTTCGCTCCAGTGCCTCTGCCAACTCAAAGGAGCGGCCCGTCAACGTACCCACATTCAGCGTTGCCACGCGGATCTTGCTTACGCTGCAGTACTTTTAGACTAGCTCAGTTTCCCCCGATGCCGTCCTCGCATCAGGGACCCTCGCATACTTTTCACACTCATCGGGCTTTGCGAGTGCGCGTCGGCTCCCGCGGGCACCGTAGCATTATCTTGTGAAACATTCAGCAATATCATCGATGATGATGGTGCTGAATGCTTCACAAGATAATGCTACGGCGCCCGCGGGAGCTGAATGTATGATGTGACATGGGCTGTTCGTAGGCCGGCCTGTCACTAGGGCCTGTCGCCTGCATTCGAGTGTCCGTGTTCAGCTCCGCTCGCAAAAGCGAACAGTATCCAGTGGCACATGTGTAGGAACGGACATCGCCATCGATTCAAACTCATGAAGTGATATTAGGGGGGGGGGGCAAAAGTACTGAGACAAAATGAAAAAAATCTTTATCTCTTTATAACTTAATTACAACTCAACAATGCTGAGGAGTGTATTTGCCATTAAGGGCAAGGACCTTGCTGCCATCGCTCAGCCAACTTACTGATCCCATCCTTCCAGAACTGCTTGAGCCTGGTGTTGATCAACTGCTCGATATATGTTGTCAAGGACTGCTTGGGTTCTTGTGTCCCTTCCGACTAGGAAGTCCTGTAGGCTCAAGTAGTAGTGGTAGTTGCATGGAGAGATGTCCAGCGAATACGGTGGGTGAGGCATGTGAACGTAGCCCAGCTGGCCAAGCTTATTCGTAGTTACTTGTTCCCGATGGGGTGCGGCGTTGTCGAAGAGGAGAACCTTCTTAAAGCGCTGCGAATAAATAAGAGCGAGTCGCCGGCCCATCTCCTCTATTTCGTTCACCATGGCCTTGGAGTTCATCGCGGTGCTCTTGGGAAACAGCCTCCGGTAAATCGATCCATGGGCGCAGACCCAAATGCTCCAAAGATGCTTCTCGCCGTGAACATCCCGCCGAACGAAGGTCGGTAACAATTCACCAGGCCTCACCCAGACTCGCTGCTTAGCAGGGTTAAGGTACAGGGTGGCTGAAAAGTTCGGGCAATTTTTTGCGGCGCTACTTTTGGCCTTGAAATTGAGGTTTTTTGTTATTTCTGTTGTTTCCGTTGTATTCCTCGCGCAATTTTGATCTAGAATCTGTTGCTCCAGTTTTCTCGTTTTCAGTTGTGCTTGCGTTATGTCTCGTAAAAGTGAGCGTATCACCGTCGTCGAGCTGCACAAGACGGGAATGAGGACCGCGGACATAGTTCGAACAACCGGCTTCAAACAAAGGACCGTCTACAAGATTGTAAGACGCTACAAGGAGACTGGCGGGACCTCGGACCGTCCCCGCAGCGGCCGTCCCACCACTGCGACAACACCGGAGAACATCAACAAGGTTCGTTGTCGCATTAGCCGGAATTCTGAGGTATCGATGAACAAGATGGCTACGGATCTCGGGATCAGTAGGGAACGAGTCCAGCATATTGCCAGGAGGAAGCTGGGATTACGCAGCTACAAAGTAGCTCGTATTCACTTCGTCAACGACGCGATGAAAGCTGAGAGGTTGAGGAAATGCAGGCGAATGCGTCAGCTGGTCGGCGATGGTCGCTTGTCGAAGGTGCTGTTCACCGACGAGAAGATCTTCACGGTCCAGCCGGTTCACAACCATCAGAATCGCCGGCAGCTGCTTAAGAAGGGTCAGCAGAAGACGTCGGCCGCAAGGACCATCAGCCGCCGCCATTTTCCAGCCTCGGTGATGGTGTGGGCTGGAATATGCGCTACCGGAAAGACGCCGCTGGTCTTCATGGAGCAGAACGTCAAAATTAACGCTGCCAGCTACCAGCAATATGTCCTCCGCGACGTACTGGAGCCGCGGGCGACGAGCCATTTTGGCGAAACCGGATTTTCTCTTCAGCAGGACTGGGCACCAGCGCATTCCGCCAAATCCACCATCGCCGTTTGCGAGGAGCTCTTCCCAGGGTTTTGGAGCAGGGACATCTGGCCATCCAACTCGCCTGATCTCAACCCGATGGATTATTCTGTGTGGTCGATCATGGAGCAGAAGATCTCCACTACAAGATACGCCACCGTTGAGCAGCTGAAATCGGCGTTGTTGAGATCCTGGGACGAGATTACAGCGGAGCAGTGTGCGACCATCATCAGCGACTTCCCAAAACGACTGCGAAAATGTATTGAAGCCAAAGGAGGAAATTTTGAGCACTTGTTGTGAATTTTCCTGTTGTATTATGTTGTTGTTGATCTAATGAAGTTTCTGTTATTTTTGTTTGTAAATCTTTGGCGTTTATGTAGTTTTTTCGTACTGCTGAAATACTTTGAAAAATTGCCCGAACTTTTCAGCCACCCTAGAAGACGTACTTCTCATCCTGCGTAAATATTGAGCCCAGGCTGCTCGGGGTTGAGAATTGGGGGAGATTTGCGCGACACAGGTCGACTCGTCAGACTGGGGTTTCGGCATGAGACAGGCTGGGGTTTTTGGCACGCTTCTGGAAAGGGCGCAAGTGGTAGCTTCTCAGATGGGCTTCAGTAAGTAGCATACAAACATACAAATACAACAAGTACGAATCCAGACTCCAGCCACGAGATATATGGACACGGCATGGGGTGTCTCATTACTTTTGGCCCCCCTAATATAATATCATTTGTGACTAAAAGCAGGGTAATGAGCAGCCACTAGACTCGCATGGAAAGAACAAACCACTGATGTTTCCATCAGACTACCAATGTACACAATGTGTCCATGACTAACAGGGCGTCTTAATTCGGGAAACGCATGGCAGTTATTACAGTTTGGGTCTAATAAAAAAATTTAAACAGGCTTGTTTCGCCACGACTTGGCACCACAAGGCAACCAGTCATTGAGCAACGCTTAGCTAATGGCTGCCTTCCTGCAACCATTCTCTCTTAATCGGTTTTGAATGGACTTTCTAAAATCAAATCGGATCCTTTTCAATACAAAGTGCAGCTTTCTCAGTTCAAGTTGGACTTTTTTAAATCGAACTGAGTACCTGCCAACCGCTTTTCATTGTCAACTGTACACTTTTTACTCTGAGCCGGATGTCCAATATTGGAGCAATTTATCAGATCGAATGCTTAAGCTCTGACGCAGAACACGTTTGACGGAAAAAGCTGAAGCAGTACGCTTAAAAGAACAACTAGTCAGCAAAAGACGTGGATTGCTAACTGGTCTACTTGATAAGCAGAGAACTGAGGTGCATAACGGGGACGACTATGAATCAAGTGTACACTATTGGCCATTGAGGGCGATATCTCGTCACGAAAAGCCTTAGAAGCATTCTGAATTTTTGCAAGAAATCCAGTAATGAATGCCATACCGTAAAAAGTGACATTTCGCCGTTTGTGCCTCGCTGTAGAATGACCAGAGGGCGATATCCGCACAGCGCGATCCATTCGCCCCTACTGGTCTTCGAGCACAGGCCCTTATCGGTGGACCAAACTGAGTGTCTACCATCTGCCCTCCTGGGGGTAGGAGGGCAGATGGTAGACCTCAGCTCCGGCGTCCGAAATGCTAGAGCACTTGAGGCTGTTGATGGGGTAGAGCACTAATTTAAACCCTCACACCATATTTAGGCCTCTGAAGACGACGGAACGTGTCAGACACTGCTGAATAAAGAGTGCACATAAAAACCTCGTGAGCTCGTGAACACCAACGCTATACCTTTAATAAACACAGAATTCGGATTTAACTTCGTCGGGGGGAGGGATGGGGAGGGGCACATACCTAAAAATTATGGAACAAATTAACTTGCGACCTACGGAGCGGCTCCTGGATGACAAAATAGGGCCTAAAATGACAAAATTCACAAAAAAAGATAAATGCGCTCCGTTTTGCCACGGTTGTAGAAAGACACAGTTGTGTGCTTCCCTCGCTATGATGGATCCTTGTTTTAACATGTCAGGCGGATAGACCCCAAAAATTCCTATAATTTGACTTCAAATTGACTTTTTGGGTTTACTCTAACGTGATAGGGGTCAATAAATTTGCTCGTGTATTATAGAGAGCTTGTGCCCTGCACTCGTTCATACATTGCATTGCTTGATGAAAGTAGACTTGCACGAAAGCTGTATGCTAACTAAAAGCATGGAAATTGTATGGTTCTGCTTCCTATTTGGTCGCTATGGATAAGCTCTCTTCTAAGATAAGGTTTTTAGTTAACGATTTGTTTAAACACAACGTGTCCAGCTTGCTCCCGCACGTGCACACTTAATTTTATAGACGTCAGTCGGTAGGAGATCTTGTCTGCTTATGCTGAAAATAACGCTATAAATAAATATTGAATTACCCTTAATTACCGGAAAAAAAACCTCAAGATCAACAGAAAAGACCTCTAGAAATATAGTGCCACTTGCGGACGTCAGATATTTATGATTTACAATGATCTTCTTGTAATTACGAAAGTTTGGATTTCATTTACGCATACCCCCGGTGGGAAAGAAAGCCTCGCCCGTTAGATAGGCCGTAAGATTCGTATCGGAAAAGCGGCATAGAGGGCGCTAGAAGCAACGTTGGCTCTATACATTACATGTAGACATGAAAGCAGTTGGTGTTCACCCTGGTAAAGCGCCGGATCAGAAAGGTGACGTCATTGCACCAAAAAGTCGGACCCGCAATCAATCAGGACAAGTTTTGAAAAGGAAGAAAAGTTAAAGACCCGATACCTTCCACTCCAAATTCTCCTGCAGTTGACGCCCTCGGATTCGCCTTGGATTGCGTCCAATTCATCTTATTCTACGCACATTTTATCTGTTCTCTTTTGAAGATTTTTCGTTTTTCTTCAATTGCTTTTCAAAAAATGTCGAGTCGTTAGAGAGATGAACAGACAAAGGTTTTGTTGACGAGCTAGCTTATAACTCAGATAGGATTGTGCGTTGATTAGGTGCAAAGTATTCATTGGATCCGATCGAAAATCTTCGGATGAAGGCGATCTTGTGGGCCTCGGATTTTTGGATGATTGGAGTCCGATATCCGAACTGGATATGCGAAAATGATTCAATCGTACCCAGTACGTAGTGCGAGAGAGAGAGAGAGAGAGAGAGAGAGAGAGAGAGAGAGAGAGAGAGAGAGAGCAAAACACTTGAGATGATCATAATATCACTGAAAGAAGCTGCTGAATGGAGGTGCCTATCTACATAATTCTGTCCCAAAGAGTACTATTCACACATGCTGTGCCACGCTTCGCACCCCTTTAGCGGTCATGGGAACGAGAGGCGAGGTTTTCCAGCAGTTATAGCAAAACACTGTAGTTCCACAGCGAGCGCCACAGAGGTTACGCAGATGATTTGTGCAAGCTCTACGCCACTGCAATCAACTGCGCTATACGGGAGGTCTGACCTCGCACTTCCACTGCACCGCTCGGACATCTGGAACTGCTTTAGGGCCTAATTATGCGCACCAGACCTGTGAGTGCTTACTTCTGGCATTCTGTGCCTCACATGACAAGATGCGTTAGATCGTTAGGTGGGGCAGGGATTTCACCTGACAACAATACTGTGCCGTTCATAGCCAGTGTTTGACATTGCGTGCTTGCGATGCTCTTGAACGCGAGGCTCAGGAAGTGGAGTGTGAATGTCAGACGAAATGGGAAAGGCTAGTGGGGAAATCCACAGTCGACGAGCTAGGTAAAGGCTCCCCCGGCACTCGGCTTTGAACCTAACAAGCTGAAGAGGATCACTTTATGAAGGACTTTCAGCGGTTGGATAGCGCCAGCCTCCAGAAATACAATATCGCTCGTGCTGCACGGCCAAAAGTGGGCGAAAAAACGCAAAAATAGCGTCGAAAAGCGTCGCATGCTCATAACTCCTTCAGTTTTAGGTTTTTCGAAAAAAGGTTGGCACCATTCGATTCGCCTCTTCGAGATCTACACAAATATGCATACAACTTTACCGGAACTCCGATATTTTCGGCGTGGGTGGTCCAAAAATGACTGGAGGGGTCTTTTACGATTTTAGCAGCTTATTTCCCAGGACATGCGCGCTTTCGGAGTATCTCAAGAATAGCGTACGTTGCCAGTGCTCTGTCATGCCAGGAATGCCCCGAGAGTGCGCCGTGCACATTGCATACAGAATCGAACCTTTCAATCGAGAGGGGAGGGGGCAGCAGCTTATAGACTGAGCGTTTGGGAAGTTTCATCAGACATTTCCTGCCGCCCTACTCAGGAGTTGCTCTAAGACTGTCCAGCGAAGTTTGAAGTGCACCGTCAACAAAGCATACCGATTCGAACCTTTCAATCGGGGGGGGGGGGGGCGACCGCTCGCAAACTGCACGAGCGGGCGTGTTCGGAGCGCAATAGCTCTGTCAAGTTCGAACCTTTCAGGTTGCAGCTTGTACGTTTTGTAGGCAGTAGAACGATATATAAGTATACTAAAGTAGAATGGCTTAGCTTAGGAGGGGGCAATGTTACAGTGGTGCGAAAATGCTGGTGAGGCTTGCGTGACGCATTTTTTCCGATTTCGGTGGACCACTGCGAGAAGACACGGCGAAGCTAACGGCCTCAAAATGCGTACACGGACAGACCACTTAAGGCACTTTACGGCGACGGGCTCAGAACTTCCCAGCTGCATAAACTGCCTTAGCCCCATCTGCCGTTCTAGGGCGGCGGACTTAATGGTTGAAGTCTCCTGCTCTCCTACTCGCCCAAATTTGGGTTTTCGACACTCCCAATAGCACCGTTTTGGTTATAACGAAAAGCTCTATCGAATTGTTTCACTCTCGACAAATTTCAAAAAAATCGATTTTTTGACGATATCCATGACGCGGGCGCCCTAGGCCGAGCTGCGCGGACGATGACGTCATCGAAAACCGGTATTTTCGAAATTGGCCAAATTTCCTCGTACAAACTTCGTCCAAAATCATCTAGGGGTTAATTGGGGCGCTGATTACGACTTCAGCTGGTTGCTTCCCATTTGAGGGTGGTCGGGTCACGATCACCGATCACCCTCAGTTATCGGTATGAGCGCTCTCCTGCCCTAATCGTACAAATGTACCTCGGCATCGTGTTCGGCACCCCGAATAAGTCCCCGACCCTACACGAATTTTGAAGAAAATCGATGATCCTGACCCGACCACCCTCAATTATCCAGAAGAAAATCCAAAACCTACCGAAGTCGAGATTTTCAAAAACGGACGTCGGATTCGTAATCAGCGCCCTAAATAACCACTAGACGACTTTGGACGAAGTTTGCACGAGGAAATTTGGCCAATTTCGAAAATATCGGTTTTCGATGACGTCATCATCCGCGCAGCTCGGCCTAGGGCGCCCACGTCCTCGATAGGATATTGCCGAAAAATCGATATTTCCAAAATCGGTCGAATTTGATACAATTCGATAGCGCTCTTCAAGCAGAACAGAACGATGTTATTGGGAGTGTCGAAAACCCAAATATGGGCGAGTAAGAGGGCAGGAAAGTTCAACCGCTAAGTCCGCCGCCCTAAAACGGCAGATGGGGCTAAGGCAGTTTAGGCAGCTGAGAAGATCTGATCACGTCATTGTAAAGTACCGTACCTTAGGCGTTCTGTTCGCGTACGCATTTTGAGGCTTTAGCTCGCCGCGTCTTCTCGCAGTGGTCCACCGAATTCGGAAAAAAATGCGTCACGCAAGCCTCACCTGCATTTTCGCACCGCTGTAACATTGCCCCCTCCTAAGCTAAGCCATTCTATTTTAGCATACTTATATAACGCTCAACTGCATACAAAACCTACAAGCTGCAACCTGAAAGGTTCGAACTTGATGGAGCTATGCGCTCCGAACACGCCCGCTCGTGCAATTTGCGAGCGGTCGTCCCCCTCGATTGAAAGGTTCGAATCGGTATGCTTTGTTCACGGCGCACTTCAAACTTCGCTGGACAGCCTTATAGCAACTCCTGAGTAGGGCGGCAGGAAATGTCTGATGAAACTCCCCAAACGCTCAGTCTATAAGCTGCTGCCCCCCCCCCTCGATTGAAAGGTTCGATTCTGTATGCATTGTGCACGGCGCACTCTCGGGGCATTCCTGGCATGACAGAGCACTGGCAACGTACGCTATTCTTGAGATACTCCGAAAGCACACATGTCCTGGGAAATAAGCTGCTAAAATCGTAAAAGCCCCCTCCAGTCATTTTTGGACCACCCACGGCGAAAATGTCGGAGTTCCGGTAAAGTTTTATACATGTTTGTGTAGATCTCAAAGAGACGAATCGAATTATGCTATCATTTTTTCAAAAAACCTAAAACTGAAGGAGTTATGAGCATGCGACGCTTTGCGACGCTATTTTTGCGTTTTTTCGCCCACTTTTGACCGTGCGGCACGAGCGGTATTGTAGGGACACACAACATTTCCTTGTAAAACTCCTTACCGATTTACACCGCCGCGAGTTCAACTCTCCAAATACAGAAACTGCTTTTCAGGAGTTTGGGCATTCCGGATATTCCCTCAATGTAAGCTAAAGGAAATGAAGAAAAATGAGTGATGGAACAATCCTGGATAGTGACTGTAATCTGTAAGGAATACTACGCACGGAGCTAAACTGCGGATTTCACTATGTTGTACAGAATTCTAGCTAGCAAACTGTCTATCGATCCATCTGATTTCTTCGAGGGGGTACTGACAAGATCCATAAGAGGAAAGCTCAAACTCAGGCTCTCGGTTGCCAAATCGCGGGCAAGGTGTGACTTCCTAACATATAGGTTTCTGAAGGACTTCAACTTGCTACTTGGGAAGTACGAAGATCTGGCGAGGTTCACTGCTCAAGCTTGTAGGTCGTTTGTCAAGAGTTAAGTCTTTTAATCTTAGATTGTTAAGTTTTATAACGAGGTTTTGAATACTGACGGTGTCCTGTTCGTGATTCAGCGTTATGTCGTATTATGTTGTGACAATGCTAGATTTTTGTCTACGCCTTAAAATAAGTAAATAAATGAATAAAATAAACTGATCTTAAATTTATGGAGCAACAAGTTTTCTGAATCATCAAAGCTAACGGCAGTACTTCTGAATCATCAAAGCCACCACCAAACAACCTCTAAATCCATGAATACGGAACAACATGCGACTCCGATTGGTGAATAACTCAAAAAGAACCCGAGCAATCGACGAAATGATGCAAAGTGATTCTGATATGAGAACACAGCCTATTGACGGAAGAAGAGCGGTGATCGCACGGGAGGCGACCTACATACAAACGGTGGCACGGAGCGGCCTACGGTGGGCCGACGACCTCGACACACACACTCTCCATCGGTTTAACAAGATCTGTTCGACTCGTAATCGAATCACAACTGTCGCCATCCTATGATCGCTGTGACCTCCGTCAAATGGTCCTAAGAGGAGAACATCATACATGCCGCAAGATTTGTCTTAAAGTCGAGCTCCCACGCGGCACTGGAACCCGCATGCTTTGTTTCCAATAGGATTATGTGTCGCACGACCATGACCATGTTTGCTCATTAAAAACCAGTTAGGAGAAATGTTTTGATAGATCCGAAATTACTCAACCTGCTGACAAGCTCTAAGTAATACACTCTCCTAGATCAGTGGTAACATCTTGACCGAGAAGGGGCACCTGAACGGGTGCCTCCAGGTACCAATAATGTGATGAGAACTTGCTACCTTAGCTCGTGTAAAAGCCGCTGTTGTGAACGACGTCGTCTGAGAGACCATTTTAACACAGGCATGATTGCTCTGTAGGTGGGTCAAGGCTGTGAAGCGATTACTGTCTATGAACAAGTGAGTCGCTAATCAAGATTTTCGGTGACTTGGTCAGCTCCCTACCCTGCATACCTACTTGCACAGATACTTGGGTGACCGTCTTCACTGGTCGTGTGGGTCGCAGTCCCATTCGTTCCGTTGACTCGCCCAGTCAGGACGTCACTCAGAACGTTAAACTTAGTGACGTTGCTGAGAAGCTTGATGCGTTCCCAAATGAAATGCCAACGTACGACGAATCCATCCGCCACCTCACTTGAGGTCTCCACTTGGAGCCCTCGGGACCAGGGGTGGGCGGAATTTCTGTTTTCTGTTTTCTGATTTTCTGGCCATTTTGGGCAAATTTTTTCTGTTTTCTGTTTTCTGGGAAAATGGCCAAAAATTGGCCAGAAAACAGAAAATAGAGCTGCGAACAAAATTATGTAATAGAAATCCAAAAGGAAAATCCAAAAAGTGTCATAGAATCATGAGTTTCATCTCAAAATAATGTTTCTAGTGTATTTTAAATTGCAAACATGTAAGTTTCTAGATCTGCTCGTGTAGAAATTGCGCCATACACTCAAAACTATGCCGCTTTGTTTGTTTGATTGTGTAAGTGCTGCTGACATAGAGTCCCTTCACAGGACATTTCTCCACTTCAGTAATTTCGCTTTGTATTCTCTCAAATTTCTGCAGTAGTTTAGACTATCTACGATTACTTAGAACTTTATGCAAAGGCTAGAAAACTAGTGTTCTGAGGGGCATTTCATTATAATATATGTTAACTAACCATGTGCCGTAGAGTAATTGTGGGTAGGATTATTCTCCACCTCCGGTTATTGAAAACTGCTGGCTGGTCTTTCCCAACGATCGCAAAGGAGAGCCTTTGACGGAGCTGCTTTTCTAACTCTTGTTCAGCTTTTGATTGTCAAAGATTAGTGAGAGACTGAAACGTTTTAGTTACCTTTGACTTCACTGGTGTAGGGATAGAATAGTGATACATAAAAATTGTAATTCATCACATCTATCATCTATCGTCCCGGTGATCATCATCGAGTTATCCGAACGGGTACCAGCAACGTCTCCATTTGTCCTTGTCGCTTGACAGAGTGCTCCAATGGATCCTCCTCGCCGGACGGACCCGAAGAGCATCATATCGTTCGTTCAGGGCTTCCACGAAGAAGTCCGACCAGCGCGTTGATGGGCATCCTGGTATTCTCTTGACATCTCGCGGAATCCAGTCAGTGACGGCTCTCGTCCAGCGGGTGTCTGCGAATCGCATTACGTGACCGGCCCACCTAATTTTCGACGACTTGGCCCATGCGACAGCGTCCCTGATCTTCGAACGTCGGCGAAGTCTTGTTACTACAAGCATCGCGCTCTCCATTCCACGCTGCGCGTCGCTGATCACGTGTTCATCCCGCTTCCGTATAGCGCAGGTCTGAGGAGTATGTTAGGGCAGGAAGAGCAGTGGAATCGAATAGGCTAGCACGTAGTCGGACGTTCTTCGTCTTCTTCATGATTTCACGCTCTTGAAAAGCTCCCCAAACAGCTCGTTTCCTCATACCCAGCTCCGGTGCTAGGCCGTTGCTTATGTTGACTTCGCGAACCAGACACACGTAGCTGGAGCACTCGGAGATGTTCGTTCCGTTGAGCGAGAATGCGTCCGTTTCTCATGAACGTCGTCTTCGTAAGACTCCGCTGCAGTCCAGAGTTCCCACATACACGATCGAAGTGGGCTAGCGTTCGCTCGGCCTGGCCATGCTCGGTGTTATGATGTCATCAGCAAACCTAAGATGGTCAGTTGCCGGCCGTTGACCTTCACTCTCATGTCTTCCCATTCTAGTTCGCGCATGGCGTTTTCGAGGGTGGTGCTAAAGAGCTTTGGGGATATGGTATCTCCTTGCTGAACCCCTCTCTTCACGTCATTGATGACGACGTTGTGGAGTGGTGAGATCTTGGTCGTTAATCCACTTTGACTCTGATGTACTGAGTAGGAACATCCTGAGCGAGCAGAGCTTCGATGACTGCCTCCGTTTCGACGGCGTCGAATCCTTCTTCAGATCGATGAACGTAAGGCACAGCTGCACGATGAGTTTCGTAATGGTGTGTATGTGGTTGATCGTACTGGATCCTCTCCGAAATCCTGCTTGTTCGCATGGCCGTCCTGCGTTCTCGTCCAGCGTTCTGCTAACCCTATTCAGGAGGACTGGAGTGAACAGCTTGTAGACTACGGGCAGCAGGCAAATCGTGCGATAGTTGCCGGTGTCGGGCATGTCTCCCTCCCTAACAAATCGAGATGTAATATGACATGAATGTATGATGAATAATAATATGATGATGAAAAGGGCATATGTTTGATCCTTATTAGATAATGTCTACGAAAAGAAAAAGAGATGTCCGTTAAAGAAACACTTTTGCCCAAAAGTTTTTGCGCTGACAGCCTCTTCAGTCGCACTCTTGTGTTGTTCTGTGAAATATCAAGCCAGTACCCAAAACATCTTTGGTCCGTGTTTGGTGCTCTATAGGGCCAGTCTCTTACTAGTGGGACCCCTAATCGAGCGAATGCTTTGAGATTACACCTACATTTGGACTGTGAGCTTTAAACCGCTGTATTTTAATATGAATGCAACAGGAAAAACTCATCATTTATAAGCCATTCCTATAAACGCTTGCAAGTTAAAACACTGGTCCACGACCACATTTCTAGTCGTGCAAAAGCATTTGCTGCTGGACAAATGGATCTTCGGATTGAATAATTAGGTAGTATGATAACTGCGAAATTTTCTGTTTTCTGTTTTCTGATTTTTCTGTTTTCTGGCGTTTTTGGCTTTTCTGTTTTCTGATTTCTGTTTTCTGACGAAAGCGATTTTTTTCTGTTTTCTGGGAAAATTTTCAAAATTTCCGCCCATCCCTGCTCGGGACCCACTCGTGTGCTCTTTTCATCTATCGGTCGTCATGCCCTCTCATCAAGCGACCAGCCCATCAGCTTTTACCCGTCCAAACACAGACACGCGGACACGAGACGTTCTTCTCCAACCGAACTACGAAGCCTAGCTCGACGTCAAGTACGCCTGTTGTGCTTCAGAAGACGCCGCTCTAGCGGCTTCGCGTGGTTCTTACCGGGTAACAGTGTTGGTTCACGTCTTCGCCGCGTAACAGAGCGCTCGAAGAACAGCAAAGTCATAAGGTTTGCTCAGAGGTCGCGGTCCTCTAGACGGTCTGTAGCCTCCTTGAGATGTCCAAAATGAGCCATGTAGCTCTCCTCCTCCTATCCAGCTCGTCTTTCATATCGTTCTTCATGCACGCTCATTGAAAGTGCGAGGTACACGTAGTACGACGTCTCGGTGACTTGAGAACCTTTCAGTTGCACTCCTTCCCCTTTGCAGTAGACTTTCTTCATGAACTGTACATTTCTGCGGTTGATTCCCAGTCCTTTCATTTCTCCTGCTTCATGTGGCTCAGCAAGCACTTCCTTTGGAAGTGGAGGAATTCGAGAACAGAACAATTTCATCAGCAAGACGAAGATCTGAGAGGAATCCTCCATCCATACGGATGCCTTCTTCGTCCCAATCGAGCGACTTCACTGCTGCACTGCAGTTCTGCGATGAGCGGCTTCGGCGATTCGGCGTTACAACGCCTTCCCAATGGGAATGGTAAGATGGCGGTGGAACAGCTGAACTGACATCTTGCATTCAGTGCGTGGCAGTCGGCTAGTGTTCTCGCGTAGGAAGTGTCCACTCCTTGGACGTCGAGCGCAGAAATAATGATGTTCGCTTCAACGCCGACGGACGCAGCAGTCGAAACAAGCATACCGCGGAAAAGGTTGCTTTACTTCTGCGCTGACTAGCGCTGACTCCAATGCAATTATTGCGAGTAAGCCCTGGTACTAGAAAACCACACACAGGTGTAGGTGCGCCCACCGGGCGAATTTCTATTCGTAGAAACTGCCGGATTGGACATTGATCGTTTGTCAATATTTGCAAACAGTGTGTGCACCTCTCAGCAATCAACCGTACGGAGCTGAATATTTCACCGTCGGTCGCACTGGGCCGACGCGAGATATAGTTCTCTCCTTCGGCCAAAGTTGTGTGGGTACTGAATCATAGGACACACGAAACAACAACACAGACAAATGGAGGCGGGATTCAGAAACGGCTTTTGTGTACATCTACAGAGGTTCAAATAGTTTTTTCTACTCGAACTGTATTGCTGCTCCGGACTGATCTAATGTGTTCGCGAACTTGCGTTGCTTTTTCCCTTATTGTACCAAAACACAAAACCGGCACAAAATTGAGTTCCACGTTGGTTCTACGTGTCACCTTCCTAAATGGAGTGAAACTAAGCTTCTTCAGTAGTAAGGAGCAATTAAAGCTGCTCCTTCTGGTTCCAATAAAGCGATATGAAAACTACACAATTTTTCTAGCACCTTGACAAATTCTCATGCCTTAAACTTACTTGTAGCCGTTTTTGATCTGGTTTATCAACATCTTCGGCCAAAAGCAAACCTAGGCAGACGAGGTGCAAGATAAGAAGATACCGCCTCCACTCTCACTAGTTTCAGTTTGTTCCTGCAGGCCTTCATTTTAGGGAACGAAGTTCGCGAACACAACACCAGCAGACATCGGATCCTGGCTGTACGCGAAATTCTTTCCGAATCCCGCTTCAAGTGTCTGCTATACTATCCCTTCTGGCATTACGATGGAGTACCCTGCAGAACTCCGTCCGAAATTCCGGATGAATTAATGAATTAATGTATCCGTACCTCGCGCTCCCTACTTCGACCCCCTGTGGCGATGAAGGTTGGGTCTAGCCAGTTTTGCACAGGGGATTGCTAATAGATGCTCACCTCATGCATAGCTACTGCTTGCAAATACTGACCAACACCCAGTTCAACAATGCTGACGAATAAGAATTCATCTGTAGTTGTAGGTGCATCTACCTATGATACACATGAAGCACTAAACGCCGCTCCTGTAAGCTTCGCAAAATTTCAATTAGAACAGTGAGTACTGCTCTTGGAGAGGCCAAAGCGATCAGTTCTGAAGTGCGTCCTTATTACGATACCTGCACTGATCGAGCTAACTTGAGCGTAAATTAGTGTCGCAATTATCGGTTCCATGACTGCGCCCGTCGAGAACTCACTCATTTGTGTTCTAGGCTCATAGTGCATCCACTCTTCCTTACCCGGATACGGAACTGTAGTGCAGCCTGGTGGGGAGTAGCGTAGACTCTTTCCGCCCACCGAAGAAAAAACTCGGCATTGGCGACGTAGAGCGGCATGTCCTTCCGATAAGCAGCGCTAATCTGTTTGGAAACACAGGACAGAGCGTAGAGCTTTCAGCTGTCGGATATAGGGCAGTCACTGATTGGGGTGCACGATGACTGTCCATGACGCTCCGGCGCCCAGGGGCGAATGTTTTGTGGCTATGCTCACTTTCAATGGCTTCTCGTAACCGTCGTAGAACTCCTGTACTACTGTTCCATTGTCCAAAACACGGGTTACCCTTAACGGCCGCTCAGACAAACGGGACCGATCTCTCTCTTCACTTCATTCCGGCCAAGGGCTAGATTTCACACAATGTTATAGGTCCTAAGTTGAGATTTCGACGTCTTTACTACAATTCATCAGAGCAAAAGTCAACAATGTAGACTAGTCAACATGAGGCATCAGAACACAGGAGAGGTCATGGCACTCGTGAAGTGTTGTTAGGTTACTTGAACTTCTCGATAGCCTTCCGAACTTCATTGACATCCGCCTTGTCTCCCCATTCCTGCTCGAGGTGGGAGAACACCACTTGGTTGTTGGCGACCAAATACACCCCTGAAAGTGGTCTCGTTCTACACGCGAAGAGACTGTGCAAATAGAAAGCAATGCGATAGGTAATCGGTGTACGTGGACGCGCTAAATGTGACGCAAGTGACCGTGTTCATTACGAAGCGCCGCTCAGGGAACGAATTTTACAGCGGACCCGCAGGCACCGAGGAATTTGGCCAGTCATTGTGTAGAACTCTCAAAATGGCCCGCTTCTGGAGTTTACAAGCAGTAGCTCTACCCTCGAAAATGAGCCAAGAACTCGTCGAGAAGACATGAAATTGCAGAAGGAAGTTCGTATTAGGAAGTTTTCTACAACTACGGAGCATGGAGGCCGTCTACTTCGAACCAAATCCATTTATTCGTTCGGCGTAACGCGTTTCCGTCCGGAACTAAATGCATCCAAAACAGCAAAAGACCGGAGTATTACTCGTGGCGTTGTTTCTAAAAGTATTAAGCCTCTTCTAAGAGAGTATGCAATGAATGCACACGTGTAATCGGTACAGTTCAAGGATTGCAATCCTGACTAGTATCTCGCCAACGGTCTACAGCTCCGCTTTTGATCTTTTGTTTTAGACGGAGTAGACGAAAAAGAACACCCTAAATGCTCATCTATGATCACCCCTAGTCAATGATGCGCACCAGGGATGAGTGGATTAGCCGATATTCGTTATCCGGTTTCCGGCAGGTAGGTGCCAATCCGTTTTGTGGTTCGTACTCCGGAGAATTTTGGCCGGATAACGGACAAGAAAGTCTGGCTCCTCCGTGATTATATAGCTAAGAACATTTTTTAAGATCGTTTTGTGTTGTCCCACTGATAATCGAGATACGCAGGCAATGCTGGGTCGGTACCTTTTCTTACAACTGTTACTTGTTAGTTCTCAACGGTATAACTAGGCTAAACTATGTACTTGCTCATTTCTATTTGTGGGGTTTTCATCGAAGTTCCTTCTAGCAAAAAGTAAGATCTGGAAAAAAACCAGTGCAGAAAAGGATGAACGTTCATACGAATCACTTCCCCTTAAGGATGTGCCAGATATCCACCATCTACGCGACCTTTTAGCTCTTTGAAACTATGTTTGGCATATGCATGGCGTCCAGTGACTAGTCAAGTACTTTGATATCAAACCCATATTCGTCTATAGGGTTAGGGGTAATTGTTGAACAGCAGAATTGCTGTCGAAGTGTGTCCAGTGCTGGTACACAAAATTAATTCGGCTGATGTCTCGGCCCAACCACCTTCTGAGTCTGAACAATACAAGCAAAGCTTAATGGAACACTCGTGCGAGAATCACAGCGGGTTGTAATAGTTCCTTACTCTAAGGAAGAGTAAAACAAACCAACTGACCACGACTATGGAAACAGCCGGAAGGCTGATAAGCCACCTCTGGATGAGCACCGATGTCAGTGTCTGAGGTGCATGAGTCACATCTATGTCTCTACAAAAATGTTTAGCAAACTTCCCCTGAGAAGGGCTTCATGTCCAACGCCTCTCTCATCTTATTTTGCCATCAATACGAAACTGCTGTAATTGGAACGACTATTCGACTAGCAATTCCTCCGGCTTTTCTGGTCTTATGCAGACTCTCAAGAAGACGCTTGCGGCGGCCGAGAGAAGCCTGTTTAACAGCGTTGGTTCCGCAGCTTGATGAAATTACTACCGCTCTCTCTAATTACGCTGAGAATTTACTCTTTCGGGAGCAATAGAGAGAGAGTTTTGGATCTGGGCAAGAATTTGTGAATGACTGACTGGAGAGTACACAAAAATCGACCCTTTTCAACGAGTGCCCCATCCAGGCTCAGAAATCCTGCAGGATCCACATACAGCCGCTCTATTGCAACTGAAAAACATGAATCCTATTATAAAAGTGTGTTGGGGTTCAGAAGACCTGCTGAAGACGTCGTCCAACGTGTGTTGGGATTCGGAATACGTGTTAAATACGTCGTTCAACGTGCGCAGGAATTCAGAAGAGGTCCCGCAAACATCCAAGTTGCGTAATGATCACGAGTAAGGGGGACCACTAGAAGGCGGCCAGTGAAGAAAGGATCAGCAAAGGAGGACCACTGAAGGGGGTAAGGGAGACCAGTATTTTCCCCCAATACAGTCTAATGTGCGTCGGGTTTCTGAAGACGGGTCACAGAAGTCGTGGCACATGTGTCGGGGTGCAGAAGTGTCATAGACGTCGCGGCAGCGTGGTGACACGTGAATCGGGACTCAGTTTCACATGTGCGTATCTGACACTCGCTCCGCTTCTCTGCCAGCACATAGTTAAGGAAGGACTACTATGTTTCTGCAGATTAAGCACCTCGGATTGCGACTCTCATAACCTGTTTCTCACCACATAGAGATCGGGCACTTCGGAAAATAAATCGTGCACATGCAATAGAGGGCGGATGGTCTTCATAGGAACAGTGAAGGCCCTACCATATCCCGCTGCACCAATCCATATATTAACACCGGCTTTTTAGTTAATAAAAGTAAGAGGAGAATGGAGGAAGATTGGGATCGTTCTCTCCTCGGGGTTTGGAAGCGAAGCCCCCAACCAGATGCTTGGCCGCTGAACGTCGGGCAAAAGATATAAGGCGACTTTAGCCAATTTCTTTGCGCGATACGCCAAGCATCCTGCTTCTAAGGGATGTGGTGGAGGTAATTTGAATGCGCATTTGGTCTATAGAATGACTTGCCATGGCCAGCCGATGGACAAATCAGTGCATTATCTTCTCGGGTAATGCATTATGAGTTGGTACGAGACCTGTGATAATGTGGTAATACTGTGATAACCAGTGCACCGCCCTTCCTGGATAATGCGCTGATTATTATCCCAATATCACAAACCTTATACCAACTCATCGCAAAAGAATGGAAGACTTGGTTGACCTGGGGCCGGATTCATCAACGATTAAACCAGAGGGTATTCAGGCTGTAAGGGGGTAGCGACACCCACGATGAAGCGTTCATCTCTACCCCTTATCTCATCTCTAGTCCTTTTACCCCTCATACCCGAAAGTGGTTGATGAATCCGGTTCCTTGACGGGGAATCCGAGCCAAGAATACGAATCGGAGAGCATGCGACAGCCTGCGCCTCCTTCGACTGCGCTACCACGCGCCTTGAAGCAAAGCACCCATAAGAAGGTCAAAAGTGCCTTATTTGACATGTGGTGTGGACACTGCCGCAATTCTCGACGCACTATTGAAGAAAGAATGGTTCGAAATTAGCCTCAATTTTTGTTGTTTGTTCGTAATTCGTTTTTCCCTTATCCGTCAATTTTCAGGTAAAATTACCCATCATCCGTCATCCGGGCTTCAAAATTTCATTGTCCGCTTAACCCTGATGCGCGCAACGGGCATTGTACGTGCATAAGCCGCATAAGCGAACACGTTCATCCCCAATATTAGCGTTTTTGCCGGAAAATCCGCTAGTGAGGACTTTCTAGTCGCGCGAAGTTGGATAGCTAACGTAAAAACATTAAATGCGGGAGGATGACCCTCTTTGACATCCCCTGCACACCGCAGTATCTCCCCTCTGGTGCTTCCGAGAGATCAGAAAAACAACGTTGCGCATTAGCGATGTGGCCGAAATCATGTATTTTCGGATATCCGGCCGGATTTCTCCGGCTGCGAGCTATTTAAATCCGGCATAGCCAAAAATGACGTCATCCGAAGATCCGGCCAATTTAAAGTCACTCTCATCTGAATTATCCGAAGAACCGAGGTCTTCAAAAACGCGACGATTCGGATAAAAATCACATCAAAGAAGCTTATCTCGCCGTGTGGCGACACCGAGCGAGTAATAAGTTCTGGTTGACTCTCAAACCACCACCAATTAAGTTTTCCGTCTTCTTAGGACATACGAGTTGGCTCCAGCCCTTTCCGAAATGCTAACGACCCGGCTTGCCTAATGGCTGAGGCTTGTGATCGCTGTGAAAGCCATGCACCATCGCCAGGAGAATTGATTCTGTATGTTCCTCCTAATTTCATCCTGCTGTTTCCCTTCATAAACTTTTCGAGATGTTACGAATACTATAAGCTTTCGGCACAACTTCAGAGATAGCGCTGTACTTCAAATGCAGCTAGTGTACATAGATTCATGAACTACGGCGTATGGAGCATAAATGGAGGCTCTAGGTATGCTTCCTCTGTTAAAATTAAAATAATTCTGTGAAGAGCTTGAAGATACTTTGAAACATTCCTAAAAAAATGGGGCGCAATGAGCGGACGGGAATGGGGGGGGGCAGCCCATGGACTTCTACCGCCTTGAGAGTAGCAGTCGGATGAGGTGACATGGAATTTCCCACATTGGTCACAAACTGACGCGTACGCACGTGTTATGCAAGTTAGAGCGAGAGGTGCCTAGGTCAAGCGGTACGTCTAGGCGAACTAAACGGGTAAGGCCTGAGTTATACTCCCGCGGGAGCATCCGCGAAAGGGCGGGAATCGCGCCGAGACTCCTCACCTGGCCAATCGCCGCGCCTCGCCACGCCCGCGCCCGCCGTGCACCATTGGTCTCCCCTGTTCGCTCATTGCGCCCAATGGGACTTGAACTACTTGTACAGCAACAGCTGCGGGCTGTCGACAGCACTTACAGCCTTTCAGCAGAAGCCGTGAGATGCTCACATTCATTTCAATTATATTAGGCTGTTCCATAAGTCCCGCCGTTTTTTTCAACGATTCATTGTGGATTTCGCCGGCCGTCTCTTGCATAGCGCTGCATAGCTTTCGAAAGAGAATGATTAGCTCTATCAGAACATGTATTGTACTTCTCTTTTCATCATGAATTTTGCCAATTTTTAGGTCGTTAAAGTGAAAAGTGAAAAAGTGAAAAAGTAGTTGCTAGTATGCCATTTGCGCACTTGTTCTCTCCACTTAGGTTTGTAATTTTTTGCGCAGTTTTCCACAGCATTTAGAAGGCAATGTTTTGTACTACAAGAATATGTGTTCGTCCTACTTTCTCACTTGTCCTTTATTGATTTTAGGCCATCAAATTGGGAATTCCGACTTTTCCGTCCAAATTTTACCGACAGCTTGGTTCTGTGGTTGGACTTTTCTGCTTGATGTTATATGTCGTTCGAAAGAGGATGTTTTGCTCAATAAGAGTTTGTGTCGCGTTTATTGGCTCACGCTGATTTCTGTCGTATATCAATAACTGAAGAAGGAGAAGGAGTTGTTGGTGAAGATGATTTTTCTCCTTTTGGAATTTTGTTGATATTCGACAGAAATCAACATAAGCCAATAAACGCGACAAAATTCTTATAGAGCAAGACAAACTCTTTCGAACGACGTATAACACCAAGCAAAAAAGTCCTACCACAGATAAGGAGCTGTCGGTAAAAAGAAACCCTTCCCTTCGGACGTCCCAATTTGATGGGCTAAAGATCAATAGAGGACAAGTGAGCAAATAGGACGAACACATATTCTCGTAGTACAAAACATTGTCTTCCAAATGCTATGAAAAACTGCGCAAAAAAATGTAAACCTAAGTGAGAGAAGCAACTGCGCAAATGGCAGGCTAGCAACTATTTTCTCACTTTTCACTTTGATGACCTAAAAGTTGACAAAGTTCAGGATGAAAAAAGAAATGCAATACAGGTTCTGATAGAGCAAATCATTCTCTTTCGAAAGCTATGCAGCGCTATGCAAGAGACGGCCGGCGAAATCCACAATGAATCGTTGAAAAACGTCAGGGACTTATGAGACAAGCTAATACATGTGCTACCTCGTGCTTCCGTCAAGTTCTTGCGTGATATTGTAGGCTTGTGAGAAAAAAATCAAAAAAAAATCAGAAATCAATCGAGGCCATTAAAGCACAATTGGACTCTCTAAAAAAACCGCAGCGGAGGCAGCGTGCCATACCGCAAATCGTTCGTCTCATGACTGTCTAGATAAGGAACAGCAAGGCGTTGGATCACGAACTTCTCTTCTGGAGACTATTATGTTGAAGGAAAGATTAGTCGTGGCGGCAGGATGTAGCAGACGATCAAACGCTAAAGGATAAATCGGAGGTGACCGCCGGAATGATATCGGCAGATACATAGCTTCACTATACTACTTTGGCATGACACTTAGCTTCGATCGGAATAGTGAGTGAGTCAAAGGTGACCACTAACACAAATGATCGACGAACAGCGCTTGGCCAGCTTCAACGTGTCTTCTAAAATTCTCTTGCACCAACAAGGAGGCTAGTCTAATCTAGACCGCTTGTTGGCAATGAGCGAAAAGTGCTCTGGGATGACAGGAAGCAATTATACATATTCTTCTTCTTCTTCTTCTTCTTCTTCAGCGTTTGTCCCGCCTCGTAGCGGGGTCCGCTATTCTGGTGCCATGACGTCACCTTTCCCGACCCAGCGCTAGGTCAGGAGGGACACCAGCTACTTTGAAATCCTTATGTAACGCATCAGCCCAGCGCTGCTTCTGGCGCCCTATAGGCCGCTTTCCTGTTACCTCGAAGTTAAGGCCTATCTTGCGGACGCTGTCTTCTTCTCCACGCAGAACGTGGCCGTACCATCGTAAGCGAGCTTCGCGCATCTTGCCAGCTATCGGCGCGACACCAAACTTCTGCCCAATAGCATCGTTTCGGATGGCTGCGAGCAACGATACTCACTCGCAGCCAAGCGAGCGGTCGCGGTGCGGCGTTGTAGGCAGGGTCACCTCTAGCCACGGCAGGTGCGCGTAGGAGTTGTCCGATGCGCTCAGCTAGCTACAGCGCAAAGCCGCGTCCCAACTTGTCGTATGAAGCGTTTCGGCTCATTTTCCCAGAGAAGGAAAGCTGTGGAATTCGTTGCAATCGTGAAACGGTTACAACGTCTTCTACATTTCACCCTACACAATGAAGAAATAGGAGTGATCAAGACTGGTGTGAGATCTAAACTATGTCAAATGGGTGAGGGAGAGACAACTGGTGAAGTCCATTGTCCGTGGGTAAAAAATAAGCATGTTCAAAAGATGGTTTCAACTTATTGAATAGTAGTGAAAGTCCTATTATATAAAGAAAAGGTGTTCCAAGAGCACATGATGCTTACAGTGTTTCGGCCGCAGATAGTTGAACAATCCCAGATATGGTTTCCTTGGATTCCACCACATTGTCTGCCTATATTGGAGATATATTAGAGTATTCCGATATTTATAATCGTAGTCAGGCCAGTTGACCATCAGGTGTCGTTAAAGATACATTTTTTAAGATACATTTTGTTGGGCTGCGAGAGCTGATTTCGTGCACTCTAGATCTTTGAATTTAGATCTTAAAACCTATTGAGGAGAAAATGGAGTGGCAGTCATGAACATGAATTCACAGAAAGCTTGGAACCCTCACAAAAAGGCCATCAGATCCATTATGTATAGCTTCGCTAATCTTTTATGTATTCGGCCTCTAAATTCACAATGTACGCTGATCGCGTAGCCATTGTAGAAAACGCTTGAAACACAATAGACCTATAATTGAACAACTTCCCATTTTTAACATGAATCTCCCATCCTAAAAACAAGGGCTTGTTCTTCAAGTGTATCCTAAGGATTATCAATAACTCTCACTCAGCTGTTATTTTTGGATACGCCTCGTCATTCAGCTTCACCAGTTCCCTTCTCTACTTCTTCTCTACTCACCAGTGCATCCGCACTCTTTCACGCTCCAGCCCTCTCAGCGTCGGCGCGGTCGCGTAAAACTAGTCCTTTCAGCAAGCTAAGCAGCGAGGACTCCGCCCGGGACGAGCACGCGCACGCGACCGCACGCACCATTTTGAGTATCGCTGCCGTCCCCCGTTTCGGATGCGGTCCATGCGCGTGACTCCACCCGTCCAGCGCATTATCTTCGTCTCCATGACGCTGAGGCGCGTTTCAACCTCCTCGGTCGCAAGCCAACACTCAGCGCCGCTGTCCGGACGACTGCTCTGTAGATCTTCGACTTCAGGTGCTCTGGTATCTTCGAAGAGCACGCCAGTCAGCGAACGCCACTTGGACCAAGCTGCACTCACGCGTGAGTTCACTTCAACCATCAGAACGCCGTCAGACGCTATTGCTGATCCCAGGTATTCAAACGCCGAAGTGCGTGCAAGCTCAGTGCCGTTAATCTTAATGGAGCTGGACTAGGTAACGTCCGCGGATAGGTACTCGGTCTTCTTCACGTTCAATCTGAGTCCAAAACGCTCCAAGCGATAGCACCAAGCTTGCACCTCTCGCTCGAGTTCACCCTTATCTTCGCTAGCGAACATTACGTCATCAGCATAAAGCAACGTCCAAGGGACGGCCTTCAGAAGATCTCGTGTGATGGCATCCATGACGACAACAAAGAGGAGCGGGGAAAGTGCAGAACCCTGGTGTACTCCGACAGAGATGGGAAACTTCACCGAGGTTCCAGCTGTATCTTGAACTCGACTCTTTGGACAAGAGCAGAGAATTCACACCCACTCCATGAGCTCTTCTGGAGCTCCATGGTGTTGCATAGCGCACCATATCACTTCACGCGATACGCGGTCAAAAGCCTTCTCCAAGTCAAGAAAGCCGATATGCACTGGCTTCTGTTTCTCACTATGCTCCTCATCAATGGTGCCTACGAAGCCGCACTAATTGCTGGAAAGCTGGACGATGTCACTAATTCGTCCGTCGACAATTCGCTCAAAGATCTTCATGCTGCGCGAAAGCAAGCGAGTCGGACGGTAAATGAAGCAGTCAGCAGGACTGCCCTTCTTTTTCCAAATCGGAATCGCCGTACTTTGGCGCCATCACTTAGGCACTATCTTCTTCGCCACAACCTGATTAAAGAACTTCGCCAACCACGCAACAGAGTGCCAAACCTTTGTCTTCCGTAAATCAGCCGCCATGACGTCGAGTCCAGTTACCTTGCCTGGCCTCATCTTCTTCAAAGCCGCTTCAGTCTCCTCCACGGTGATCTTCTAGACAGGGCCGTCTACTGGAGCCATTGAAGGGATGGGTGGATGAGGAAATTCTACCGTAGAGATTTCCTCATTCCTCAAAGTAATCGCGCCATCGCTTCAATGCCTTGTTGCGGTCCATGAGAAGATGGCCGTCCTCATCATGATGCCAAAAAACCTCTCATTATCCTGGTCTGCCGATGGCGATTCTTGGCAAGTCGGTACAGATACCGCTCACCACCGCGCGACTCGAGCTTCTCGTTGACATTTCCATAATAAGTGGCTTCTGCAACAGCCACGGCCTTCTTTGCAGCTTTCCTCGCTTCTTGGTACCTCCACCAGTTATCGGCGGTCTTTTCGTCGAGAAACACGTGATAGAGCGGCTTCTTCTCTCGAAACTTCGCTTTCACGTCGTCTGTCCACAGCCATGCCTGCTTGTCGACCTGACGTCGTCCAGGCTTCGTAATGCCGAGTTCCGACTGTGCAGCTTGACGTATCGCGACGGTAGCCTTCTTCCAAGTTTCATCGACAGTCGTGAGTGTCGGTAACCGCGCGCGAGAAATCACAGCTGCGTCCTTCTCTCTCATCCGCCGTCACTTAATTCTTGGTGCACCGCATCGCTCGACCTCCTTCAGCCTCGGAGAGGCGATGTTCAAAGTGCAGGTCAATGTCAATCATTCCTTCATCGAACGAAATGACGATAAATGTGATAATTTCAAAAAGCAGTTAAACTGTTAATCCAAAAAGAAATATTGCAATATTCTATTGAATGTCGGATGTTCCAGAAATGTTTTTGAGTTTAATTAAGCTGTTTTGGAGTTTTAATTAAGCTTCTATCTTTTTTAAAGCACTCACAATATAGGCCATTAGACTTGCATTGTTAGGCTTCCGATTGTTTGTTTGCTTTAGGATGACGTATGCATGATAAAATGAAGATGATATGGTTTTTCTGAACGTGATGATGTTTCGATGAAAAGCTTTACGCTTTTTTGTTTTTAAGGGAATATTAAATTTTTAAAAAATTAACGGATTTACCGAATTTACCTGAATTTACCGGCGAATTCATGCCTTAAAAATATGCGGTAAAAAGTTTACCGGCGGCAAGTAACCCCACACCCTTGATCGGAACAGCCAGTCTGCAAGCATACGCAGAGAAGGAGTGATAGAGTCGCTCCTTAGCGGCGACAACGATCTTCATCAATCGATCGTCAAAGGCAATCGATCGATCGGCAACCAAATGCGCGAAGTTTGAAGTCGAAGCTACTTCCTTTTCTTTCAGTCGCCACCACTTGATCCTTAACAGACCGCTCCGTTCAACCTGCCTAAACATCGGTGGTGTGATCTTCATAGTGCAGATCAGTGGGCGGTGTTGTGTGGCGACCGTTTCACACGGCACGACCTTCGCGTCCGTGATAAGCCCTTGGTTACGATTTCGCACAAGGACAAAGTCGATCTGCGTTTTAGAATTCCCGCTGTAGAATGAGATAAGGTGGGATTCACATTTTCGGAATCAGGCCTTCACGATGATGGGTTCGGGGACTCCGTGTACTCGAGGATGCGCTCCCCATCAGCGTTACGTAAACCAAAACCGAGACCACGGTGACAGCTGTACCCGTCTTTCGGAGCGCCAACGTCTCTGTTAAGGTCACCTTCACAATGATTACGACTTGTGACGGCACTTCTGCTGTCTTTTCATCAAGCAGGCTCCAAAATTCATCTTTTGCTCGCTCAGAGCAGACAGTCTGTGGAGCATATGCAGAGAAAAAAATGACACCGCCGCCGTTCTGCAGCGATTACGACCTTCATCGAGCGGTCATTGAAACGTTCCACGCTTACAATCGAGTGACGAAATCTTTCGGAGACGATTATTCCGACACCGCTGGTGGTCCTGGGACTTGCACAAAGAACGGCTTTGAAGCCATGTCCTATGTCCCTTGATCCCTTGACTTGCGGCAGGACCACCTCGTCTCCTGCACCGCACAGAAATCAACTCTTCTACGCTCCAGTGCTTCAACCAACTCGCACGAGCGGCCCGTCGACGTACCGACATTCGGCGTTGCCACACGGGTCCTGCTCAGTTGTCCCCGATGCCGTCCTCGCATCAGGGACCCTCGCATACTTCTCACACTCGCCGGGCTCTGCGAGTGCGTGTCGGCTCCCGCGGACGCCGTAGCATATCTCCATACTCATGTAACGTCATCAACCATGTGATGTGACATGGGTCTTCGTAGGCCGGCCTGTCACAAGGGCCTGTCGCCTGCATTCGAGTGTCCGTGCTTAGCTTAGCTCACAGAGCGACCAGTTTCCAGTGGCACCACGTGGAGGAACGGACATCGCTGCCGTGATGGATCCACACTTCCACAGGAATATTCAATCTGTGCCAGCCTAGAAATCCTATGCCCAAAGTGGCACAGCTAGACAGTTCCTAGATGGTTCTCGATGCAATAGTTTTGCGTCAGAATTCAATAAGTCACCACAGTCAGTCAAATAACAGCTCATGGTAGATATTCGTAATTCTTCATTAAAAAATGAACAGCATAACTCCATCTGGATGAAAATCACACCTAACGAAATTAAAAATTGAAATTTGCACCTTTGATCAGGAATGCTGATGTAATCTTGGAGCACAAACCGCATGCCACAACCTTCACTGAACTCTTTGCTTCATTATACTGCATTATATGCTAAGTTTTTAGTTTTTTCTATGTGCTCACTAAGCTATCTGTAACTAAAGATCAAGAATGTTATGATCATTCAAGTGTTGATTGCATTTTCTTAGCATACAGTGCCAACATAGCCTTGCGGTACGCTAATTTTGCCCTGCACCCAGCCGTTGTCATTTTTGAGTGCTTTTTTTGGTAATCTAACCAATTTCAAGAATATTAATACTAGAGCTGTCAAACAGTATTCCTCTCATAATTATGTGAAGAAGAAAACTTTCTCACTGATACGCTGATTGTGTTCAATAGAAAATTAGTTTGGAGCAGTGCCCATTTCCGTTTCCGCCTTTGGGCGCAAAAACAGGCGGAAGACGGAACGGAACGGAAGAGCCCAAAATAGTCAGAAACCGGAATTCGGAAGAGCGAAAAGGAAATTCCGCACATCCCTGGTGCGGATGCTCTACTTTTCCCCAAAGAGTAGAGTGCAAGCTGCTGCTAGAACCTAAGTGGTTTCCCATTTCTGCTGGGGTGCACCAGGGTTCTGCACTTTCCCCACTCCTCTTGCTGTCGTCATGGATCCCACGTGACATCTTCATCAACCTGTTCCATGGACGCTGCTTCATGCTGATGGCGCGATGCTCGCTTGCAATGATAAAGGTGATCTCGAGCGGCAGGTGCAAGCTTAGTGCGACCGCATGGCGATGTTCGGACTCAAATTGAACGTCGAGAAGACCAAGTACCTAACGACAGACGTGAACGAGTCCCAAATAAAATGTAAAGGTAATACCACCAATCGGTGGGAGTGATGATGCAGCTGTTGAATTCCATTTGGATATTAAGGGACTGGAATCACCTGTTCGTAAAAGACGAGACTTCACTGCTACCGATTATTTAGGAATTCAACACTATCTCAGCAGTATTGATTGGCTAGGATCTTTTGGTACAGCTAATACTGTTGACGAGATGTACGAAATATTTATTGCTGTACTTCATCATGTCGTTGAGCAATTTGTGCCTTTGAGAAATGTTGGGGATGAAAACATATACGTCCCCCTGTATATCCGAAGGATGATTGATCACCGGAATCGATTGTGACACAAAGCTAATTCGTTGAGAGACGCTTCTAGTCGGCAAACTTTCCAAAGGTTTAATGCTAAAGTTGAGAAAAAAATCACTAAGTATAATGAATACTTAGAGGCTAAAGTTACAAGCGTCAACCACCAATCTAGGTTATACTCTTTCATCTGAAACTGCTTAAGAGATAAAATCGCTATTCCTGCACTCGTTGACAGCTGTGGAGAAGCACATTTTACCGACGGTGATAAAGTTGAGCTCTTAGCCTCTCAGTTTCAGAAATCTTTTAGCAAACGTACCATTTATTTGGCAGCTCACAAAGAAATTAACTTTCCTCCAATGGAGCTGTTACTTGGTTTAATAGAGAGGACATCATTGAGCTTCTTTCTAAATGGCCCAGTTCCAAGTCGTTGACCCCCGATTTTCTTCCACTCAAGTTCATTAAGAAAATCCTTGTTCAGATCTCTTTTCCTTTGGAATATCTCTTTAATTGATCATACATGAGGGCTGAAGTCCCCTGTAGATGGAAACTCTCGTTTGTTACCCCCATTCCTAAAAAGCCGCCTTATCATAAGCCCTTTCGACAAAGTTCCTTTTTGCAAGCTGATTGAGAAACTAAAAATAGTAGGCATTCATCCTAGGTTAATCCGCTTATCAAGTTAGACTAGGCAATACCTGTTTGTCGGTCTATCAAGTAACCAGTGGTGTGCCACAAGGTGGTGTACTTCCCCTCTATTGTTTCTATTATACACGTTGGATCTTCCAGGCAAAATACTAGAATTTGACGTTCAATGTCAAATGTACGCTGACGACATTAGGATACACAAGGCTATTTCAACATCAGATGATAGTGAAGCGCTTCAAAACGCCATAGATTTGTTGTGGAATGGTGCAATAAACTGGAAATGCCGCTTTCAGCCGAGCAGACAGTGGCGTTACGCATAGGTAATTGTCAGGGTACCGATGCGATTTATAAGGTAAATGATTTTTCTCTCAATTGGACCTTGGAAGTGAAGGATCTAGGATTCTTGATTAATGACAAGCTTTGCTTTGATAACCATTGCAAAGCTCGGGTTTCAAAAGCAAATCATAGGGTGTATAACCTATTCAAAGCGCTCTGAACAAAAAACCCTCGGACTTTGGCCAAAGACTACAAAATCTACGTACGTCCAATTCTGGAGGGAGGTACCACTGTTTTCTCGCCTTATAAAAAGAAATTCATAGACCTCATTGAAAATGTTCAGAATAACTTCTCTCGCAAGGCTCTTATGCGCTGTACAGGTCTAGGTTACCAATACATTCCCAATGGAGATGAAAGACGGAAACAACTTGAGCTACCTAGTCTGCAGAGTAGGAGAGCTAGAAATGATCTGCTGATGGTTTTGAAAGTGATTACAGGTAGAACTGAACTAAATTCTAGAGATATTTTTAACCTATTGCCTTCTAGAACTAGAGGAGCAAATGCTAAGCTGAGGGTTCCAGCTACTAGGTCACAGGTACGTCATAAAAGCTTTCCCATAAGAGTGTTTCCGTTATTCAATAAGCTGCTTAATGAGAACATTCTCTCTCTACCGCTTTCTGCCTTTAAAAAATTGATTTTGTCGCTTAGACACTTAGGGGTTTCCTGATGAAATCATTCATTATTGCAGTTTAATTTACATCTTTCCTGCACTACTATGTTGTATTTTGTTGGAGTTTTTCTAGTGTTCCTCTTACTATGTTTACTTCCTTTGAAGTTTACTAGTGTTTGTTGTACTATGTCCTTGAGTCTTCTAGAGTATTGTTTCGCGTCTAGATGTTGCTATTACTCGCGTGGGCATGACCTGCGCCTCCAAAGATGAAGATAAAGATAAACGAGTCCGACTCCATTAAAATTAAAGGTACTGAGCTTGCACGCACTTCGGTGTTTATAATAAGAGAGGTCAATTAGCGTCCCGTGGCAATTTTAAAAGTGACTTATTGGGGGTTGTAGGGGACTGTAAGAGAAGCACCGTAGTGGTGTTCAAATTTCCTGCCGACACTTGGGTAGATCAAAACTTCAAAAAACCGTATCACTTGAGTGCGGGCCGATAAAGCCAAACTGACGTCTGGAACTGCCATGTCGTCGTTAGAATCCGGCCTGCAAAAGGTTTGGGGCTGGAACAATAGCGGAATTACAGCGATTTCACAATTTACTTGTTAGCCGTACAGTAACCGAACCGGAGCATTGAGGTGCGCCGCTCACCAACATAGAAGCAGCCTAGATGGCCGAGTGGGTACGGGGGCGCTTGCAGAAAAGGGGTCAGGGGTTCGGATTCGGAGGGTGTGTTTGTGCATTGCTGGGTTGACTCGACCCGATTTTGTAGATGTACAGTGTTGTTACAGGATGTTTTGTTGCGATCAAAACTCTTGCGCCAGGCGGGACTCGAACCCGCATCATCTGCTTTCCGGGCAGCGATGTTCGCTTTACACCACCGGCGCTGTTTGACCGCACCGTCACGATGTACAGTGTATTTTGACCACATTATTGTACCATACTAACATTGTAAACTTATTTTAAGCTGGATGCTACGATATAAACAAAAAAATGATAAAGCAAAAGCGTTCATAATACATAGTCCGATTGGCCACTGAGGAGAGCAGGCGGCTTTTCTTTGCTCAAAAATAGATAATATTCTTTGCCTTGACAGTCTGGTAGGCATTGACGGTGGGACTGTCAGCACAACTGTACTTCACGACTCCTCAGATCGAGGAGAAAATGAAAAAAAATTGGATAAAAAGGATTCGCTTTTATATTTATTTATTTTTCATTCATTTATTGTTTTTAATTTAATTCTTGTTTTTTATATTTGAATATTATTTATTATTTATATTCATATTTTTAATTAATTAATTAATATACCTATGTTTTCGACCCCTCTTCGACCTCTGGAGGGGAAGTATAACAGTTCGAATCTGTTTTCTTCATGCTCAACCAACCATATTGCTAGTGATCTCACGGCCGTCACATACAGCAACCTCGTCACTGTTACAAGAAGTACTAATTATGCCCCGAAAGGCATCTGCTATCTCCCTACGAATAGGAGCAGAGTAATCGGGACAACCAATAACTCGGCACGGAGAACACATTGAATTATAGAATTGATATCAATTGCAGAAAGAGGTCTCGTATAGTGTGCCGAAGTATGACTACAAAAGCCGATCAAATATAATTATATACATTATTCAAACAATTGAAAATATAAGTATAAATAAAAATTAATACTTAACATAATAAGCGAAATAATAAGAAATAATAAATACAAATCCCACCAAAAGGAAATATGTACAGACGTCTGTTTTGAAATCTCGGGTCGCACTGAAGTTATACGGTTTTTTTCAATTTTTGACCTACCCAGACGTCCGCAGGAAATTTGGAAACCACTACGGTGCTTCTCTTGCATGCCCTACAAATTTCAACAGGTCACTTTTAAAATTGCCACGGGACGCTCATTGACCTCCCTTGTAAGTATCTGGGATCAGCAATAGCGTCCGACGGAGGTCTGATGGTTGAAGTGAACTCACGCGTGAGTGCAGCTTGGTCCAAGTGGCGTGCTCTGCGATAGGAAGATACCAGAGCACCTGAAGTCGAAGATCTGCTCTGTAGAGTCGCTCGGCCAGTAGCGATGTACGGCGCTGAGTGTTGGCCTGCGGCTTAAAAGTTGAAACGCGCCTCAGCGTCATGGAGACGAGGATGCTGCGCTGGACGGCTGGAGTCACCCGCATGGACCGCATCCGAAACAATGTCATTCGGTAAAAGTTCGGTGTCGCGCCGATAGCCGACAAGATGCGCGAAGCTCGCTTGCGATGGTACGGCCACGTTCTGCGTGGAGAAGAAGACAGCGTCCGCAAGATAGGCCTTAACTTCGAGGTAACAAGAAAGCGGCCTAAAGGGCGCCCGAAGCAGCGCTGGTCTGATACGTTACATATGAACTTGACGTTTGCTGGTGTCCACCCTGATCTAGCGCTGGATCGGGAAGGGTGGCGTCACGACGCCTGAAGAGTGGACGAAGCGGGGCAAACGCTGAAGAAGAAGAAACAGTGCTTACATTTTTTGAGACACCCTGTTTATATGGGTTAATGAGCCTCGTTTGACTTTTTGGTATACAGCTTCGCCCTCGAAAAAACAGGATGTCTTGTGACGCAGTAAGGATCTGATCAACTTCAGCGCGAGAAGAATCTTCTAAGCAGAATTCTGTTGTTCTGCTCAAAACGCGATGCACAGAAGCTTGTGATCAATGCGCCCACAAGACATGTAAGCAGGACGACGCTATACTGCTTTAGGCTAACTCTCCAACTTGCATTTCAGAAGTCAACCGATAAGAAATCACGTAACTGGCTATCAAAGTTCTCCCTCAACCTCCTCAACCTCGGATTTCCCTCTACGGATTACGTTTTCGTGCCCTCCATGAAAAGCTGGGCACTAACTTCTTCACCTGAAAGTTAGAAGATTTTTGTCGCCCCAGTGTCGTCGCAGAGGAACACCAGATTCACCAATAAGCCTTTAGATGGAAAAATAAACCTGCGCACGAATCGAGTTCTGACAGTATGTTGTTCCTCCAGTCACATAGTCGCCCGTTTCGGCGTAGTTTTGCGACAGTCTCATAGATAGACGCAAATATCGCCACGGCAATTTACGCACTTGGTAGAGAGAATAGCATATCGAAAAGCCGACACAAGAATTAGGTGACCATGTACGGCGACTGAAGCGAAACGCAACGGCAATAGTAGAGATTGCACTAGACCCGTGTGCGTGTGAACAAAAACACCAGAAGTAGAAGATACCGGTCCCGAATGAACACAACAAGAAAGGAAGAAGTATGAACTTCGTTTCGTCAGCTCCTGTCGATGACAGTAACAAACGACGAGAACAATTGAGCCATTGTAAAGAGCCGCAGAGTTCATCACCGTGTACAGACCAACCGAATTAAATACTTCGATTTTTCTGTGACCAATCGCCGCAAACGAATATTGGTTAGAGAGAGTAAACTCCATTGAAGGCGTTCTTAAGAACATGAGCTTGAGAACAAAAGTTCAGGTAAGGAAATTGCGGTAGGGTGCGCGATAAGGAGAGCCTAAAACTCGAAGGTTAAGCTTTCATGAATTGGTGGCCCTGAAGGGTACAGAGACTAAAAAATATCATAAATAACAAGAAAAACCCACAATGTAGCACAATGAAAATAATGCGGGAAAATATTCCTATGCATGTCTGTCCTATTATATACTATTATATATGGTGGGATTTGCTTGAAAATGAAGAAGTGAAAAAACAGTTGCTGCTTCATAAAATGCCCGACGGCAAAATAATACACATAGCGGAGAAAAATTTTCAATTTTCCTCACTAGCAAGTAACCACTTCCAAAACGGATTATGTCTAGGAAGGTGAATCTTCCGCAATAAAAGCAAGTATCGGCGCAATAGGCGGACAGTGGAAATCGTAAACAGTTGAATAGCGAATATGACCCGAAGACCGGTACTGAGCACTCTTCGACAGGTTATGAATTCAGCTCTGTGAGACAATCTCTATGGAACCTTTCCGATCCGTAAAAGGTCTCCCAGAAGCTACTAGATCAGCGGACCACATTTGGTTTTCGCGAAATACGACAACCTTAAACAGCATGTCGAGAAACGGACTCTCCAGAGGCTAAATGAACAACGCTGAAGAAAACTCTCGCCTCTCCTAACCTCAAACTTCCCACCACAACTTTCCTCGAAAACCTTGACCAAGACAGAGTTTCAACAACAAACACATGCCGCATCTGCCTATGAAAACTGATGGACTGCAAATCCATAGTACTTAATACGAGTGGAGTTGTTGGCTACACTTCTCGGGTGAAGCTCTAACTCCCTTCCTACACGCGCTTGCACTGCGAAGCTTGCCTCTGAATTGACCTGAGATACCTTAATCTGAATGCGGTGGTCAACAGTCAGCACCACTTAAGGACCAAGACTGCAAATTCAAGAGCACTTGCACTCCTTTAACGGTAAGCACACTTCACAGTTATAGAGTCCGCTAAGCTGCTGTCGCAACTATTTTTACATAATAATTCTGAGAGGAGGAGCATTGAACCATTCTTCTTTCGTGCTCGTCCTAAATCGATCCTACAATCTAATCTTCAATATCGGGCTTTTTGTTCACGGATGCGATCGACTTTTGTAGTTGACGACAGAGTTATTCATTATCTGAAGGCTTTTCGATTCGAGTGAGCAGCACCTCCAAGTAGTCTCCCTTCGCCATCGGTATTACCACCAAATCCAGCTTTCTTGGCTTTGTAGACGTTTATGTATGTCCCCACGCGGAGGAACCCCATCCACAACGGCAACCAGCGCTGATTTGGACCATAGAAGTGTCGCTAAAATAATTAAGTTACGCAATGAACTTGTTTACAGACTGGAATGTAGGCACTATACGAACCTCCTTATCGAAGTAAACATCGCCCTTGAAATAGGGTTTGAACTCGTTTACGCCCTTCGCTTCGTGCACAACCGCGACCTAAATCGCACATAGCAGAGCAAAGGTCGCTCGTCGGGCTACTAGAGAGGTACCAGGTTGATGCCAGCTGCTTTCATGTCCGGCTCCAATGTACTCAGCTCTGCGGCTTCCCTACGGCACAAAGCGCAACCTGGCCGGCGCACCGCCATCACCATGGTCGGCCCCTTGGAGAACAGCGAGGAGGCCTGAAGTAGAATGCGCCTCCGATTCATGTCCGTCTCTGTTGCTTGCTTTCCCCATACTACCTCAACAACGTTCGCTTCATCAACACGAGCTTCGTCCGCAATCGGTATCAACTTTGCGCGGGACAGATAGGCTGCGGTCGGTGCGATAGCTCCAATTGTGAGCCTCGTCGGCAGGTTCGCATAAAAGAATGCGCCGCCAAGTGCAGCCAGTGCTCCGTAGCCCAGCATCGCCATATCCGATTTCCTGCCTGGAACAAGAATGGTGGGTTACTTCGAAGCCAACTTTCTATAGCAAAGGCAGCGAGAGAGGACGGGTGTCACGCCCTCCATTCGGCGTGGTAAAAGGAAGAGGTAGAAACACGGCATTGATTCACTTCAGAAGAGAGAACACACCCTTGATTGTCAGCGAAGCAACGCCGACATGTTGAAGAGCCGACAACGGCCACAAAGAAACTCGTAGTTCGCACGCTAAGCCCCTCTCCTAACACCTTCAAACTGATAACTGTTGCGAGGCCAACTGATCAGCATTGACATTAGATAGCAGAACCTCGAGTTTGGTGAATCTCTCATAAAATGTAGTGGAGTCGTTCACATCACAAGAAACTTTACGTGGACAGAAACTGTTAAGCTTCAAATGCAGAGCTTCTGAAACACTCTTAATCAGCAATAGTTTTCACACTGTGGTACCCCTCCAAAAGGGGCACCACAAAGTGAGAACTTTTGCTACAACGCGAAAAAGCAAGGCTTAGCTTCGCGCTCCAACATCATCAATGAGGAAGCCTTGTGACGTCAGCGATTTGCTGAGAAGTCAGAGCAATAAGCATACCCGTTGTGTAACCACCATGAGTCCGCCAGCCTGGCGGGAGCAGTAAAATATCGCATCAAATGAGAGCGCGAGCACTAGGAAGGAGCTCGCGAAGCGATCGCAATCATTTGGCAACAAATGCCAACAGAAGACATCTTCACAGTACACGATGGGCCAAACTCCATCACTTTCTACGAACATAGCGCCACTCTCCCGAGGCTCTCAAGAACTTCCTTATTTAGAACAACAGCACACTTGTTTTTTCGTCACGATGGCATAGGCCAAGCATGTGTTTATGTTGAGGCTACGATATCTCATAGTAGAGCGCAATGCGCACAGGGACTAACGCCCATCTGTATCACCTTCAGATAACATCTCACATTCATGTTAAGGTTCAAGATGACGCATAAGTAATTTGCAGAACTGATGGTTTGACTGTATCACCTGTATCACCTGTCGTACCGTTGATCATCGACTTGCTCGAGCGGGCGCCAGCAGCGTCTCCGTTCGTCCCTGTCGCGTGCCAGAGTGCTCCAATGGATCCTCCTCGCTCGTGGGACACGAGGAGCGTCATTTCGGCCGTTCAGGGCTTTCACGAAGAATCCGACCAACGCGTTAGTGGGCGTCTTGGTGTTTTCTTGATATCCCGCGGAATCCAGTCGGTGACGGCTCTCGTCCAGCGGGTGTCTGCGAAGCGCATTACGTGGCCGGCCCACCTAATTTTCGACAATCTGGCCCACGCGACAGCGTCTCTGATCTTCGAACGTCGGCGAAGCTCGGAACTCCGGAGGCCTTCTCTCACTTGCGTGAGTCGTGTCACTCCGAGCATCGTCCTCTCGATTCCACGCTGCGCGACGCTAATCGCGTGTTCATCCTGCTTTCGTATAGCCCAGGTCTCTGAGGCGTATGTTAGGGCAGGAAGAACGGTAGAGTCAAATAGGTGGGAACAGAGTCGGACGTTCTTCGTCTTCTTCGCGACTTCTTCGACGCTCTTGAAAGCTCCCCAAGCCGCTCGTTTCCTCCTGCTCAGCTCCGGCGCTAGGTCGTTGGCCATATTGACTTCGCGACCCAGACACACGTAGCTGGAGCATTCGGAGATGTTCGTTCCGTTGAGCGAGAATGGGGCATCAGAAACTTGTCCGTTCCTCATAAACATCGTCTTCGTAAGATTCAGCTGCAGTCCAACGTTCCCACATACACGATCGAAGTCGGCCAGCATTCGCTTCGCCTGGCCGATGCTCGGTGTTATGAGCACGATGTCGTCAGCGAAGCGAAGATGATGTAGTTGCGGCCGTCGATCTTCACTCCCATGTCTTCCCATTCTAGTTCGCGCATGACGTTTTCGAGAGTGGCGCTGAAGAGCTTCGGGGATATGGTATCCCCTTGCCGAACCCCTCTCTTCACGTCGATGACGACGTCGTTGTAGAATGGTGAGATCTTGGTCGTGAATCCACTGTACAGCTCTCGAAGGACTCTGATGTACTGAGCAGGAACGCCCTGAGTGAGCAGGGCTTCGATGACCGCTTCAGTTTCGAAAAAGTCGAATGGCTTCTTCAGGTCGATGAACGTAAGGCAAAGCGGCAGCTTGTACTCTCGCGACGCTTCGATGAGCTTCGTAATGGTGTGTATGTGGTCGATCGTGCTGAATCCTCTCCGAAATCCTGATTGTTCGCATGGCTGTCCTTCGTCCAGCGTTCTGCTGATCCTATTCAGGATCACACGAGTGAACAGCTTGTAGATACGGACAGCAGGCCCTTCTTGTACAGCAAGACGGTCCTGCTGGTCTTCCACTGATATGGAATCTCGGAAGGGAGAACAGAGGGGAGGACGTATCCATCCTGCGGAAGATGGCATGGGGGCAGGTGGACGTGGCTATCGAAGAGATCGGAGTAGAAATCGTGGATGACCTTCTCCATGGTCCTTCTGGAAGAGGTGACGGTTCCGTCGGGACGTCGGAGAGCGGTCATCTTGGTCTTGAAGTTGGCGAAGTTCCGGCGGGCATTGCGGATGCTCAGCCCTGCCTGTGCTGCTTCAGCCAATATTTCCGCCCTTCTCTCCTTGAGATCTTCCTTTGTCGCCGCTCTGCATAGCTTCGCAAGCTCGGACGTCAGTTGGTAGCTGCCTGACGCTCGTGCTGCTCCACGCTGGCGTATCAGCTCGAGAGTTTCCGGAGACAGACGTCTCTTGGTGGTCTTTAAGCTCTCAGCTTCCTTAGCACTATCGTGGAGATGGTACACGAAGCGGTCGTATTCCTCGTCGATGTTGTCCATGACGGAATCTTCCCAAAGGCCGGCAAGAGACTTGTAGAGGTCCCAGTTGATGGTCGTTCTGGGACTCCTCTTCTTGAACTTCGCGGCCTTCTCTCCTTGACGCGAAAAGCGGAACCTTGCGCGAAGGAGGCGGTGGTCCGATCCCGTGTAGAACTTGGGGACAACGGAGACATCGGTCAGGCAATACTTGCGATTGAAGATGATGTGGTCGATCTCGTTGTGGAACTGGCCACCGGGAGATTCCCAGGTCCATCGTAGAGAGGGAGGCTTCTGGAACTGCGAGTTTCCATGGATGGTCATGGTCGACATGATAAACTCAGACAGCCTTTCACCTTGCTCGTTCCACTCCAAACCGTGGGTTCCGATGTGAAGTTCTTTCGGCGACCTTCGCGGTCCGATCTTGGCGTTGAAGTCACCGACGATCACCTTGTAGAAGGTGTGATCTTCCTTATAGAACTTTTCCAGCTCCACGTAGAAGGCTTCGACCTCTTCGTCGTCGTAGTCGGATGTTGGGGCATACGCGACGAATACAGTCAAAGCTGGCACGGAGCCACATCGCTTCAGTCGCAGACGTCCGATTCGGTTGTCAGAGACTCGTACGAATCGATGTTCATGGCCAAGTGCGTGTTGGCGAGGACACCAACGCCGCCTACTCCCCTGCTGTCGCATGTTCCGAGGAACAGTTCCTCTCCGGAGTCGTAGGCGGCGTGTAGGGGGTGGTGTCTTCTCGTCTCGGTCAGTCCGATGACGTCGTACTTGATCTTCCTGGCTTGCATCATCAGGTCCTCGACGGATGCTTCCGATGCAAGCGTGCGGGCGTTGTAAGTACAGATCGTCATCCTAGTCCTTCTCAATTTGCGCGGCCTGGTTAGGCCCTGAGATTTTAGCAGCCTCTCCGTACTCGTCTTTCCCATTGCTGCAGAAATGGGGGCCCTTTCGGGGTCAGGGGAATGAGGCCCTTTAGTGCTGCTGCGTTTGACTGCAATACAACATGGGTAGCTAGTATACTTAAGCTCTTCCAAAAATTTCGAATATTCGAATGGTTTCGAATACCGAAAATTTTCGAGCATTCGAAATCGAATATATTCGAAAAACGCGATTTCTCTGAACATTCGAATTCGAATGCATTCGAAAAACGCGATTTTTTGAATATTCGAATTCGAATACATTCGAAAAATGCGATTTTTCGAATATTCGAATTCGAATATTCGATTCGAATATTCGAATTCGAATGAAAAATCAGGCTGTATTATAGACATGATAGAAGGCAACACAGAAGAGAAAAGGGAAGCAATACATAACGGATCCCTTCCTAGTGAAGCACGAGGTTTTTATCGACAGGCATCTCATAAACCCCCATGTGAGTCGTAAAAATGAGATGGAGAACTTACACGTAGAACGATCAAAGGGCTTATGGAAGCGTCTAATTTCCTTGCTTACTGGAATACGAATTTTTCTCAAAGGAATACTAGTGTTTTGTTAATTGCTGCTTATGAGGAACAAACGAAAGGCTTACAACACATTTGAAGGAAACATTATCTGGTTGAGCCACTGTAAGCTTCTAGGTCACTTTAAAACAATCTTTTTTGAAATTGGTGGCAGACTGACTGTTAAGGAACTTTCATGAAACAATGCTTTTGCCTAGCGGTAGCTAATGAAAGACTGACGACAAAGTACTACATGTAAATCTGTAGCAAGTCTGTCCTGCTCATCTACAAATGTGAAATATCACACTGTTGATTTTGCGGCCACAAAATGTATTACAAGTAGCTAGGAATAGGCTACCCATGAGGGCCAGTCTCATTTCGTTCTGGTGATTCACCCAAGTAAGTGGTAGGAATAAATATTTCTTGTTTGCGATGAACTTGTGAATGTAATTATTCTCCAGCCAACATATTGATAAACTACGGTAAACTTCAGAAAAATAGATCGATCGATAACATCCGGCCGACATACACTGCCTCCCCTTTGTGAAGTCCGGCATACGGCCAACGTATCCATGCGAATCCCACTCCAAGTGGCCAATTCAGATCAAAAATCGATAAAATCGGTCGATAACATCCGGCCGCTTTTCGGGAAGTGAGTAATATCGATGAGGTGCTCAGTATCCGGGCACCGAGCCACCATCGTACCACAGCTTTGATTCACAGACAGAACCGTTTTGGCGACCCAAATTACCCTAGAAACCCACCAAGCCTTTTCAAAATACGCCGATACACAAATTCTTGTTGGGCATTCGAATGACACTTTTCGAATACTTGAATAATTTTTGCTTTCTGGGAAATTGCGAATATTCGAATGGTTTCGAATACCGAAAATTTTCGAGCATTCGAAATCGAATATATTCGAAAAACGCGATTTTTCCGAATATTCGAATTCGAATACATTCGAAAAACGCGATTTTTTGAATATTCGAATTCGAATACATTTGAAAAACGCGATTTTTTGAACATTCGAATTCGAATATATTCGAAAAACGCGATTTTTCGAATATTCGAATTCGAATATTCAAATTCGAATAAAAATCATTCGAATACCTATTCGAATGGGTCATTCGAGCATAAGTATAGTAGCTAGTCAGGCTCTGTCGTGCGGGCGAAGAACTCCGGGCAGCCAGCCAGACTGCCCGAAGGGACGGGGCGAGACTTTTGAGGCGGCCTCGAATCGCCTTACGATGTACTCCCAGTCTACCGAGTGCAAGCTTTTGGCCGGACCGACACAGTTACAATCCGCACAGTCACGGACACATCCACGCACACTATGCACGAACATGCCGCTCCCACGCACAAGAACGCGTCGATCCGACACCGCAGGAACAAGGAGTCCATCCATTGCATCCAACCAGTGTCTCTGGGCAGTACACGGTCGCATTTTGTTCGCGTTTAATTCCCCTATCCACCACCCGGGGACGCGCCACGTGGCCCTGCGACAAGCGGCCCGAGATCCCTCTTAACAAGAGAGCCCGAAAGCTCTCTTGTTAAGAGGGATCTCGGGTTGCGATCCCTCTTAACAAGAGATCCCGAAGGTTTGACTACAAAAAAATTCAAAACGCAAAGGAGCCGAGTAAAAAAAACGTCTCCATGAACACGATAAAAGTTGAGCGCACAACTGGAGGAAGGGAATTTGCTTCCCCTCACCACCAAAGTACTTTCGTCGACGTCCTTCTATTTAAATTTCTACCTTATCCGTACAAAGTAAACAGTATAAATGTTGCACCCCATTGCAGAGAAATAACATCATCTAACTACAGGTTGTTCAGTCAACTAAAAATCGAGTGTGGAGTAAAAAGTTAGATAATATGGAGAACCAATGAACGTAGGCTAAGAAACCTCGTCATCCAGATTTTCGGACACTCGGCGCCTGTTTGCGAGGAATAGCGAGAACGTAAACAACAGCGGTCGGGATCTCGCCAGCACTCGAAGCGATGACATAGAGAAAGAAGGCAATGCTCACAAACAACGCAGGACATCACCCCGTGCAACAGCTCATCACGCTCTCGTTTGAAGTCTTTATCATCAACATTAAAGTCATCACAGACACCCAAACAGTCATATCACATATAGAAACTGGCAGAATGTAGTTAGTCAAAACGTGGGAACGTGATCAAGGCCCTTAACAGGTGAAGCTAGATCCAGATTTAAGTGTCTTCAACCAGCAATACAACCACAAGCAAATGTTAGCAGTGACTTGGTGTGAATAAGTAGATGGTGGACTACTGCGGCTTGCGAATCAACATCGCCATCGCCTCTCCTCCTCCGTTACAGATGGCAGCAACACCTAGCTCGCCCGGTGAGAGGGAATAAGCCAATGACAACACGATGCGAAGTCCAGACATTCTGAAACAGATGACCATAGCGTCGCATCTGACTCTAGCGGCAGGCAGTAGAAGTACTTACCCTAATGGATGGCCGAGCGCCACTGCCCCACCTTTGACGTTCACAACTGCTGGATCCAGGTTCAGCTCCTGCATGAACGCCAAAACGGTTGCTGAGAAAGCTTCATTTATCTCCCACAGGGCGATGTCAGCGGTGGAGAGATTCGACTGCTTCAGAAGCTAAAAAATTTCCCTGATTTAATGGTTACGACACACAAATTAGGTAGGAGACTCGCTTTCTGCACAGCCGCTATAGGCGCTACAGTGAAATCAACCGGCTCTCCACCAGCTTCAGCGAAGCTAATGATCTCTGCCAGAGGAGTAACACCTAAAACACGGTTTGAGTTTCAGACGGCTTCCCGATGTATGCAAAGAATAGCAACCCCGACCTCGAGGAACGCTATCACCACTGGCAACGACAGCAGCTACAGCTCCATCGTTTAAGGACGAAGCATTCGCTGCTGTTATCGTTCCAGAACCGTCTTTGACGAACACGGCACTAAGCGTTGGCACCTACAAAACGTCGGCGTTCTGAATAGTCATAAGAGTTTCACTCCAACTACATCTAAACACACAACAAGCTTTCTCGACCTTTGATTCCACTAGTTTTCTATACTCTTCATCCTCACAAACCACAAACGGGGCACCTCGCTTCGGTTTCACGGAGACAGGAACCACCTCCTCGGAGAAGAGACCATTCTGAAACAAAATCTTTCCAAGATGTTTAACGTGAAGGATCACCCTTTTCAGAATGCGAGGGAAAACCAGTGTCTATCAAGCTGCAGGTAGTTCACCTTCCACGCGAAAGCGGCCCTTTTGTAGCTTTGAATAGCGAATTCATCCTGCGCAGTTCGGCTGATGTTGCAGTCCTAGAAGAAAGTAAAGCAGTAGATATGCGACTCAAGTACGCTTGAGATTTCGAAGAAAAGGTCCTCCCTGTGCGAAGACACATAACGAAGCGATTGTGGCGAAGAACGAGAAGCTGTCAGAATTCTCTTACCTTCACTGATTTCTCTGCACAAAGACCCATGGGTGTTCTAAGCATCGCATCCTCCAGACCGTCTTTTGCCACTCCGTCCTTAATGAGAAACTGATCTGAACTGAAAAGATCATAGGCTGGTTACGGTTTATGCAGAAAACGCGTATCATCCATACAACGATGTTCGTTCCTCCATACGGAATTTCTCCTCGCGGCAAGTAGAAAGGAACCTAAACTGCTTGATTTCGAGCAGCTTTCGCTATATCGCAACAAATGGAAACAAGCCCGTGAAATAACAAAGCCCTCTGACCTGGCTCATACTCTCACATCCACCAACTAAAACTTTCTTTCTATAGCCACTTTTAATAGAAAGAACTGCCAATGCCAAGGCCTTCATGGACGATGAGCAGACCTTGTTGATGGTTACAGCTTGAGAACTCTTGGGAATTCCTGAAACACTTGAGCCCGACTTTTAAAAACGACAGTGCTATCCACTTACCTACGGACAAAGCCACTTGACGTGCAACATTCTGCCCACAGTTTGCAGTCAGGACTGCTCCAATAAAAGACTCTTCAATGTCCTCCGGTGACACACCTGAGAAACAATTATTCGAGAAGCAACCGTCGGAATTCGACTTTTGAAACCCAGATCGAATTCACCTCGAATCGATCATTATATGTTTTACCGATTCAAGACTTGAACAAAATAACAGCAACATTGCGGCAGCGGAGTTGGTATGACAGATGAGAACGACAAAGTAGTGAGAGATATTGGAATATCTCGCAATATTCGAACTTTGCTTCCAATTTCAATTTCGGTTTTCAATATCGTACCTGATCTCTCGATGGCAGTTCGGGCTGCAGTAGCTGCTAGTTCTACGGCGCTTAAAGAAGCGAAAGAACCTCGAAACGAAGCGATCGGCGTCCTGACTCCTGCCAGTATAAATACCTGCAAGGAAAGCAAGTCATACCTCTGCAGAATTCTCCCAACTGAGCTGCCCTGAGAATGAAAAGCGAATCGAAACCTAGTGTCTCATACATTGGATCCGATCGAAATTTTTTGGAGAATTGGATGAATCGCACAACGCTAACTTCGCAGGTCCCGGATTTTTGGATGATTGGAATCGGATATCCGAAAATTATTCGTTCGTATCCAATGTATGTATAGTCGTCTCCATCCTACTTTTCAAGAGAAAGGACCGGCATAGAGGAAAAGTGAGAGTCACGACGAAAGAAGCTCGATTACAGCGTGACGTCTAATCTCAACGAAAAATAAAACATTCTCACAACAGAACATCCCAGAGCTTACCGTATCAATCGTCATTGAGAGCAACACGACGTCGGCTTAGCTGCTAGTGCTAGTTCTTACTCCTATAAACAATAAAGAACCTGCAAAGAGGGTACGGGACATCACCACTCAATTTCAAGAATGCTCTCACTTCTTAACCGCCAATGAATGCCAGATACATAGCGTAGACTACCTTTCACCCCAAAAGAGGTAGTATAAGGAGCACGATCTGCTAGAAAATCTGTTTTATTCTAGTCTAGCACCGCTGGATCATGCACAGTTTCTCTTTTAATATAATACATTCATTAGCGCAAGGTAACAAAGTAGGCCATACAAAATGATGCAAGAGCAACGAAATACATCTTTGTGAGTCCCAAAACAATGAAAAACGTGACACAAGTACAAGTAACGATGAAAATCTGTTAGCTAAGGCAGTAGCAACTTCAATGCAGCTAAACAAGGAGCTATCACAGCAACTTCACAGCTTCTCTATGATCATTCCACTAGCGCCACCTCCACCATTGCAGATGGCTGCCAGACCCTTCTGACCCGGCTTCAGAGTGTGTACTAGGTGAGTGATAAGACGAGCACCGGACATTCTGAATTAATGCAATCTATGGGATGATCTCAGGAAAGGCGGCACAGAAATGTTTCTAGACGTAAATTGTGAAATACTGTAGAAACAATCTCGAGTTGAAAAATGGGAACGTACCCGATTGGATGACCGATGGATACGGCTCCTCCGTGCGGATTAACCCTTTCTGGGTCACATCCCACTTGTTTGATGAACGCCAGCACAACGACGGAGAAGGCTTCATTGACCTCCCAATGATCAATTTCCGTCATTTTAAGACCAGTGTTTTGAAGCATCTAAAGAGTATCACTTATTTTTATTATTTACTTATACAGAAAACTAGAACTGGACCAGAAACGCATTGAGACAGAAGAAAGTGGGTTTTATGAAGGCCTCTACGGAACCGGGCCAAAAAGCATATAAACGTTGTCATTCCATAGCTATGACAAAGGCAATAAGAACGCAGGAAAATGGTAAGTTAATCTCTAAACAAGGACTGGTACCAACAAAGTCCCTAGGCCTTCTACTGGACGGAGAAGAAAGTGCTTGACGTTGGCACAAAAAAGGTACGACGATTCCGATTTGAAAGAGGCAGTCCCGCAAACTGCTCACGTTACCTGCTCGCGACTGCTCGATCGACGAATCCGTGAAATCGACAAGCATTCCGATAACCAGTGCTGCTCCGTAGCTAGTTGTGGCACCACTGATGATATACACGCCCCCCCCCCAATGGTGAAGTGTTACGAGAAAGATAGCCCGGTGCCTATCGCTTTCCTCGACTTACGCCTAACAACAACACAGCGTTCCTGAACTTTTGGAATGGATGCGGACGCTCTACTCTTGCCCGAAGAGCTGAGTGCAAGCTATAGCAGGAACCTCGATGGAGTTTCCCATCTCAGTTGGGTGCACCAAGGCTCAGCATATCCCCACCACCATTGTTGTCATCACGTATGCCAATGCGTGGGATCTTCAGAAGCCTGTTCCATAGACGACGCTTTATGATGATGACGTGATGCTCGCTCGCGAAGACAAAGGTCATCTCGAGCGGTGGAAACGTCTGGCGATGATGGGACTCAAACGAGACATCAAGAAGGCAGAGAACCTAACGACTGATTTGAACGAGTCCGGCTCCATAGTGATTCACGGCACTGAGCTTCAACACGCTTCGGTCTTCAAGTACCTTGGATCAGCAATAGCCACGACCGCTGATGGTTGAAGTGAGCTCACGCGTGAGTGCCGGCTGGTCCCAGGCGATGTTGGGCACTGTGGTCGGCAAATAGTAAGGGTGCTCAGTATTGGCCTGCGGCGAAAGAAAAGGACAACCGCCTCAGCGTAGTGGAGATGAAGATGCAGCGGTGTATGACAGGAGTCCGTGCACGTGACTGACCGCTCTGGTACCGTTCTATCGCAGAGCACGCCGGTCAACGAGCACCAATTGGAGCGAAATTATGATATTCGGCAGAAGCTCATCCGCATAGTATCGCTTGGGGTGAGCTTCTGCCCAATAGCTTCATCCAAAACGACGCTATTCGGCAGGAGTTCGGTGTCGCGCCGATAGCTGATCAGATGCGCGAAGCTCTTGCAATGTACGGTCACGTTTTGCGTGGAAAAGAAAACGTCCGCAAGATGGGTCTTAACCTCAGGTAATCGGAAAACGGCCTAGAGGGCGTCCCATAGGGCTAACACGTTACACATGGCCACGAAAGTAGCTGGAGTCCACCCCGAACAAGAGCAGAATCGGTAAAGTTGGCGTCACGGTACCAGAAGAGCGGACCCATCGAAGGAGTGAGACAAAACTGAAGAAGTAGAAGAAGATCGAAGGTGGGTAGTGGATAACTGATAAGCAGTACATTGATCCATAGCTCCAAACCGACTAACAAGGAGAGCCTCCAAACTTGCGGTGAGCTTTGCAATGCAATTTTTACCGGGTAGAGACCCCAAAGCCATAGGCAGTTTTTTGGAATATTCCTCTATAGTCGAAAAAGGTCGTGTGAAGACGTGAGCGCCAAGTACATCACACCCTCCTGCTACCTCACTAAATGTTTCGGTTGGCGTAGTGGATAGCGACGTCACCTCTCGGGCACACCGAGTACCTTCTATGGCTAGGTGCCTTCTGTAGCCAAAGGTTTTGCTTATATAGGTTCGTTATTATTATGCGCTTGCGCGATCACAGGAGTAAATTTGTACACTATTAACTGTTTTAGTAAGTGAATCTATAATTGTGGGTGGCAGCTGGATATGTTGATGATTACCCGGGTCCCTCCTCTACGCATACCGATTACGCCTTCATCGAACAAGAAGTGTCGATGCCTTGCCAGGGAAAGGAAGACAGCTCGTCTCTAGAGTATTTAAGGAGCTGCTGGTGTGGCAAGCTTATGTTTTGAATATATCATAGTTCTATATCATACTTGTTGATTCCCGTTGTCAGCAATAAACACAGTTACTTCATGTGAGCAAGAAACTTTCTATGTTAGCGATCCAATAGAATGATACAGGTCTAAATACGATCCATTGAGAGCTAATTCAAATGAAAGCAGGAAAGGGCTACATTTACTTACTCAAAGGATTGGTCGTATACATATTGGCTCCTGTGATCAGGTAAGCACATCCCCCCATATATAAAAGAGGAAGGGTTTTTTGTCCGATGTTAGCCACCCGCAATTCGTATACTGCCTAGCTAGCCGGTTTAATCACCCAAGTTTGCGGTACGGCTGCCAGTTGTCCAACACGAAAATGCTTGACAGTTGTCCAATACTGTTGTTTACTATCCACTGCCATCGACTGCCCGACGTAGGGTGATTTCGAAAGAGGTCTCTTCTCAATACGTGTCCAGTGGTCATACCTCAGTGCTCCTTCCCATTAGTATTATTTTGCATATTTTGCGTTCAATTTCCTCTATGTCTACAGCCCTACCTTGACCATTACCCCGCTACCAGGGAAGATATGACTCCAGGGCTAGGTTCGTCAACCTGCATTCAATTGTCCTCTATGTCTACCGCCCTACAGTGACCACTACCCCACTGACAGGGAAACTACGGATTCATCAACCGCTTATCGGTTGGTAATTGTGGAAAGCACGCCAGACCTGATGCTGATGAAGTCGGGTGGGGCGAAGCCCGCAACCGACGCTGAGCTGTGGGGACCCTAGCGGGCTCGAGGTTGGGGTGGGTTTCTGACCCCACATGGCTTACCATACCCGACGCCGCCGAAGCCGGCTAGCCTTGCGTGGCCCGTCCGGTCAGAGTCGTGTAGGCGAAGCCCGCAACCGACGCTGGGTTGTGGGGACCCTAGCGGGCTCGAGGTTGGGTTGGGTTTCTGACCCCACATGGCTTACCATACCCGACGCCAACCGACGCTGAGAAGGAAGCATACCTGGCGGGCTCGAGGTTGGGATGGGTTTCTGACTCCACATGGCTTAACATACCCGACGCCGGCGAAGCCGGCTAGCCTAGCGTGGCCTGCAATCGACGCTGGCAATAATAATGACCTGTGTGCAAAAATTTCGGCGACACCGGGGACCGAATCATGAAACCCACTCTGTGAGCCCGAGCGGCGACATCGCTACCCACTGCGCAAACCGACCAGATTCAGAGGGGTGGCAGCGGGGCGTGATGAACTTCGCGCTCACGTTTTCACACGCCTTTTCTCGTCCACAGAAGAGCATCCCGAAACAAATAACTATGGTTCTGGACTCCCCACTTGAGACCCTACATCCTGTAAAAATTGCATCACAAAAGCTCACCACAAGTCTGGTGGCTGTCCTTGTATTATAAGAGTCTTCTACACTTGAGCCGAGAGTTTTTCTTGGTAGTGTGTCTAACTCCAATGTGTTCACTTAAGAACCAGTTTTGCTTGAAACTCAGTTTTAAATGAATAATAATATTGCTTTACTACACAGATCAGCTGAACATCATAGTATACTGGATGAGTATACTGGGTGACTTCTATTGAAGCACTTGCTTCCGTACGCTGCAAAATAGGCCTGTATGCTGTTTGTATCTGGTGCATTATTCTTGGCACCCATTGTAGTGTATTATTGGCACCTTTTTAAATGTTTAAGTGTAGTACAACAAAGTTTTGTGCTCAAGAGGAGAATAGTCTTCTCATGCATAGAGAACAAAGCTGTGGTCCTTCGGTCGTGATCTTTCCATTTTCTGCGTTACGATCGAAACAGGAATGCACGAAAATGGAGCAGGGGTCAAACGATCGGAAACCAGAACTCGGAACACGAGAATGGAGGCGCCGCGCTTTCCAGGTTATCATCCTTCGAAATGAAAACGAACCAGCGCTCTTGAATAATAAATTGCTTCGCGAAGTGAGTACCTTGGGCACGACAAGAGGAGGAGCCAGTGCAAAATCGAGAGGGTTTGTAGCGGCGTCGGCAAACGTTAGAATCCTAGCCAAGGGCTTGCACTTGTGCCTCTTTACTGCGTCAGCACTCGCAAGAAGTACTGCGGCAGCACCGTCGTTTAGAGTCGATGCGTTGCCGGCGGTCACCGTGCCATCTAAAAACCTTCACGTAGTCAAAAACGTGACATAATCGGGGGGAAAATTGTAAAGAATTTCGAGACAGGCACCTTTCTGAAAGACTGCCTTCAACTGTTTCAGCTTATCGAAATTGACTTTGCTAAACTCTTCGTCGGTGTCCACGACAACATCACCTTTCCGACTTTTCACAGTGACAGGAACAACTTCTGCAGCCATTGTTCCACTCTAAATGCTTCAATATATATCATATCATGTCGCAATGAAGACAGGCAAATTAATATGAACTCACCTTCCATGCAGCCGCGGACTTTTTATAACTTCCAATGGCGTACTCATCCTGAGCCTCTCTAGAAATAACGAGCTCTTTCGCGGTTTTTTCACCGCAGCTGCCCATGTGGCAGAAGTCGTACGCGTCAGTCAGACCATCTTTCACAATTCCGTCCTAAAAGAGGCAATCATCTATGAAAGACAGTGGCGTGTAGGGAATCAATAAAAAGTAGAAAGCGACGTTAAGGACGTCTATTTATTTAACCTTAACTGCTGACGAGGTGGCCCAAAAGGAGAGGGACTGCAGTGTGTGGTAAATGTGTGGCGTGCGCATGCGTGTGTGTCATAAAACATTACGCCAACATATCATAATGTGCTCATGCTGAAGATGATACAAAATAACCTGCATCGCTCAGTCATATGAACAAGACACCTTTTTGAACTCTTTGGTTTCATGATAACAGCGCAGCTTGGGCGGCCTCATTCACCAACAGCCTGAAGACGCTGGCTTCAAAAATCCACGAAAAAGCATAGGTGTATGTCTGCAGAAAGGAATGCAATACTATCTGACGAAGTATTTCTCGAACCGTCGATACGCGTCACTCTCACATTATCGGCCGCGGAAACAAGATGGAGATCAAACAATTTCGACCAGGGATAACAGGAAATTCTGTTTTCTGATTTTCTGGCCATTTTGGGCAATTTTTTCCTGTTTTCCGTTTCCTGGGAAAATGGCCAAAATTGAACAGAAAACAGAAAATAACTGCGACCATGACGACGACGCATCGAGTATAGCGCCTTGTTTGATTGTTGGTGTAATTGCTATCGAGCTACCGACACGGAGTTCCTTGACAGCAAATTTCATACCTTTTATAATTATGCTTCGCCGTCTTTCCAATCTCATCACTAGCGTAGGCTGTCCAAGACTTCGTACAAAACGTTGTGATGAGGCTACAAAGCTAGTGCTTATGTTACATCTAATTATTGAGTAATCACAAAAATTCCCCACAGAAAAGAGCGTCTATAAGCTGAAACCATTTCAAAAATTCTTCGACGTATGCAGGCGCATTACACATCAACCGAAACCCCATACTCATACTACACTGATATCATATTCGTTTCTCTGGATCCAGAAGGGCGCGTGGAGCGCAGTCGGAGGCGCCGGCTGTCGCCTGCACCCGATACCAGGTTCCTGGTTCGGATTTCCCGCCCAGGCCAACCAAGCCTTCCATCCCTCCAGGGTCGGTGAATTGGTGCCAGACGTGCCTGGGAAGAATAAAGCGCTGACTTGTTCATCGGCTGGCAAGCGCAAGTCATTGCATGGCCAAATACGCATTCAACTCGCCTCCACGACATCCCGTAGAAGTAGAATGCGTGGCGCATCCCAAAGGGAGTGAATAACGCCTTCCTTTATCCTTTATGGATCCAGAATGGAATCAGAGATACGAACATGCGATCCACGTATGACCATATCTAGGTGGTCAAAAGAGAAGAAAGAGATAATTGGGAAGGTATCCGTTGATTATTAACCCATTAATGACCGGGCCGACCTCGGGCCGCAGTTTTTCGGCCGCGTGGGGCTGCGCGGGCCAATTTCGGCCGCGGTTATAGAACTTTCGCTGTGGCTCATTTCTCGCTTTTTCGTAGTCTTCGAGTATTCCTTAGACTAGTGTCTTTTCTTTTTTTGTGAAAATTTCGAAAACAATCTAGACAACAATACTTTAAACACTTGCATGGTCACCTTTTCCAAACCTGTTCTGGCCTTCTTCAATATGTGGCTAACCCTTGGAGAGGGAGCTTCATTTGCGATATAGTGAAGTAGTGAATGCACGAAATCCACGTAGTCTCACGCGCCAGACACGCGATTGCCCGCAAGATCGTCAATGGGCGTGCCAGACGATCACAAGAAGCTGCGAAAGAACCTAGCTGTACACAGATTTCAGTTTTTAAACCTGGAGGTAGTGTATATTTCAGTGTGCTCTTCTGCTAACGAGGTTTTTTTTAGGTGAATCTTTATTATTAGCCTGACGTTTCAAAGCTGTCGTTGTCTTCATAAAGAAAGTTTCAAGAATATCCTGCTTCACACTATAGTTGTGCCCGAATGAATATTCGAGCATTCGGATTCAAATAATTCTATTCGAATTCGAATATTCGTATTCGACGTTCGAAAAAATGCGATTTTCGAATGTATTCGAATTCGTATGCTCGAAAAAACGCAATTTTCGAATGTACTCGAATTCGAATGCTCGAAAAAACGCTATTTTCGAATGTATTCGAATTCGAATGCTCAAAATTCGTCGCTATTCGAATATATTCGGTTATTCGAGTTTTTTGGGAGACCACAACTATACTTCACACCACGTCTGCACATCAATGTGCAGTGAAATGTGCTGTAGCGGGAAATATGTTTAGGACGGCAGCTACTGTGTGCAATGAAGATAGTGGCAGGCGGGAATGGCTGCTATTAGCTTCGTAAATAGCTGAAGAGAACGGATACACGATACCACTTCAACGCCACCGAAGGCATCTAAGGGGTCGGGACGTTACACACTCCAATAAGATTCCCCTATGCCTCCCCTTTATTTCTGAGTTCACTGTTGCAATACGGAGGTGCATTCACGGAGCGCAGCTGCAGGAGGATGTCGTTTTAGTGAAGATTCCTGGCACCAATCTCAAAAAGCAGCTTGTAAGGAATCGACTGTATGACAGACAGTGCACATGAGAGATTTGTACAGTTTGTCCCAATACTAGAGCTAGAGAATGTGTAAAAAGTGTGGCAATCTACGAGATTAAGTGTAAGCATGTAGTAGCATTTATATTGGGGCAACCGGGAGACCGGACTAGGCGTTCGCATCAAAGAACACCTATGTAGCTGGTAATCAGAACTCCTAGCTGGCTGCAACGCCTTAATACCACTTCGTGAGCATGGAGTGGAGGTGCAAGGAGGACTACTACGATTTCGAGTGTAGGGTGCTGGTGTTCGAGATAGAGAGGGGCGTCTAGAAAAGCGCTCGAAGAATTCTAGATTTCTAGCAGAAATCCAGCAATGAACAAGCGAAACGAGTATTTAGAAATAACAAACGATCTTCTCCCGTTTGCACCGCTCTGCGAGCTATGAAAATGGCGAGTGGGGGAGGGAGGGGGAGGAGACGCACACTGTCTTCGATATTGACAATATGAGGACTGTACAGTGTGTTCCATTCGCTACTCGCCACTGAGTGACTTAAGGTGGTAGCGCAATTGCTGCACGCCAACAGTGAAACACTGCGTAAATTGCTTCATAATTCGCGGTTTTCGGAGTGTGATTTCATCTGTAGGTCAAAAATGCTATCGCGGGAGCGCTTCGCCAGGTAAAAAACCAGTCTAACGCCTCGAGTTTTTATGCCTCTGAAGAGGACGACAGCGGTCATAACGTCAAGCCAATAATAAAGATTCCACCTAAAGAACCTCACTGGCAGAAGAACACACCTAAATATACATTACGAGAATGCCGAAGTTTCAAGACAACAGATTTTCTTTTTCAATAGTACAATGTAAGGCGACCATCTGTGATTACCTATTAAAATTAGGTTGCTCCATGAAAACGGCTGATTCTGCCTATTTCAAACTGCATGTTTCACAAGCCATCCCACCGATTGATCATTGGATTTCGAACAACTTGTCTACTCGTCTGTGCACCGCCAGAGTAGCTCATTTGGTCGCTCGAGGGGCATAAAGAGCGTCATATTTGTCGATCTTTCTGTCGAAAATGCACATGAAAGGTGCGTTCCTTCAGCAGCATCTTCTCTCATCCTTCCGATGCTTTGCGGGCTCTAAAAACATGAAGCCTTCTACCACCGAGTCTTGCTATGGAATTCCCCCTATTATTTTAAAGAAATGCGCCCCATGAATTATACAGACCACTCGCGGATGTCTTCAGCATTTCTATGATGTTGGGGGAGGTCGATCTGCTTGGAAACATGCGCTGGTGACAGCCATACCTAAAGAAGCCGTTGTCCGTACGATTATGCAATTTCATCCTTCTAGCATAACGACCGCTCATGTCAAGACTATGGAAAACGTTATAAGGGAGAAACTTCTAACCTGGCTGCCCCGGTTTGGCTCATGTCAAAAGGGACAGCATGGCTTCCTACCTGGAATCTCAACACCCGCGAATCTTGTAGACAGCTTTATTCGATTGGAGAGTTTGTAGACAGCTTTATTCGATTGGAGAGTTGCACTTAATCAATATAAAGTGGCAGATGTCGTTTACATAGACTTGTCCAAAGCATTTGATAAAGTGCTTCACTCGTATCTGGTTTATAAATTAAAGTCTAATTCTAAATTCTCGATGGTTCGCTTTTAAGGATTCTGCATCTTATCTTGAATACAGATTTATGAGTGTTCGAGTTGGGTTTGAGTTTTCGTATAAATAATCTTTGCACTAGCGGAGTGCCTAAAGGTGGCGTTCTGTCACCTCTACTTTTCCCCCTGCACACAGTTTGCATATCGGATGCCATAGAGACTACGAGAATATCAAGCTCCAAATCTATGCAGATGATATAAAAAGTTACGCGACATATACATGAGAGGACCGGGATGAGATGTTCTTTGCCCTTAATAATGCATTGCAAGGTCTGTGCTGGTGGGCTCCTGAACTAGTGCTGCTTTCCCCGTAATGTATGCTTCGCATTCCTTCCTTCCTTCCGGAAAGTCAAACGGCAGGTCCAAACGTTGACTTCCGGATCGCTTGACTTGATGATCCACAGACGTTTCTGATCCTTGTCTTGAAAACCTGCATCTCTGTCATTCTTACTGGCTTTTGCAAGATTTCACAGTTTTACCTTAGAATTTACTTCGTTTGATTCGAAATAGAAGTGCCTTCCGGCCATGCGGCACGTTTCTTCTTTCTTAAGATCCTCGGAGAGAATTCGCTGTGAAATTTTGAATTTCCTCCTGACTCCTCGGTAGAGAACACGCGAAGAAGGTATTCTTTCGATTTCCTTTCCTTGATCGGAATGAAAATTTATTCGCTTTCTGGTTTGTTCTAAAGGAACTCGCAAAGAAAACTTTCTGTTTTCCTGGTTCCTCGTGAGAGGACTCACAAAGGAAAATTTAGAACTGTCGGCCGCTTATTACGAAGAGAACTAGCACAGCTAACAGTCTAGTCCTGGTTTCGCCGGAGAGAACTAGCGAAGGACGGACCAAGAGTTGCTTTTTGGTTTCTTCGAAGAGAACTCGCAAATGACTAATAAGACCCGTATGTTTCTCATTAGCGCAGACTTTTGCGTGGGATTGAATCCACGGGTGATGCACCAATTTGGTGGTTCATCAACGAATGCGTTTCTAGCCAACTGTAATAATTGATTTATTACTTTGTAACTAGGAGAGTACAACACGAGTATCACATCACAGCAGGTTATATAGACAATATGCAGAGGCATTTTACAAATATCTCTGATAGTAGCCAATGGGGCCAACTACATCTGGTCTTGAGAGAGGGCACCGCGCCTAGAGTGGACTACTTAAGTGCAATCTCTATTACCTAGTTGCGGTACCCCCAAGTTATACCTGTGGATGTTACTCAATGATACCAATCTTAGAGTGTTCACCTAAGTACGTTAAGTCTTATTATTGAATAATATTTGCTCTATATTATAATATCATATATACATTCATAAAAGTACACCCTAGTTCGGTACTCAAGACAACTATATAAGACGTTCTACCACATTTGGAATAATGTTCTGTGGTGTGGAATCCCACTGCAAAGAAAATTAAAGTGAAATTTGAAAACCTCCAAAAGACCTTCACTCGTCTCGCGTTTTGTCGGCTTCACCTAGGCGTTTCCCAGAGAAATTTACCTAGGTATGGTGAACGTTTAAAACTATTTGGCCTAAGGTCCTTACAATACAGGAGGACTGTTTCTGATATAGTGTTCTGTTTCAAACTACTCCGAGGAGAACTCAAACTTCGGACTAGCAAGCACTGGATCTTTAGGCCCGTTGGCCTAAGAACTGTGGGTTTAGTCTACACTACCAAGATCTCCTCGTCATTGATGTCAGAGTTGGTGGCATATCATGTTTGGCCCCAAAGTTCGCCCAGTTTTCGTAGTAATCGGCTTTTTTGAGGTATACATTAGTGCAGCTAGGTTGGTGGAGTGAAATAGGTGGGCATTGAACCTGACGTTCATCATCATCACCACTTTTTCTGCGCTTCTGAATGCTCCCAGAAATGCTCGCTTCTTCTAATCCATTTCTACGACTGCGTTCTTCAAGGATTTACGTTGAAATCTGGCATGAACAGAGATGTGTTAGATACAAAACATTTCTCCCATTTCTCCCAAAACACTTTTTATCCGAAATACATTTCTGAGGTTATTTGGGATGCAGATCACCAATATGGCAACCACTTTTGGTGAAGCGATGGATGGCAGAAGGTTACGATAGCAATGTGTAAGTAGAGGGGTGTACGCAGAATAATCGGCACTGCTGCCCTTCACGACTCCGTAGATCGAGGAAAGGACGAGGGAAAAAATTTCGCCAAAATATCGCCCACGGGGGTTATTTGGAGTGCCGATCACGGATATGATACCTTTTTTTAGAATTTCGGTTGATTACGGCAGGTTACGGTAGATATGGGTGAGTAAAGCTGTCTACGTTAGTAGTATCGCTTTCTTCTCCAATGTGGTCAGACTTATTTTCCAACTTTCGACTTCAACCTTCGATGGAAAGTAGTGCAGGCAAAGTGATAATTCAGAAAAAGAGTGACAGATTTGTAGTCAGCAGCTTAAATGATTCCCGTAGGCAAATTCTGCGCAAAATCGGTGGTCATGACTTCGTCACCCTTACTCACCACTAGCCAATAATTGGATAACCTACCGTAGCCAAAATGTACTCTTCAGTTGCAAAAATGGGAGCGGTCTACAGAGGAATTCGCACGGACAGTCCCAGAATCGAACAGTCGACCCTCTCCCGTAAGTCCGCCTCGCTACTAATCGGCCACCCGGTTGCTGCCGCCAATGTTGCAAATGAATCACTTAAATGCATACTGCAGCCTCGTCTAGGAAGCGTAGGAAATTATCGTATTACTATAATCTGACTTTAATTTGAACTCCAAACCTTTTGCAGGTCAAGTTCTGAGCACGACAAACCCATTTCAGGTGTCACTTTTGCCTTATCAGCCTGCACTGGAGCGATACCGTTTTTTGCCATTTTTGGACCACCCAGTGACCCGTAGCAAAAACGAAACACCGTTCGGTGATCCTCGTCCGATGCCCTATAATGGTCCTTGACATTCCCCCGACCTCAAGGCTCGACCTGTTAGGAACCGCCTCTATGATAACACCTGCACAACGCCGTCCTTCATGATCTGCCCGTACAGTAGGGAAGATGGCTGCAGAGTCTTTCGTGCGGTGTATCTCATCACTTGCGCCGAATGCAAGGAGGAACACATCGGCGAGACCGGCAGGCCTCTTTGGGTCAGGGTGAAAGGACACACGGACGGGTTGAATAAGTGCAAGGTCTCTACTCCCTTGGGAGAGCACAGGCTGCAAAACAATAATGGCAGAGCGATTGGGGTGACGGCGACGATCTTAGCACGCGAGCCCGACATCGAAGCGCAGAAGACCCTAGTGGCGTTGTGGATTGCGTTCAAGAACCCCGCAATCAACAGGAAAGAGAAGCGGCTGACCGTTATCCAGGTGCTGGCCCCATTTGCCGACCTCCTGTGGGCTTCACCTAGGAGTGCGCCAAGCAGAAGGTCGATGAGGATGCGACCCGAGGAGAGAGTCTCATTCATCCACGTCCTCCATCCGAGGGTGACTTACCAGCCTCTTAACGGCCTCCATAAGGTCAGTCGGACTGCCTTATTCCTCTTTCGTCTCATTCTATCACCTGCTTCTGGAGCTTCTGTAACTTAAATTGATCCTTGAGCGGGTAACTTCCCCAGCTAATTTTGTCTTCTCCGGGCTCTGAAGAGGGCGGTTACGCCGAAGCGTAAACCGAGTAAAGAAGTATATCAATCTTGGCTCAACAGCTTTACACGAGACCCTACAGCTCGAATGATAATTTCGAGAATTTCTGTTTTCTGGCGTTCTTAGCTTTTCCGTTTTCTGACAAGCGCCATTTTCTGTTTTCTGGAAAAATGTTCAAAAATTCCGCCAATCTCCGATTTGGACCACCGTGTACGATGAGATGCAAAAAGAGAATTACGGCCAACGTAAATTGACAGTTTATCGGTCTTACAGGGAAATGGTGAGAGGGATATAAAAGTGTGCGTCTAGCATTTATCAACTAAGAAGAGACCTTGATGCAAAGGAGGGTGGAAAAATATAGAACTGCCGCTTATCAACATATTCGAGTGGAAAAAGGCAACTACATGGAAGCATGGTATTAGAATTTGAAGTGCTATACCCAAAACGAAATGTAGCACAAGTGGGTAGGAGCATCATCAACATGTAGAATAAAGTCTAATAAAGCTTTTGTCGGTAGAGAATTTAGTAAACAAATAGTAAGAAAGCATTAAACACAGACCAGCAATTGTAGTCCTCCATACCCTGTGTCACCGCGAGGCATGTAGAAGGGAACTTTCGACATACTTTCCATACCGCCTCCAACTGCTATCTTAATTTGGAATGAAGAGGAGGCAGTCATATTTCCTCCAGATGCGGAAACACACAGAAAAAGCAACTCGTAAGGATAATTAGAATGCTCCGTGAAATGGAATATAAAAATAGAAGGAAGAGATCTGCTTACATCCTGTTGTCCTGTTTGAATCTGCTGAGCAGCAAGCATGATCGATTTCAGACCAGATGAGCACACCTTGTTAACGGTCGTAGCCACTGTAGAGACGTTCAAGCCTGAAAGCTTCCTTCATATTCCGGAGTACGTCTCCATCACAATTTGTGCTGGTGCAAATCGAATGTATGTGGTCGACTCTCCACTTCTTAAAATGTCCAAAGGTCTTAAGAGCGCATGCATTAAAAGTAGAGAGAGATTCTTGAGTCTGATGTAGTCTGATGTTCACGAAAGGTTGTAAGCACTGAAGGGCATAAAAGGTGGACCACATCCTTTATGTCCTCCACTGTGTTCGACTAACACTCTCATGCTCTACAACACACTTTGTAGCTAAGTTTTTTTAGTCTCCTTTGCCTGCCAGGTTTGTATAAATTTCTTTATTGTGACGAACTCGTCTTTCTCAAAGTGTGATAGAAGCTAGAAATGTTTGGTTCTGCAGAATTCACGGAGTCAGAAACGTTGCGTCTATCCTTACAGGTACAACATGTTTCTAACAATGAGTGTTAAGAAGAGATACATCTGCGCAAACTAACCCCCCAATATCGCACCAGCGCCAAGAAACCGCCTCAACTGATGGAGCGAATGATACTGGTTTTGTGAAATGTACTGCTCCGAGAGCCGGAGGGCTTCGAATGTACACCAAGCAGTATCGATATCTTACAGCCCGCACAAAGGGATAAAAGGAAAGAACTCACTGGTAATGGAGAAGCACTCTTTTCTGTTGTTCATGGATGGACTGCATGGACTACATCTGTGAATCCAGAAGGCTTCAAGAGCCTTTCTGGTCCCTTGTATGCCTTCATGATACAACACTGTGCGCTTCACATTAAAATCGTCTACGGAGTGCCGTTTCCTTTGGTTCTTCCAAAGGGTTTCGATAAGCTCTACTTTCTCTTTCTAGCAAGATGTTGCTCAAAGCGGATGCCCAGTGGCCCTCCAGTTTCCCCAATATACAAATCGTCGCAGGTTAAACACCCTACCTAGTAAATGACGCCTTTTTGCACGCAGATCCCTGTACGAGAGGACAAATCACGCAGTCTTGCACTATACAGATGCGGTCATGTAACCGATTGCGAAGAAGCTGTCATCTAATGTTGTAACTCGGGATATTTACCAGTACAACATCCGTACCCAAGCCTACTCGCAACCGGCATTGAAGAATAGACGCCGTTGCTCTATCCGGAATGAATGGCAGTGGAAGGCAGATTTTGATGCTAACCGAGTTAATGTTGCGCCCGTGTTAAGCACAGCTTCGTCGCACTTCGTGCCCATTGAGGTTGGCTACTTCGCAGGTTAACATACCTGACTCTACGCGCTCCTCATCACCCGTACACATCCTTACTGCTATTCTGAACATGTTGTGCAGCACAGCTGTCTTCACACATGAAGGATGGGCTGACTTTGTTATTGTTTTTGTTTTATTGCGATTGCATAAGGCAATACGTTAGAAAACAAACACAAACAATCACAAAAAAGAGCAAGGGACGAAAACATACAAACAGTGAGACAATACTTACAAACAATTATACCATTCAACCAATTTCAGATCTGAGCAGCAAACTTTCAACTCGGCTTCTGAATTGTCTCGGTGTTAGGGGAAACTGAAGGTGTTTAGAGAACTTCAGGTAAAAACTACCTGCCCTATAAGTGAAAGACATTGCTCGTAAATTGGTTCATGGCCGAGGTAGCTGTAGCTTAGCAGAGCCACCTCTTGTGTGCGAAGTCTTCGTCTTAAAGAATAAACAAGGCCCAGAATCGGTGGTAAAGTATAACAGCTTGTGTGCAAGACAGATGTCAGAAACCCTGCGGCGAGAATCATCCTTAGAATCAATCAGAATCCTTTGCGTGAATGATGATACTTTCGGAGCCGCCATTTCACAATGTTCTAACCGTTCATCACCTGATCTGTTTAAGGCCTATGTTATACCATCGCTCCCCCGAGCGATGCCTAATGATATGCTCCCATATCGATCGCGCGGCGCGACGTGATCGATATGGGAGCATATCATTAGGGTGAGCGGTAGTATAACAAAGGCCTAAAAAGGGTAGCCAGCTCCACACGAAACTTCTCGCGTGAACTTTATGAAGTGTGTGTGTATGTATGTGTGTGTAGGTCCTCGTGTACATTCTCATTCCTCCGGCACTCGGGACAGTATATTTGAGCCGGCCATGTGTGTCTCACTTGCTCCATGTTGAGCAGTTGAGCCGGTTTCTTGGCGCTGGTGAGATATCGGGGAATCAGTCTGCACAGTCGTCGTTTCCTCTTTGCGCTCTTATTGTTACCTCGAACTCTGCAGAACCAAACATTTCGAGCTTCTTTCAGACCTTGAGAGAGACAAGTTCGTCGCAACATCGGTCGCAATAAAGAAATTTATACCGGCGCCAATAGGGTCGGGGGAGGGGGAGTCACCATGTAAGACAGCCCTACGCAACGGGTTTCTGCTGTACAAAACCGGAATTCGGTGAAACTCCGAAGAGAGGTCCACCTTATAACGGGACGTTCCTACCCTCGTCCTTTACCGTGTTCACCTCAACCCCTGGGCTTCTGGAGAGTCTATAGGCTGCCTAACGTTGTACATTATGTTGCCTGTATTTCCATTTCCGCCACTATTTAAACGTGTGTAATGTCCCCCCTTGTCGGGATTGCATCTGCATTTTTTGCAGCACTGGTGTGTTCTACCTCTACAGTGAACTGAGGTATGCCATCTCTATGTGATTTCACATACACGTTCGTACTAAGGCGGACAACCACTGAGTAGGGGTGACCCCCCATCGCATTTGCGCCTTTATACCAAACCTGGTAGGCAAAGAAGATTTTAGAAATTTAGCTACAAAATGTCCAGGTATAACGGCCCAAAGATATCACAAACCTGCACCAAGAGCTGCCTGCCTTGCAGGTGCCTGTCCCACGCTAGCCTGACAGACCTGGCCCATATACACCTGAGCGGTACCGCTGTTGATCCATAAACAAGAACATGCTTACCACATCCTCTTTAATGTTCACATACCTCTTGCACATCCTGCGGCTTCAAACCGCCTCGTTCTACCGCAGCCTTAATCGCAACGGCTCCCAGCTCTGGTGCTGACACAGAGGCTAGTTGAGATCGGAAGGATCCAATTGGAGTGCGGGCTGCGCCAATGATGAACACTTCCTGTGAAAACAGTGATATCACGTCAAAAACGTTTTATTGATGACATCTTCACAGACTGTTTCTGATCAAACTGTTTGCTTCCTAATTCTCCATGTTCAGCTTTCATAGAACATGGGCATGTTGTCAGAATAGGTTTAATGCTTCTGTGCCACGCAGGACTGTTATAGTGGAACAACTTTGTTCGCCCTGACGTTTCGACAACTTCGTCGTTTTCAAAGGCCTGAAAGAAATTCAAAATCTAAGACCAGAGATCATCTCGGCAAAAACGTCCTTCTCCAGCTATGTTAGTTTCAAAGTTTCCTACGAGTGTCAAGCGGAATCTCACTGAAGCAAATCGAACACACCGTTGATCTACAAGTGCTGCGCGAATGCTCAGCTATGCGATCACCACTGAGCAACTGAGTACTACCAACTGCGGATCCATACTGATGTTCAGTGTGTAGATTGCACGGTCTCAGGGCTCGTACAGCGGGATGAACGGCAAAAACTCGCTGGTGATCGAAATGCACTCACTTCAATTATTCATTGTTGGATTACGTTCGAGGATACAGAAAGCCTCTAGGGCCTTTCTGGGACCGAACCCACTTTCACGAAGCAACACAGTGCATTTAGCATTAAAATCGTCTCCGCGGTGGACTTCCACCCGATGTTTACCGAGTGAGGTTACCAAACTACGCTTTTCCTTACCAGCTAGATGTTCCCTGATGCGTACGCTTAGCGCTCTCCCTGCTTCACCAATATATAACTCCCCACAGCTTAAACAGTGAATTTGGTAGACCACACCCTTCTGCGCATAGTCTCCACTTCTTCTATAAGGGCAGATCACACAGTCTCTCGTTATACATGACCGATCGTTAAGCCTATTGCAAACTAGCAGTCGTTTGATGTTGTGTCCTGGCATGTTGACCAGCACACATCATGTCCAAATTTGCTCGCACCAGGTATTTTTTTGCCGAGATGAGTGTCTAGTCCTAGTTTTCGAATTTGTTTCAGGCCTTTGAAAACGGCGAAGTTCTCGAAACGTGAGGCCGAATGAAGTTGTTCCACTATAACAAACCTGCGTGGCACAGAAGCATTAAGCCTATTCGCTTCCTATTTATTGTGTATCAGTCTTCGTCAGCCACGCGAAATGACGATTAATAAGTAGTGTCTAGTTTCTCATTGGCTCTAACAAATAAATAAATAAATAAATAAATATATATATATATATCATTTCCGATAACGTCACTTCCGCTCTACAAGGAAGCATAAGACGGGCCCAGTTGGAGGATGATGTTGTCTTAGTAAACATTCCAAACGACAGCATCAGACGCCAGCTGGCTCGAAATAGGCTTTACGACAGGGACTGCGTAACGGAAAACTGTGTTGTATGTCCTTACGGGAAAGTAGGGGATTGCGCCAAAGTTGGCGTTATCTATGAGCTTGAATGCCGGACATGCAGCCAGACATACATTGGTTAAACCGGAAGGGTACTTGCTATTCGTGTTAATGAACATCTAGCGTGCAAAAGGCGGGGTATCTTAACGAATCCTCTGGGCAAGCATAAAGTGGAGGAACATGGCGGAAACGACTTTGATGTGAAGTGCACGATTTTGACCATGGAGACAGATATTTCGTCTAGAAAAGCGCTGGAGGCGTTCTGGATTCTTTCACGAAATCCACGAATGAACAATCGAAATGAGTGTCCTTCGGTCACCGATGACTTTCTGCCGTTTATTTCGCACTGTGAGTTATAGAACGACCGGTGGTGACAATGTGGTTAAGAATGACACTGGTATGCACAGTATACATAGTGTAGAATGAACAGTATAGTGAGTCTCAGTCACCATCTGTCGACTAACTGCGGCAGCGGCGTCGCTCCGCAGAAGCGGTGGATCAGCGGGTGAGTTTATCGTTCATGGGTTCGGGATTTCTTGCTATGCCTCAAGACGATATCCGAAAGGCTAGAGTCGATGAGGCGTTTGGTCGGATAGATAGCAACATCCGAATCCTCAAGCCATTTTTAGGCCTCCGAAGACGACGAACGGGTCGAAACGTTAGGCCGCTCAATAAATACTGGTCCACCTAACAACCTCGTTCGGCACAGAAGTAATCGAAACAATAAATAAATAAATAAATAAATAAATAAAAAGATAAATATATATATATATATATATATATATATATATACTACATTCAGTCGAATCTACACCCATTGGACACGATCAACGCCCTCCTCATATAGGTGACCACCTGCATGCTGCTCAATCTAGTGTTTTAAAGTGGCTGTAAACGAGAAATATTTGTAAAGCAATTTCTAGTATGAAGTGAATCCTGTTATATATAAATTATATTAAAGCATAGACAGCGAGTGTGATCGAACGTGAATAGTGTCCGCAGAGCAAAAGCTAGAGACTTCCTCAAAAAAAGCTATGGCATGGAGGCACATGCTGGCACAATGGTCCCTCGTTACAATTATACAGTCCTCGCAGTTGAGACCTTCCATAGTTTAAATCCCAATCAATGACGAGATGTTGAAGGCTCCTATAGCAACAAATCGCGACTCACCTCAGGGGAGTTGGCTGGATACAGTCCTTAACTTGGAGAACCGTTATAGTACACAACCGACCACTGAACCGATGCTGTCTGCGCCCTTTCTGCTTAGAGATCGCGCTCTTCGATGAGCGCGGAAACTTTCGCACGGGCGAGTGGCGTGGCTCAGCTCCACAGAAAAATTCGGCTTTATCTGCTTTTATAGACTCGCTGATACACATACAACCGAAAAAACCGTCCGAGTTGTCCGGTGCGCAACGCCCACAGCCGCGCGATTCAAACCTTTTTATTAGCCATGGAGCACCCTTACTACAGTCTCTATACGTCGGGATTACATGAGAACTGGTCCATGACTCATTCCGCCACGCGCGTCTGTCGTGAGTCAGATAGGAAGAGAGGGCCTCTGCGCCTTGTCTCCTTGCGAGTGCCCCTTCATCCGCCGTCTCCTCGAACAGCAGACTCACGTGAATAGAACGTGAAGACGGTCGGAACCGTAGGGAGAGTTGGTGTCGCAACGAGTCGACAATTTAACGAGTATTGGTTGTCTTAGGGCTCGTTTAGTGTGCACGCTACGCGCGACGCGATGCTATGCGTAGTGGCCGAATTGATCAATCGCGTCGGTCAATCAATTTGGCCACTATACATGCATCGCGTCGCGCGTCGCGCGCACACTTAACGACCCCTTACAACTGTTTTATTGATATGCAAAAGAGAAAAGGGAACTGAAGTGATTAAGCCCGAGGTTTGCGTGCGGTATGCGCTTGGTTCTCCCTAATTTGAAGTATACAGTGACCCGCTTACCACGTCAAGTTTATCTTCAACGTCACAATGGTAATACCAATAATACCATGCGCAGGAAAATAAAAAGAAAACAAATATCACCAATGTACTAATCTATCGGCAAGTAATCGAGGTGGTCCTTGCATTCTCTTCTAGTAGGAGGCCGGCCTGCGGTTCTCAGAAATAGGCGGAACCTTAAGAGCTCGATGAGCACTTCCACTTGTCGTTGTTGCTATCAGTCCTGATGTGCCGTGGTGCAACTTCATCTTGACGAAGTTTTATGCCTATATAAGATGGTGTGCGCTATGATTTAGCCGCTGGACTTGACTGACCCCGTACACAGCATTCGTCTCGCAGGGATGTGGTGAGATAGCAGGGTTGATTCCAAAACGCTGCTTGGATTAGCAATTTCACCCTGCTTGGCCGTTTCGTAGCATGTAACTGCAAGGTCTGAAGTGCCTGTTATACTTCCCTTGAGAGCGCAGTGACACTGTTTTAATGCCATGCACTAATTTCCATTCAATTACTCTCACTGTAGCCTCAACAGAGGTGTAATGGGGCTCTGAAGACCTGCAGCTACATTAGATGTCCTCAGTGTTTGTTACAGGTGTTTGTGCTAATTTGATCAATCGGTCCACTACTTTTAAGGTCTATTATTAGTCGCGCTGGTCTCTCAGCTGTTGTCGCTATTTGACTATGCTCATTCCGTCTTCGAATCATCTCTACTAGTGGTATTCTCGCACCCAACTTGCACGCACGTGGCCTCAACGGGAGAGTTGTAGGCAGTGCGCTCAGGGAGGCGGCAGCGATACTCATTTTGACGCGTGCGGTCGCGCGCGCGTGCGTCGCTCCAGGCGGAGCCCTGGCCGCTTCGCTGGCGGAGGGGACGAGTTCTGCGCGAACGTGCCAAGGCTGGATGAGCTGGAGTGTGAGTGTATGGGGGATGGTCAGAATGCACTGCTGCGCACACACGTGAGTAGGAAGAAGGTAGAATACCTAAGCTTTGTCTCGTAGGATAGAATAGTTTGAGGATAGGTTAGTGCTAATCAATCGAGTGGAATTAAGCTGCGTCAAAGGGGGAGAGGTAGCTGGTGAAAGGCAAATGATGAAGAAGATCGAAAAACAGAACTACTGACGAGTAGTTGGTTAATGATGAGGGATAAAACTTTGTTTTTAAGTTCAGAGTTTCATGTGGGAGAATTATTGAAATAGATTATTCCTATGAGTAGAACTATGACCTTTGGAGCGTTGACTACAGCGGTCACGCATTTAGAAAAGATACTGTGTGTTCAGAGGCCGAATGCACATGTAATTAGCGACCTACAAAAATTGGCTTGCTGACCTTTTCTACGAAAATTTCGAGATTTTTGTGGATTGCCACCTCTTCGCTCCCCACGTTGCTTCAAAGTCGTAAAGTGTATGAAACATACTTCCAACTATTAATCATCAGTGCGAGCGATGCCGAGACTTGTGGAAACTTGGACGTGGACATTACTGTTAATCATCAATAGCTCGAAGCATAGCAAACATTTCACGAGTTAACTATTCCCGATAACAAACTGACCTAATTACAGGTACAATTACCAAGTTAGAATCTGTGTGGGATTTGGAACTTCACCAAAAAACAAGAACTGCACTTCATATAATATGAAAACAAAATGAGCTCGGGTGGAAGCTTTAATCACTATACAATATCTCTAGCTCGACTAGAGAAGCTTTTTGGACAAATGTCGAACTATCTGTTGTTAGCATCACATGCTCGCTTGAAACGAGAGTTTCTCTCCGATAGGATTTTCCACAATAATTTAATAAGCTAAAATCAATTTTTTGACCACGTCCATTCCATGCCTGTAACTGAACCTCACCAGATCTCACTCATCGTTTGGTTTAGGTTTTACCCCACTTCTAGGCACTCAATTACAAAACCTTCCCACGTCTTCATTGTGTAGGGTGAGCTGCGCTTGAGTCCCCCTGCCTTCCTCCTCATGGGCAAGTCGAAGCGGTTCAACCGATTGGTTGGGACGTACATTCGCCCTCTCGCACGCTGGGCTCACCGAAAAACTCGTACGTGTTCCTGCCGCGGCTAGAGGTGGCCCTCCCTGCAGCGCCGCACCGCGACCGCACGCATGGACGTGAGTGAGTATCGTTGCTCGCAGCCGTGCGCTCATGAGTGAGAGGCCTGTCGGTTAGCCAGAAGTAGAGGCACATGTTGGGTGTGAGAAGCGGCAGACGCTAAAGACACGGCGGGATGCATGTGAGGCGCGAGAGGGTGCGAGACATGGCTGCAGAAAACCCGCGCGCCGCGTTGCCACCTTGCCGATGGACCAGTTCTCCTGCAACGATACGTCGGAGCCAGGGATGAGGGACATTAACGACGCTCTGCGGGATTTTCTGCCCATCAGAAGCCCACCCCCTCCCTCCCCGACCCTATTTTCGCCAACAAGCACGCAAATATCACTAGCTGCAGCGACTGATTAGCAGGGGGATAGACAACTGCTTGGTCCGTAACGATTTTCCTGAATTTCACTCCGAAACTACGGTGAAAAACGCAGACGGTTTTTTCCGGTTCTAAGTTTATCAAACACCCTTTTATAGACCAATGTTTCGTAAATCGTTCCCTTTTTGTATTCTTGTGGTGCACCGCTGCCCTATATGAGCTCGCAAGAATTAAGATTCTCATGTAGCTGGAATGCGTGTTTTAAGGGGAATACAGAAATTAGGTATACTGCTACTGCATGGCTGTACGACTTCCAGTATCTGCTGTTTTATATTGATAACGCTGGACATCAAGGAACGTTAGTTTTACTAATGTTCAACAAAATCTCTACTAAGGAACGCGGCCAATCTTTGTGAGCATTTGTAGTCCAGAAGAGCACCAAGTGATCCTTGCTGTGTTCTGTTTTGTGTTTCTATTAGGTTTCGTGAATCACTTATTGAGCAAGTACTCAGCTATGTATACACAAGCAGCGCTGCGCTGGAGATAGTACGTCCGGTAATCTCGTCCGCGAACGGGGTCCGGCGCGCCCCAGCCCTACCCCCTTTCGAGGGATGTGTAGAGAACGCCGCTCCGGCCCCCGCCCCCTCCCCTGTTGCCGCAGTGCGACTCCGACCCTCCACGCTATGCCTCAGCGTGACTGTCGCTCCAAAGTGTGCATGCTGGTTAACGTTTTGCCTTCACTTGTTCCAACAGCAAGGAAAATAAAGAAACAGGGTTTCATAAGAAACGAAGGGCCGCAAAGCGGCTCGGTGGATCACCATGTAAGGCAGTCCTGCGCGAAGTTCTGTGTTGCATGAAATTACAAATTTTTACACATCATTTGGAGTTCTTCCCCAGTAGCGAACTGAACAATGCCACTCCTGATGTAATTTGGCATTTCTGTGCCCACTTATCAAGGCGGATAACCACTTTATACAAAGTGAGCAACTCCGAGCCGGTTTCCGCCAACGAGCGATCAAAAGAGGGGGGATGAGCGTTCTACCCCTCGCCCCTAGCCCGCCCCTCCCCCTCCCAACCCTGGGGGCTTGCTCGAGAGTCCAGTGGCTGCTTTACGAGAAGGTGGAGACGTAGGCAATTGCAACGCCTCTGTTTAAAAGGCGGGGAAAGAACGCCACTCCGCCCTCAAAAGAGGTCTGTTCGTCCAGAAAAATGGAAATCTAGCAAGATTTTGCCGACACTCTGCTGGTTCCAAATGGCTGACAAGAGTGCTACAAGTGTCTAAAACTAAATCTCTTCAAATCCGATTTAAATAAGTCGTCCTCTCGCTACTGTCACCTTCCACAAAACGTTACATCATCATGTATGCGGATGACATTAAGGTGTACAGAACAATTACGAGCGCAGGGGACGCTAGAATTCCTCAGGTGGCCGTTAACACGCTGGTCCTATGGAGCAGGCAGTGGCAGCTTCCACTGTGTCCGAGCAAAACTGCATGACTCTCAACCAGTCGCCACAGGTTGACGGGCAACTCGGCCCCGTTCGTGCCCGCTCAGAAATTTTTGAACAAGTTACTTGCAAGCTGCATGCAGGTAATAGATTGCCTCAAACTAGTCATTCGTAAGTTGCTGTAAGCTAGCATAAACGCCGCATGTAAGTTACACAAAGACCTCTGCTAGTCATTCGTAAGCTGCTGCAAGCTAGCAGAAGATTTCGCATGTAAGTTGCACGAAGACCCCTGCTAGTCATTCGTAAGCTGCTGCAAGCTAGACAAGATGTCGCATGTAAATTAGCGAGAATCCCTGCAAATCATAGGTAACTTCCTGCTAGCATAAACCTAGTTTAGATCTAAACTATAAGTGTACTCGTTCACATAGACCTTCGTCTTTTACCTTTTGTGAAAATCTAATAAGCGATAATAAAATAAACGATAGCATAACGAATTCCGACGGCCAAATTTTGCTAAAAATAAAACTCGATGTTTGCTTTCTACTGAATAACACACACAAACACACACACACACACACACACACACACACACACACACACACACACACACACACACACACACACACACACACGAGAGAGAGAGAGAGAGAGAGAGAGAGAGAGAGAGAGAGAGAGAGAGAGGAAATAAGGAAGGTGACAGAAGGAAAGACAGGACTGTCCGGCTCAGCAAAACAGCGTCGGCAGAGTGACGCCGCTCCGGTTTGAACAGATATACCGCATGATTGCGCGCGCGTACGCTTCCTCACACGCCGCGGGTGAGGACGCGTGCGAAATGTTTCAAACCAATTATGCGCGAACATTAGCTTGCACGAAAGTTTCTTGCAAGCTTGCACTACAGTTATTTGCGTGCAAGTTTAAAATTCCTGGGTGCAACCTTGCAAGTTAGTTAACCGCGAGGAATAAGTCGCAAGTAACTTGTTTTGGAGCTCATAAGGAGCAAGTAACTTGTTCAAAATTTTCTGAGCGCTACTGCTGAGCCACATCGATTTGCAGCGCGTCTGCCACCTCTCGCTGCCTCTCCGTTATTTCGCGCGCATTTACCGTCTCGCGTGGGAACATGCTGTTTCTTGAGCGACTTGCACGACCGGCGTCTCATCATTGCGTGATATATTTCCACACCAATGAGGAAATACACTGACTCAGCCACAACGGTCACCGAGTTTCTGCAGGTTTTTAGAAACATGTTTGAGACTTGTCTTTTGTTTGAGATAGATATTTCACAACACTCTCTGTCAAAGCCTTTGAAGTACAAGTGGCAACATACGAATAAAAACAACTGCATCGTGTGAAGCATGAGATTACGTTTGTGAGCAAGCATATACCTGAATACAAAAGCAAGTGTTCTAACAGTTCCCTCACGGAATGGGCAGGATAACATGGGTAGGGCTCTTCAGAGGAGTACAACGAGGGGACGGGGACACATTGAGAGCTAACTAGTGGGCAAGGTTGCTGGCTAGGTTATCAAGGTGATCCTTACACTCTCTTGTGGTAGGTGGACGACCACCCGCCTGGAGGAACTGCCGAAGCGTCTCATCTCATCGTGTATTTCAGTTACCTACAGGCTTCGCGACTTCGGATATATCTTGTCGCCATTTTCCCCATTTGCTATAGGCAGGATCTGCGATTTGGCCATACTTAATTGTGAGGACAAAAACTGTGATAGAGCTGCCATGGCAGGGGTGCCAGTAGGAACCGCCCTTTGAAGTTTACTGTGAAGCCCTTCAACGAAGTTCGCAGATTATTCTGCCCATTTCGTGAGGGAACAGTTAGCTGTTCCACCATTGCCATCCGCTCCGGGGCTGTGAAAGTATCTTCTGGAATCAGAAATATCGTTCTCTAAACAATATTTGTTCCATTGTGTCACCTGACCGAAGCGTGGCTGTGCCACATCAGCTACTAAGCCTTGGATAACGCTGGTTGATGTTCCCGTATATAGGGTTGTACCCAAAATTCGTTGCACCTCTCGATCACCCTACGCGCATAATAGAACGAGGGGCGCTTCTTGGCTCACAGAAGTGGGGGCGAACCGGATTTTCAGGATCCGTTATGAACTCACGCTCTCGATCCTTAGGCGATCGGCATCCACAGCACACAAAGGTGCTGGTCCCTCCGTCTGAGAATGTCTTTCTATACGACCACTCATAGCACAGCTGACGATCTCGAGGTAGGATATATATCGCTCTATCTCTACCGCTTTGCTGTGAGGGAGCAAACATCACTCGAACCGGTTCGACGCCATTTTGTAACAATGGTACTTCCAAATCCCGCCACATCTTCTTTATTTTGGATCTCATATGAAGTTTCTCCATCGTGGGAAAGCAATCGCATGAATTGCACGTGCGGCCAGAGATGTAGGGTCGGAGAAAGCGCCAGGACTCTTCCTTCTGGAATCTGCCTCGCCGCGATGGCTCAGCATGCTCGGGGCCGAGCTGCCCATAATCGTCGCCACACTCGTCGAGCCCACGTGAATATTTCATTGACAATTTTCCCATCGCTCTCGTGGGCTCGGTCAAAGACTTAGGGCTTCACTACGATGCTACTCTTGGCTTCGGCGAGCATGTAAGATTGTTGTAGACGCGCTCAGCATAGGACGTACCAGATTTCCAAGGGCCTCGCCACTAAGAATAAGAATGTTTTGCTTAGGGCTTATAAGACTTGGCCCATGCGACAGCGTCTCTGATGTCGCCGATGTTCGAAGATCAGAGACGCGTCGCATGGGCTAAGTCGTCGAAAATTAGGTGGACCGGCCACGTAATGCGATTCGCAGACACCCGCTGGACGAGAGCCATCACCGACTGGATTCCGCGAGATATCAAGAAAACACCAAGACGCCCACTAACGCGTTGGTCGGATTCTTCGTGAAAGCCCTGAACGGCCGAAATGACGCTCCTCGTGTCCCTCGAGCGAGGAGGATCCATTGGAGCACTCTGGCACGCGACAGGGACGAACGGAGACGCTGCTGGCGCCCGCTCGAGCAAGTCGATGATCAACGGTACGACAGGTGATACAGGTGATACAGTCAAACCATCAGTTCTGCAAATTACTTATGCGCCATCTTGAACCTTAACATGAATGTGAGATGTTATCTGAAGGTGATACAGATGGGCGTTAGTCCCTGTGCGCATTGCGCTCTACTATGAGATATCGTAGCCTCAACATAAACACATGCTTGGCCTATGCCATCGTGACGAAAAAACAAGTGTGCTGTTGTTCTAAATAAGGAAGTTCTTGAGAGCCTCGGGAGAGTGGCGCTGTGTTCGTAGAAAGTGATGGAGTTTGGCCCATCGTGTACTGTGAAGATGTCTTCTGTTGGCATTTGTTGCCAAATGATTGCGATCGCTTCGCGAGCTCCTTCCTAGTGCTCGCGCTCTCATTTGATGCGATATTTTACTGCTCCCGCCAGGCTGACGGACTCATGGTGGTTACACAACGGGTATGCTTATTGCTCTGACTTCTCAGCAAATCGTTGACGTCACAAGGCTTCCTCATTGATGATGTTGGAGCGCGAAGCTAAGCCTTGCTTTCTCGCGTTGTAGCAAAAGTTCTCACTTTGTGGTGCCCCTTTTGGAGGGGTACCACAGTGATACAGGTGATATAAGACTTACATTTGGCCGCTGGTGGAGTCATCCACGTCGGTTTTTTCCCGTAGTAGAAAAACCCTCATAAACCTTATGGAAAGGTACAGAATAACTACACGCGTAAGGTTCTTATTCTCATTGTCGGGTTCGTCTACTCTAAGGTCCCTAAAGCATCGATAAGGTACAAATACCTGGGTCTTCACACAAAGGCTTCTCGCAGGAAATTCTTTGATATTTGTAGGGTTTATAAGTTAATCTAATATTAATAATATTAATAATATTTGCGCCTTGGAGTCTCCAAATTCTTTGATCTGCGTGCTTCTCACACAAAAAAAGGGGGCGGGCGAGAAGATTCCTATCTTATCGCCTAGGAGTAAGCTGAAGGTGGTGCTTTTCCTCATAGGGCGGTCAGAGCATACCTGAAAGCAACGAGATATGCCGTTCTCCTTTTCCCTCGGTCAGCTTGAGCGTGATGTCGCAGTTGAGCTATGAAGCTTAACAAATTACAGCCTTGTTAGCTTATTCGGTTTGGCTAAATAGACTTTTCTTCATGCCTTAATTTGTCATAGATCTGACATTGGTTCGACTCGCTTTATGGGTGTCTTCATGTTGTTGTTTGACATTGGTTTGACTCACTCTGTGTGTGATTTCATGTTCTTGTTTTGTTGTAATACTCTTTACTGGCGCTTGCGCTTATCGCGAACGTATTAAATAAATAGATAAAAATCTGTTCTGCTCCCTAGCTCAAGTGCTCTACTATTAGGTTGTAACGAATTAAATGGCACTAGCTCGCGCCATTTTTTGGCGCGTCTTTACGCGTTTGATCAAAAACAAACCGTAACATGTGGCATATCATTTAGAAGCGCAAACTTTGCTCTACCGGTGAGTACCAAATTTTCTATGTAAAAGTGGGAAAACTTTAGAGTTTTATTGACTTTTTTGCAGATGGACAAAAGGGTAATCCGAGGCATTTACATGTATGAATTCAAGCTGGGCACTGCAACTAAGGAGGCGGACGAGAAGATCAACGCCGCATTCGGTCAAGGATGTTCCACAATTCGGACGGCGTATCGTTGGTATCAGAAGTTCCCGAATGGAGATGAGAGCTTGGAAGAACATGAAGGTCGTGGGAGGCATAGTGATGTTGATGAGGACAAGCTGAGAGATGTGGTAGAGGAGGATCCACACAAAGGCACCGGGGAGATAGCGAAGGTTCTTGGCGTCAGTCACAACACAGCTGCCCGGCATCTGAAGGAAATTGGAAAGACCAAAAAGCTGGAAAGATGGGTGCCTCACGAGCTGTCTGAGGAGCAAAGAAACCGACGATATGAGATCTCGTCCGCACTGCTTCTACGGAACGAAACGGACCCATTCCTTGATCGCATCGTGACCTGTGACGAAAAATGGATAATGTGCAACAACAGGCGACGATCGGCACAGTGGGTGGACAGCGATGAGTGCCCCAAGGTTTTTGCGAAGCCGGAATTGCATCAAAAGAAAGTAATGGTGACAGTATGGTGGTGTTCGCTGGGAATTATTCACCACAGCTTCTTCTCTCCCGGTGAATCCATCACGGCAGAGAAGTACTGCATTGAAATTGAAGAAATGATGGAAAGGTTGAAGGATATCCGGCCGGCCTTGGTAAGCCGAAGGCGAGTTCTCCTTCAGCACGACAATGCTCGCCCCCGAATGACGTTCCAGAAATTGAATGAGCTGAGCATTGAAACTCTACCACACCCTCCGTTTTCTCCCGACCTCTCCCCAACAGACTACCATTTCTTCAAGCATCTTGGCGACTTCTTGGTAGGGAAAATATTCAAATACCAACAGGATGCCGAAAGTGCCTTCGAAGATTTCAATTCCAGAACTTCGGTTTTTTTCTACTGGGATAAAAAAGCTTGTGCCACGTTGGCAAAGATGTGTAGAACCAGAAGGTTTTCATTTCGAGTAATAAACTTGCCTACAAGCCGAGATATTAACTGCTTAAATTTACAGTGGTTCAGTGCCATTTATTTCGTTACAACCTAATATTTTCTGCGTCTATTCATGAGAGGTGAATCCACACACCACATATGGTGCTGCATTTCACTCAGCACACTGCGTTCACACAGCATAATTGACACAAAACTTACAACACCTGCTAACCTTGTTCTTAGTCGAAGCAGACAGACATAGAGCCCGACGTCCTGCGAAGCTTGTTCGCCCTATCATAACTGCAAACAATAACAGTTGAAGACACGTTGTTTACATTACGCAATGCCATGAGCACGATAGGTGACGGACCAAAATAAACAGCAGGAAACAGTCAACAATATAGATCAACACTCGATGTTAAACGTGCGCTAAGAAAAGTACGGACGCGGTTCCGAACGAGTTTTCGGGCGCGGCGGGAATTGCAAATCGCGTCTTCGCTTCTCTTCCGCTGTGAGAGATGCAAGGAGTGGGGCATAATATGGAACACTCGCAGTCACCAGGCGGAGTGGCGTTCTATCCCCCGCCCTTTAAACAGAGGCGTGGCAGATGTCTGCGTCTCCACTATCTCGTAAGGCAGCCACTAGACTCTCGAGCAAGCCCAGGGGGTTGGGGGTGGGCGGGCCAGGGGGACGAGGGGATAGAACGCTCGACCCCCCAGTCACCGTAGAGGTTACAAGTGATAGCAGCATTAAGCCTACTGTATAGCCGCATGCACACTTTGCAGCGGGCAGCGGGCAGCCACGCTGAAGCATAGCGTGGTGCTGCGGGGTCCCACTGCGGCAGCGGAGGCCGCAGTGACGGGGTGTCCACACTTCCGCTGCCGCAGTGCTGCCGGCAGCGGCCGCAGCGGCAGTGGCAGTGAGGAATGGCTCGGGCATTCCTCACTGCCACTGCCACTGGGGAAAGGACGTGAAGTGGCGTCGAGTTGAGGTGTTGTGTACACAACACCTCAATTCACGCCATGTTGCGGGCATTTTTCGATGTGGATTCGCTAGAACGTTAGCATGCTGCACCTTCCTAAGCGTGGACCACCACAGCCTTAGCATTCTATCGGAATATGATTTGAAAGGGAAGTATAAAAAACCGTCTCCTCAGCAGTACACCCCCCCCTAACACGAATTGCACCTACTTTGGAATTTTTTTTGGAACGATTGTACTCTGCGTGGTGTTCGACCTTTGTTCTTTAATCAGTGGCAAACTAATTCCACACTTCTCACTGCACGTGAATGGCTAATGTGAACAGGGATAATCACAGCTCTAGTTCTCTTATTCGAACCTGCTGCTTTTCAAAGCATTGTTACACTTCACGTCTCTAGTAGCTGGACCACTTTTCCAGCCTAATGCTCTTCTAGGAGAGCCCATCAGATGCTGTCTTCTTCTGCTAAACAGTCAAACAGTAAGAACAGCTTCATTACGCAACACATGACAACAACACTCGCTGCACTTACGGGGACACAGACACATGGACACGAGCATTCGGATTCGGACAGCGACTTCAACAACTGGTAGGGATGGTGGCGGTGATGACGAGATACATCGCGAAACGAGACTACTCGTCGTTAATATACGTAGAAAACACTACTGAAATAACCGCTTAAATACTATAATAACGATTGAATAGACGAAAAGCGCGGATCGAACCGAGCGCTTCTAGGAATATGATGAGGAGGAGGAACAGGGCGACGAGCACCAACTTTCACGGATTGTGCTGGCTGGCTGACGGATAACCACACTCATCCCGACTTAGAGATGATGACTATGACCACCTTGCTGCTGCTCGATATACTTCCGGCCCGCGGCCGATTGGCGGACGCTGAAATGAAAATGTTCGTCAGGATCATGCTGGTGTAAATCGCGCCTGCTATAAAAACGAATAGACGACATAATCCAGATGTAAAGCTAAAAGTAGAGCTATGGCCTGGACCCCACGGAAATATCAACGACGTTGAGTGCTTCAATGACATATAGCTGCTGCTCATTAAACCATCTATGCAACATCCTTGAGCAAAACTTACCCTCAGCGGATTCTCATTGAGATATGGAGGTTCGCCTTCAACCATTTCGATCGCCATGATCCCTAACGACCATACATCTACTTTTGGACCATACAGTTATCTCGTAACCACTTCAGGCGACATCTGAACAATTAGGATGATTTGAAGCCGTGAACGATACATCAATTCATGCATCCGACATCACTCACCCAATATGGAGTTCCAACCATGGTGGTTCGTTCGTTTTGTTTGGGAGAAATTTGGGCGCAGAAACCGAAGTCAGCTGAAAATAGGTGTTTTGCAGAGGAAAGCGAATGGAATTGCTCGATTTCCTGTCTCAAAAAGTGCCGCTTAATGAGCTGCATCGCGCGAACCCTTTTACGGACCCACAAAAAAGAATTTCTTTAGGGAATTTTTGAGCAGTGCCCTGAGAATATAAAACAACCAGAAAACAACTAGTACTCACTTAGTTTCACCGAACCGTCCATTCCGAGCAGGATATTATCTGACTTTATATCTCGATGAATAACATGTCGACTGTGCAAAAACTCCAGTGCTTGCAGCACCTAAATGGCACTTATAACCATATCCGTAGCGAGGATGTTCCTCTCAACAACAACGACATCAACATTGAAAACAGAAACTGAACCAAAATTGCACGAAATGCTGCTAGAACAAAAATTCAACTGAAATTACCTCTCTACATACAGCAGCGATCATGCCTTCTTCCATTTGGCACTCCGTAACGACATCCGTGAGAGAGCCGCCGGCCAAGTATTCCATTACCACCTGAATTAACAACATGTAGTAGACCTTTTTTTGAAAACCGACGATATTCGATGACACCTCCACCATCTGTGACTACTATATGCTCCAAAACTCACCAAGAGATAGGAAGCTCACCAAGAGAAGCCTTGATTAGACGAGACGCAACACGGACAGCACAGCCGCATCAGTTTCACAGTAGGTTCCAAGAATCCACAGAGCAGCCGTGAACACCTTCGGCTTACGAATTGATGGGAGTCCCTCCTAAACGAAGGAAGAATAAGCCTTGGCTTTACAGAAACGGTCCAAGGTCCAGAATATGCGTCGCGTTCCGCCCTGAACCCACTTCGTTTCCGCTACAACCCTGTTATTATTCAAAGTACAAAATAATTACACAATAATTACACAATAGCGCAGAAACTAGCAAGACATACAATATATACAACGACACCTAACGAGCAACACAAATGTGAAACAAAAAAAGAGTTCGCCCGCTAAAAATTTAGCAAAATGCAGGCTATCGATCAGCTGGCAACTAGCCAGCCACTGCTCCGCTGCGTGCCGCTGCGGCGCGGTTCCACCTGCTGCAGTGGAATGTGGGCGGCGACCAGCTCCGCCCACATTCCACTGCCCACTGCCCGCTGCAAAGTGTGCACGGGCCTTATACTCCCGCATCGCTCCAGCGACGTGCGCGGGGCAACTGTCAACGGAGCGCCTTCGCTGCAGTCTCAGAAAATTTTGAACATGTTACTTGCAAGCTGCATGCAGGTAATAGATTACCTCAAACTAGTCATTCGTAAGCTGCTGCTAGCACAAATGTCGCATGTAAGTTACACGAGGACCCCTGCTAGTCATTCGTAGCAACTTACATACTAGCACCTGATGCGTCTAAGGACACGGGTCAACCAGACGAGCGGAAAGGCGAGAGCGCAGAGAAACAGACACTCCGGCTGCGATCCGACAGCTGCCGGCCGAGTGAGCTGACTCAGCGCGCGGGTGAGAGTACCCTCTCGTCGCCTGCTTCTCCATAACCGCTAGCAGTCGTGGAGACTAGACATGGGATCCGAATCATGCATTTTCGGATATCCGGCCGGATTTATCCGGTTTCGGATTATCCGAAATCCGGCTCGGTCGAAAATTGCCCTCATCTGAATCATCCGAAGATCCGGGGTTTCTAAAATTGTCCTCATCTGAATCATCCGAAGATCCGGGGTTTTCAAAATTGCCCTCATCTGAATCATCCGAAGATCCGGGGTTTTGAAAAACGCAATGATTCGGATAAAATCGGATAAAAATCGGATAATAGGAGGTTAGCGCGCCTTGCTGGCAAACTCTGCGCCATTGATAACCTGACTTTTTCGGGTAGATTTGCAATCATTTGGCGGGAATTCTTTCACAAGGAAAGGGTCTGATAGTGTATATCTGAACGGGGAGAGGGAGTCATCCTATTAAATAGGAATAATCGCCACCCCTCAATTAGCATAAAATGTGTTTCATTTTTGCCAAGTCGTTAAACCCAAGGAGTGGGGGTTCTTGAAGTCACAATTGAACGGTGCATCACGAATTTGGGTTTTTGTACGACCGCGATGCCTCTGCCGGCAAGCAGCTCGGAGCGCAATGGGTAGTGACGATGCTTCATGGGAGGAAGGTCGGGGGTTCGATCCTAATGCGCTGCTGCATTCCTGCTTCTTAAATGATTGGTTGAGATTTGAGGGATTCTGACGTCTATACCATTTTCCGATATTTTCTGTGCACTTTCCAGCTGCATGCTGTGGTACTCAACATGATGATGTATAAATATTCAATACAAGTGATACAAAGGTACAACGTGCATAAAGCAGCACTAGACACAATGGGCAGGGTATAAGTGCTGCAGGCTCCTCTCAGTCTGTTTCCATACATCAGCCAATGACCTCGGGTAAAACCAGCCTGCTCGAAGTTTCAAGGGAGATCATGATGTGACGTCACTTGTGGTTAAAACGAGAAGATCTGTGGATCCCGGAATTTGACCTGAACGGCATCAATACACTCATCTTTGCCTGTCATCTGGAAATCAGAGGTCTGCTGGAGGTTCTCTAAAACCTAACACCAACGAAGTCGCCGATGCTCGAGTGGTGATCCACTTGCTCACGCTGAAGTGTGGTCCACCTTTAGATAAGCAGCCTTCATGGGAATGACACCAACCTGATCGAACGGATGGCTAGCATACCCAAGGACTTCGAAGCACGTCAACTTAAAGTTAGCGAAGACGAACGGCTGGAAGTGGTGGAAAACCAGAAGGTTGGGATCAGCAAAATGAACTGATAGACGTCTAAAGGCTGGCAAGCAGTGGGCACATGATAACGTTTTCGGCTGGAACTCTTGTTTCAGAGGAAAGGGAACGTCTTCAGTTGGATTTCGCCTATGGAGCCGATCTCATTTGTCCATATATGGAAGCAAACTTTGAGGAGCCAGTAGCCTTTATGCGCTGCTCGTATTGTGACCAGTGCTTATGTTTCATGCACTTTGTGTCTGTGTATCACTGATTTTAAACGTTCATACATCGTTATGTTGAACAGCTTTCCAATTGAGTTTTGGTTAAAAAACCGGTCAGTAATAAGCAAGTGGCAACAAAGTTGCTCTCACGGCATGGCATACATCTGGAAACACTGCACAGCAAACATCAAAAATGATGCAGATGTCAGAATCGCTCAAATCAAACAATAAGTTGTAATGCAAAGATGCAGCAGCGCAGAAAAGTCGAACCCTCTACCTCCCTCTCATGGAGCAACGTCGCTATCCACTGCGCTACGAGCCGCGTTGGTATTGGCTCTTTGGGGTCTTAAAGCTGTTTTTGTCTGTTCTGGAAGCGCAAAATAGCTCTGTGGAGGGCTCCCCTCGTAAGGCAGCCAAATACGACATCTTTTACGTAGCGCTGGTGTGTTCCGCTTCATTGGTGAAATAAGCTAGGCCAGATATAATGTAACTGGGCATTCATGTGCCTTGCTACCAGGGCATATAAACGCCTAATTCAAGGTGAGGCGCTCCAAGCTGCTTTGCGCGCTCGTGACTTCAATTGGTCAAGGAAATAAACGCGGAGTTACTGACGCGTTCCGTGTTTAAGAGGTTGCGTGCTTTTATTATATCACTTATCCGGTTGTATCCGATTCGGATATCCGAAATCCGGCTCGGCCGAAAATGGCGTTATCTGAGTCATCCGAAGATCCGGGATTTCTAAAATTGCCCTCATCTGAATCATCCGAAGATCCGGGGTTTTCGAAATTGCCCTCATCTGAATCATCCGAAGATCCGGGGTTTGAAAAAATGGCCTATCCGAATCATCCGATTATCCGGAAAATCGGTGTCGGATCCAATGTCTAGTGGAGACGCGCGGTGCAAGAAGACTGAGTTTCAAGGAGGAGAACTGCAACTTTCGTAGCTTACAGACTTCCTAGAGGTCACAGAACAGTCGTCTGGAAGCTGCTACGTTTTGGGTGTCACGACAGACATCAATTAGTGAAGGTACACAGGTCGGGCAAAACTGGATTTGTAAAAAGAAATTGGTGGAGACAACCTTTGGGTCCTGCTCACTTAATGGCAAGGTTTTCCAGGAAGCACAGCCAGTGGAGGACAGGAAGCAACAAACTTAAATGGATCGCCCCCATGATGTTCTATTATTCGCCTTCCTTGGGCAGAATATTTGCGTTTATGAACAGATGACAATCCTTAAGCCCGATCTCTGATCCTTAAGCTTTCTGGTAGCCTTAGGTCTGTTTCCTTTTACAGACGATAGTGATAGAATATACTCATTTGCATACAACAGGAAGCAATGGGTCTTAGGATAAAGCTTTTGAACAAGGCCCTCGCTTTGAGATAGAAAACCAATCTCTGTTCACACAGCACTGCAGTAACTGATCTCCGAAGCGTTCCGAAGCCAGGTTTCGAGAAGTTGGTGACTTGAAATTCCATTGGTCTACACACGAAAAGCGATATAGCCTATTCCAAGCCGCTCAGTACTTTGCGTCTAACTTTGCTCAACCAAACAAGCACACTACTGTGACGTTCTGGCAACTACACGGCGGAAATGGTTGCGAGTGCTATTACCAATGTCCTTGGCGTAATATTCTTTAAAAAAAAGTCGAAAAGATAAGGCAAGACTACTCGCATCAACGTTTCCAATAAGAGAGGTCGCTTAACCGACATTCTTCGTATGCGAAATATTGGTTTATGAAGCGCAGTCCTCGAGCTGCCCTATCTCGCCTGCGCTCCGTTGTCTGGACTCTAGCGCAACGGTGAAGAGATGCAGCGAGGCAGGAGAGCGGGATCTCTAATTGAGAGGGCGCCGACGGCACGACGAAATCGCCGAAACATGAGTCATGGTTGACCCGTACCCTGTAACCCATCTGATGATCTATGGAACTTACAGGGTGCGCCATAAATATGGTCACTTTTTCGCGCGTCATTTTTTGTATTTGTTTGTGAACGTTTTTATGTTTCCATTGTTTCTTCGGATTCTACGTGTCATCTTAAGGTATATAGTGTTTTTTGCATCTCCACACTGCTTCTATCAGAAGTGGTAAAGTCTTGTTGTCAAAGAGGCGCAATCTTGGATCCGAGAAGGGCAGGACTTTCTGTTCCCAACATCGCTCGTCTGCTGAAGCTGCACAAGATGACGGTCTATCGCTGTGTGGGACGTAACTCTCTCGTTCATCATTCCCGATCTGTCTGCCCGGTATCCGTAGCTACGAGCAGTCTTTGAAAAATCGTGAAACAACAATTCAAGTGGAATCCAGGCCGCACCATGAGAAAGACGGCATCCGAGCTCAACGCATCGGCTACGACGATGAAGCGAGTTGCTAAGAATGAACTTGAACTATACCCCTACAAGTTCCGTCAACTGCACGGACAAACGCCCACAAAGAAGATGATCACAAGTGCAACAAGTGTTTGAAATGTTTTTCTCTAGATTGTTTTCAAGATTTTCACAAGAAATCTCACTGTTTATCCTGTATATGGTCATTTTTGTAAGGTGTGAGTAGCTGTTAAACTATGTAGAATCGAGTGACGGGCCGCACCGAACACTTCTATAACCGCGGTCCGAAATCGGCCCGCGCGGTCGTCAATGGGCTAAACGTGTCCCATCACCGTCTCACCTCCCTTTCCATTTTTCTTCATATTTTTCATACCATTTTCCCTTGCTGTCTCTGTAAACCTTCCGACGAGAAGGTCGCATGGGACGACGGGAAACTGATGAACTAACTGGGAGTGGGTATGGCAGTTGAGTAAAGTTCGTTACATTGAGACTGATGCGGCAGAACCTCTCCCTGGGGACGGTCAGGAGGTACAAGATATGGCGATGCCCCTCGACGGGGGCATGCCATCTCCTCTCACCCCTTGCTCACCCACCCCCAAACCCCTAGGCTTCACTGAGAGTCTAACGGCTGCCTACCAAACCTTTGAGACGCAAAACAAAATTTCTTGGTCCGCAGAACAGCGGGTGTACCTCTATCGCCGCCAACGACGATGTCAGAAGCGGAGCCTAACACCAGCCAACCTAAGGCACTCATTTACTGTCTACCAAAAGATAAACACGCTCCTCCCTTCTCTCTGTTTCCGATACACGTTCGCACAAACCCACTGAACCACACGACCTCCTGACGTCACGCTCCCCAGCAGGAGGCGGGTGTACCTCCTGTCGCGCTGCCCTCCCTTTACCTCTGACAGCAGAGAATGTAGCATGGGACGGAGGGAACTGATGAGCTAACTCATCACGCACCGTGGAGTATTGGGCCCTTAACCTGAGATGTAGTCACCACTTCCACAAACTTCACATCCACAGTCGTCGTCAAATGTACGCTAAAAAAGTACGGACGAATTTCCGGACGAGTTCGCGAGCGCGGCGGGAATTCAAATCGCGTTTTGGCTTCCTTTCGCCTTCGGCGCCTGGTAGTTCGTACGTTAGGTGTCTCGCTGGGTTACGGTAGGGTCCGCCGCCGCCTCCGACTACGGTAGAGTGGCGTGTTGTCGAGCCCGCCTTGGACGAGCTACGACGGATGAACAGAGCAGACTGTGCTCCGCAGAGCAGACCTTCCGTTGTAGGGCAGTAATTGAAGACTTTAGTCGTTTTTTCCTTGCTTTCTCTTTGCATTTTTGGTATTCATATGCTTTGGGACGTTGACTGGCACCTGTGAGGCGGCGGTTTGCCTTGTAATACACTTTAGCGAAGGCAATAAAGATTGAATTAGCCGCATCCATGTAAAGGCTTTTGCTTTATGTTTGTTGCTGCTAAACCAGTAGCAGCGCATCTAGCCTTAAATGAGGTGTTGAGATTATACGTCTTTCTCGCTTTTCTAATCAGTTTGAGCTCACGAGTCTGACGTGATCTAATCAATACAATTAGTCTTCGCGGCTCATGACTATAAATATGTGTTGTCAGTTTTTCATTCGTATCAAAAATAAGAAACTAAGTAACGAAATTAAAATTTTTACACAGCACTGGTGTGGTCTATCTTAGGGGTGTACTGAGGTAGGCCATTTCCGATGTAATTTGACGAACATGTTTGTTCCTATCAAAGTGGATAACCACTTCGTACAAGGTTACCCCCAAGCCGGTTATCACCGAAAAATTCGAAAATGAAAACGAAAGACCAACGCCCTATCTTACTAATTCGCTTAATCTGTGGGTTACCTCAGTCACGGGGAGGGGATTGAAACCAAGAGATACCTACGACAGTGCGGAGTATGCCAGCCCGTTTCTCTTTCAGCTTAATCATGGAACTTATAACCTTGGCAGCGGATCCCCCAAGCCTAAGATATATTCAGCGGGCAGCGCGTCAAGGTATGAATGGGGACCAAGTGCGGAGCGTAAGGATTCAGAAGACGTGCTGAAGACGTCCAACCTGCATAGGGATTCCGAGTAAAGAGGACCACTAGAGAGAGAGTGAGGGGGAATAAGGAACCTGTCGAACAATACCGATTAATTTTGATTATGTTTCTGCAGATTAAGCACTTCGGATTGGGACTCTCATGATCTGTTTTTCGCCACGTAGAGAACGGGTACATCGGAAAATAAGTCGGGTACAAGCTATAGAGGGTGGATGGGGTCCATAGCAGCTGTGAAGATTCTGCCCTGGCATATCCCGCTGCACTGGTCTAAATAGTAAAACAGGTTTTTTCTTAATAAAAGTAAGAAGGCCTAAAGGAGAATGGAGGAAGATTAGGATTGTTCTATTCTCGGGTTTTGGGGCGAAGCCCCTAACCAGACGATTAGCGGCCGCTATGCCGCTGAACGTCTGGTAAAGTCGATAAGTCAGACACCCGAAACCGCTAATGCTATGGTTTAACTGACAGTGTGACCACAGCAGAGGTTGCATGCACAAATCATGGGAAGCAAGCTGAAGCGCGCGGCAGCCGCGGCTACTGCTGCGGCAAGCGTGACATCTGCATAGTGTGTGCTGCTACAGTCACGAAGTCTAATGCTCTCGTTACTGCGTAGGTTTCTTTTGCTACCTCTGCTCAGCTGTTTGAGGGTTCTTCGGTCTACTTAATCAGAGAAAATGGATATATCGAGAGGGAATTGGATGACCTAATCGAAGAAATAAACAATGGCTTCCACTGTTAAAAGATTTAATCTCCCTTTATGACGAGAAGCTTCATTTCTAAAAGCCACATATCCGCATACAATATAGCATAACTCGGAAGTTTGTTAGAGCTCCATCTCCCGCATAATAGCCCACCAGCGATGCGTCAGTGGCGGCTCGTCGCGCGCGCGGCGAAAAATTGTATGTTCGTACTACCAGCAACAAATCGACCACATCCTGGTTCGAAGGGCTGCCGTAAAAACAGTTCGGGATGTGAAGATCATTCCGGGAGAAGACGTGGCATCACAGCATAGACCCTTGGTAGCCGGCCTTAACATATCTCTACCCACCAGGCCCAAAGTGAGGATGGAACCCAGGATCCGATGGTGGAGACTGCGGGGTTCAGAGCGGAACGAGCTACGAAGGGCAGTGCTCGAAGCAGGCCTTCCAGATCCAGCTGGTCCCGTGAATGAGACCTGAAGGAGTGTAGCTAAAACAATCCTGAGATGTGCCAAGGAAACCCTGGGAGAAACAAAGGGAGGAACCAGAGGGGATAAATCGGCGTGGTACTGGAACGAAGAGGTGCAGGCTGCGGTGAAGAGGAAGAAGGAGGCCTACAAGCTGTGGCAGAAAACGAGGGCACCCGAGCACCTCACAGCCTACAGGAAGCTGAAGAGGCTGGCAAAAACAGCTGTAGCGAAGGACGCGGAAATGGATGCCCTGTCCGAGAAACTAGACGGGCCAGAGGGAGAGAAGTTCGCCATCCGCCTGGCCAAGGCGCGTCATAGAGCTAGCCTCGACATTCGAGTAGTGAAGACTGTGAAGAGTGCTGACGGTAGGGTGTTACGGAAGCCGGTCCAGGTCAGAGAGAGATGGGAGGAGTACTTCAAGGAACTCCTGAACGAGGAGTTCCCTCGTCGGGAGGCCGAGGAAGAACAACCATTGGAAGGACCCATCCCACCCTGGACGCAAGAAGAGGTTCGCAAGGCCATAGGGAGGATGAAACTCGGAAAGGCAGCAGGGCCTGACGGTGTGCCAGTAGAGGCTTGGAAGGTGCTCGGGGACCTCGGAATCAACTGGCTAGCGCAGTTCCTCAACAGAATCACGAAAGAAGGTAAGATGCCGGATGACTGGAGGAACAGCACCATAGTCCCCATCTTCAAGCAGAAGGGAGACGCTTCCGAATGCTCCAACTACCGAGGGATCAAACTGATCTCATACACGATGAAGATCTACGAACGACTGGTCGACTCAAGGCTGAGGAAGATGGTACCCTCTCCCAGGTGCAGTGGGGCTTCATGCCTGAGAGGTCCACTACAGACGCCATCTTCATCGCCCGTCGGTGATGGAGAAATATCGGGAGAAACGAAAACCCTGCTACCTGGCATTCCTGGACCTGGAGAAGGCCTACGACAGGCTAGCTCGGGCCGTAATCTGGAATGGCCTTCGAGGGAGGGGTGTCCCGGAACGTCTGGTTACGGTCATAAGGGACGTGTACGAGGGCTCGAAAGCGGCGATACGAACTCCACACGGGTTGACAAGAAAAGTGGGCATCACAGTGGGGGTACACCAAGGGTCGGCTCTGGGCCCGTTCCTCTTCCTGCTGACGCTCGACTCCATAGTGAACCGCCTTGAGGAAAGCCCTCTCAGAACGATCCTCTACGCGGACGACATCGCCCTAGTAGCCGACAACCAGGAGGAGCTGGAGGAGAAGGTGCAGCTGGCAGAGAGCCCTTGCAGACAACAGCCTACGGCTGAATGTGAAGAAGGCGAAGTTCATCAGCTCTGAGCAGTGCGCTGGATCGATCCTAGACTGCCAAGGGGAAACGATCAAGAAGGTGGAAGAATTCCGCTACCTCGAAAGTGACCTATCCGAGGAAGGAAGTGTGGACTAGGCGGTCAGGGGACGGATAAACGCAGCCTGGCTCAAATGGAGGGAGTCCACAGGGATCCTCTGCGACCGTAGAGGATCCCCAAGGAATAGATGGAAGGACGTCATCAAGAGAGATCTCGCCGAAGTCGGCGCCACGGCAGATGACACCCTTGATAGGATGAAGTAGCGACAGATCGCAAGAGCAGCGGACCCTGCGACTGAGCGGGACTAAACACTCAGGAGAAGAAGAAGATGCATAGCTGAAAGGATAGCACGTATGAAGGCGTAAATAGAGAGCCATGGTTTGATGTAAGCATTGGTGGCCTAAAATTAACTCCTGCCATCATAGGAAGGTGTAATGATAACAAACTAATACGTGCAAAAATCGTGACAGCACTCGGACTCGAACTGAAAACACTGCCGGTGTGCTCCTAGGCGGCAGTGTTACCGGCTGCGCCAGCGAGGCACATTTCGTTGGGTGTCGTAGGTGTTGATAATAGTTGCGCGCACGCTTTCAGGCCTCCTTTTCAGGTCTTTAAAGAAGCGTTCAGCAAAAACTGACTGTGGTTATGGACTCCATCCACAGGGCCCTACATCCTATCAAAATAGCATCGCAAAAGCTCACCATGAGTTGGGAACCCTTCCTTGTCAGCCGTGTCAGACTAGCGTCCCGTCCGCGATGTAGGAAATTCACGAGACGGTAATGGGACGCACAAGAATCTAGATTACGGAAAATGCAGGGCCGACTTACCGTAACCCAAAATTGCGTAAGCGGTGTGTAGTGCAATCACGACACGCCGTTTCCCAGTGAACGCAGATGCACTTTGGAACTGCTCCTACGCACCTGGGTTGTGAAATTCAGTTCCTTAACTGAGTTTATGTGTCACGCAGTCGGTTTTGTTCATGCAGCTCTCCTAGAATCTACATTTTCTTAAGGAATCGCGTCCACTTCAACGTTGTTGTTCTATTAGTTTCATCGAAAGCTGTCGGATTTAAGCCGTTACATTCAAATTGAAGTGTTTCCCTTCAGACTCAATCTTAATGAATTCCACCGGAATCTACAGAATTGCTGGTAAGGTCTGCGCAGTCCAATGTGCGTAGGGGTTCAGAAGACGAGCCGAACACGGCGTCCAATGTGCATTCGTCCTAAATTCATTCACGTCGGCGTGCTCCGCGCATTGTACTACCACTTGGTGCTCTTTAAACTGAATGTTAAACTGGAAAATGTGAAACTGAATGTTAAGTATGGTTTTGATTTACATCCCGGTAACTAATCTTCCTTGATTTATCTAGTTTAACCTTTTTCGTCCTGATACCAACAAACAACCGTTCAACTGTGCCACGATTAAGAGAATACAAATGCTACGATAACCACAAACTCCAAGAAGAAGAAACCGCGTTAAAGGAGGACTAGGAAAAACGTTTGCCTGATTTTACACAAGAAATTCTGTGGTTCATTGACGTTAACCTTAAGATACTAACAATTAAGTGCTCTTCCTGGAATAAAACTGGTTTTATACTAAACATCTGACAATTCTGCACGATTTCTTATCTTTAATCAGCTGGGGAATTATTCCCAAAGCATGCTCCTTGTACACCGCGTGAAAATCCCGGAACAGGGCGGTCGTGATTGCACAACACACCGCTTACGCAATTTTGGGTTACGGTAAGTCGGCACTGCATTTTCCGTAATCTAGATTCTTGTATGGGACGCGGCTGGGACGCAAAGAGTGTCTGAGCCCGTACAATCGATTCGGTCAGGTATTCGCGGTGGAGCGCAGAAGCTGTGCGCTCTTGTACGCCCGTGATTACACCGAATCCAAGAGACAATTATAAACGGCGGATATCAGGACCGGCTCACCGCAACCGCAGTGCGGGTCGCGCCGAAACTTTGCTGTCTGCGCCCTCCTAGCTCAGAGATCGCGCATCCGCGTCCACGCTGCGATGTCCGATCGATGTCTTGTGTGCCCGCGATGGCACCGTGTGCAAGTGGGTCGTGGTGCAGTAGGTAGAGGGTTTACTTCATGCAGGGGATGTCGGGGGGTTCGGTTCCCGGGCGCCCCGGCGTTCTTGCACTTCAGCTGAGTGTCTGAGATCAGGGAGGTTTCGACGTCTACACGACGTTACGCACTTTTTGCGCATTATTTTAGCCATATGTGCTTCGCCGCTCGAAGAGTGCAGAACCTAGCCGCGAACTCCCCCTGAGCGAAGAAAGCAGTCTCCATACGAGCAGCTTGTATGGCACACACCCTGGAGTCCCTTCCCTAGCCTGGCTCAGTGCTCGAAGAGCACAGAATCCAGATGCGGACTCCCTCTGAGCGACGAAAGCAGTTTCTATACGAGCAGTATTATGGCACACACCCTGGAGTCCCTTCCCTAGCCCGCCTCTGCGCTCGAAGAGCGCAGAACCCAGCCGCGAAGTCCCCCTGAGCGAAGAAAGCAGTCTCCATACGAGCAGCTTGTATGGCACACCATGGAGTCCCTTCCCTATCTTGTTCTGCGATTGCACAATGAACGTCTAATCCAACGCTTAAGGTTGCGGTGCGCCGGTCCTGATATCCGCCGTTTATAATCCTGTGAATCCAAGCGGCTCGGGCCCAGTGGATAGTGCATTGCTTCATGCGAGAAGGGTCGGGGGTTCGCTTCTCCGTCGCTGTCTCATTTTTACATTTCAATTGACTATTTGAGATTTGAGGGTTTTTGACGTCTACACAATTTGCTGGCGTGTTCTGCGCATTTTCCAGCTGTATGTGCTCTTCGAGCGCAGAACCCAGCCGCGGACTCCCCCTGAGCGACAGAAGCAGTTTCGACACGAGCAGTTTGGATTGCACCCACCCTGCAGTCCCTTCCCTAGCCTGCTTCTGCGCTCGAAGAGCCCAGGCATGTTGAGATCAGCGGCACGCCTCCAGAACCCCAAGGGGGGAGCCCGGTTTTCCCAATGTTCAGCAAAAACGCTGCCCAGCAACGGACGATCCAAACGACGTCTTGTCCCGCGTCGGCTCCACTGTGTGGTGCGCAAGCGTGCTCCACCGTGAGCACCTGACCGAATCGATTACACGGGGAGGGGGGGGGGGGTTAAGCGCGATCCGTAGCTGCCCGCGAGTATGGCGAGTATGGCCTATGGCATATATCGTCGCCAGATGATGCCATATGCCATCCTAGACGTCCTCGCCCCTCCTCCCTGCTGGTCAACGTGGCCGACTTCTACAGCCTAGATCCTCAGTGTGCTTTCATACGTTGCCACAATAAAGGCGTTCGTCCACTATTGTCTACAGCATGTAATGCGGCGATTGCTAGCGACACAAAATCGCCCATTTATATCCCGGAAAAGTAAGAGCTCGTACGGGCGCAAGGAAGGAAGGGGGGGCAGCCCATGGACTCCAACCGACTTAAGCGTAGCAGTCGGATATGGTGACGTGGAATTTCCCACATTGTACGTAAACTGACGCGTACATACGTGTAATGCAAGTTGCAGCGAGAGGGGACTAGGTCAAACGGGTAAAAACTCGTCCAAATGTGGGCTGGCCCCCATAGTAGCATTACGCCTTCGTACGCTTAATCGTACAGCAGATCCACTGCCAAAATGCACATTGTGGAAAAGAGCATACGCTGACGATCGCCAGCGGTTGTGGATTCCTCGTGCTTCCAATGCTTTCAAAACATATGTAATCCATTGCCTAGTTTGCAAAAGATACCAAGGTCTCCCTCTGGGTGAACCCGACATGCCTCCTCTGCCCGTACCCGTAGATGGGGTTGTGGATGATAAACCATTTCAAAACACAGGATGCGACTTCATGGGTCCATTCACTTCGAAGACCCACGAGAAGATGTACACCGCTCCGCACACCTGCCTGACAACTCGAGCTGCCCACCTCGAAGTCGTCGAGGACATGTCCACTGGTGCATTCTTAAGCAGTCTAATACGCTTCGTATCCAGAAGAGGTGTTCCGAAACTGATCCGTACCGACTGCGGCACAAATTTCAAACATGGAGAACAAATCATAGCCACCATGTCTGAAAACCACGAAGCAACGCGTGACTCCATAACGTCGTATATCGCGTCAGAAAATTAAATGGTTGTTCAACCCGGGTGCAGACATAACTCCAACGCCGCGCGAACCTCCCTGACGTCGCGCACGGTGCGCGACGGAATTGGACGAGTTGTCGCGGTCCGAGTACTTCCGAGAGGGATGGCTAGTGACGTAATACAGGCAATCATGGGACGAACGCACAGGCTGAAGAAAGTGGGAGGAAACCTGATGCAATCATTAATACGATCGAACTGGTAGAGCATTGCTCTCGAAACTGGATTTTTGCAGCACTGGTGTGTTCTATATCTACAGTGAACTGAGGTAGGACATTTCTGATGTAACTTCATATATACATGTCGTCCTGCCAAACTGAATACCTCTTATTGTCATTATTGATCATACTGATTATTGATCGTGGCTCGTGGATCTTGAACACCTGCAAAATTCCGTGCTCCGGGGCTAACCATTATACCTTTGTCCTTTTCGAATTTCGAATAGTTGAATTTCGAATAAATTCGAATTTCGAATATTCGACTATTCGAAAGAAGTCCAATGTTCGATTTATTCGATTATTCGAATATTCGAGAAAGTCCAATATTCGAATTATTCGCTTATTCGAATATTCGAAAGTGACCAATATTCGAAGGCTTCGAATATCGAATATTCGAATAGTCGAATATTCAAATATTCTTTATCAATCTCCTAACAAGTTAGTGGCACTCTTCTTCGAAAACCAGGGGAGTCTGACCTTATGATAAAAAACGACGCTTGAGTTTCGCGCGTCGCTCAAAGTGCGCCGAATTGTGTGTACGTAATCTGACAAGAGAAATCAATGAACTTCCCGTGGAGATCTCCAAAATGACTAATTGCTTGTTATAAGGGTGTGTCTAAGAAGCACCGTAGTGGTCTTCAAATGTCCTGCGGGCATCTGAGTAGGTCAAAAATTACAAAAAACTGTAGCACTTCAGTGCTGGCAGATAAGGCGAAAGTGACGCCTTGAATGGCCTTGAAATATTCAGAAATTAACATGCAGATGCTATAGAGCTTTAATTATAGTTAGATGTTAGAAATCTGACAATTTATTAGGTCAAATGAGTCATTCACTGCAGTCGGGGCGTGGATAGCCGGGAGAGGTCCAGGTTCGAATCTAGGAGAGTTGTTCACGGATTGCTGTGCGTTTTGGTAAATAGAACATATTCTCATTTTAACCATATTTACGAACATGATCGAAATGTGTTGCTTCGGTCTATCTCCGGGATGTGCTGATCAGTCTTCGGGCTCCTATAGAGAACGTTTCTCTTGTAAATTTTACTAATTTTAGCATTTCTTATAAAATGCATCATTTTTGACCCACTCCGTAGTATTGTACTCCGTAGTATTCGTAGCATTTGCATATAACACCAAATACAGTACTAACAACTAAATTAATTAGTCACCTTCTTCACTGGCGAGCCTCGGGGTGACTAATTAAAAACATGTTTTGTATGAAGGCAGAGGCGAAACAAGACATGTTTAGTGTTGTTGTTGCCATTGTTTTAGTTATTACTTGTTTTAGTTGTTGCTTGTTTTCCACTTGTGTTTGTTATAGTACAGAGTGATTCAGAGTTCATGTATACCCCAGGTTATTTCTAATTCTACTTCGTTGTTTAGACATTGAATTTAAAACTGTTTGACTATTAAAATTTACATATATGATTAACTTATTCTATTGGTCTTCTTGCAGCCTATTCTTCCTCGGCCACTCTCCCGCACTGACAGGGGGGGGGGGGGCTTTGCAAACGTAGGTACTTGTATTAATCCCCATGACTTCGTAAGTAGATAATAAAATTTAGTACAAATGTTGTCCTGAGGGTCGACTGAGGTTCTGATCACGAAGCTGGCAAACGCGTTCAGTGTTACCGTCGACCACAATAGGCGACGGTGAGTAGGTGCGAGAAAAAGTGCAAAATAACCGGCCGCGTTGTACTATTGTGACTCCAAAAGTGGAGTGGAGGTCGATTTTTTTCGCCCAAACATCGCCTGCACTGTTATTTTGGATGCTGAGCACGAATATGGTATCCAATTTCGACAACTTGGCCGCTTACGATATTTCATAGTGTGTGTTCGTGAGTAAGGATGGGGTTGTCATGACCACTGATTTCGTTCTTTCCTCGCCTTAGGAAATTATTTAGGCTGCTGCCACGAATCTGTCATTTCTTTTTCTAAATTATCCATTTTTCGTGCACTGCTTTCCATCTCAAAGTCGAAGACTGGAAAGCAAGTCTGATCACATATGTAGGTGAAGAAAGCGATTCTATGTACTCAAACTGATAAACTTGATCACTCATGAAAGTGTGGAATCACGCGAAAACGTTTACCAGATTTGCGATCAGCACCTCAATTAGCCCTCTAGACGACGTTTGGGCGAAACCTGTGCGTTAAATTTTTTGATAAATTTTTAACGACCAGTTTTTAACGAAAAATTTTCGCGTTAAAAAGGTAAGTTCGGTAAATTCGTTAAATAAAATGTCCCTTAGCTGCATTCAGTTTTAAACCACTAGGGTGCCTCTCGGACAATCCCCACAGCGCTCAATAGGTCACTTATAAGATTCCCACGGGAAGTTCATTTACCTCCCTTGTGAGTTGACGCGAAGTAAGCGCTGCAAGCGCGGCCTTCCGCTGCGCACCTGCTTCCTTGTAAACGGCCGTCGAGCGTGCTGTGGCCATTCACGTGAATCGCAAGTGATTAGCGTTATGCCTGTACACAGATATTTTTACCTTCAGTTTACTACGGGAGAACCTTCGTTTTGTATTTCTACCCCAGTTACAACAAGGGAACGATTAGAGCCGAAGGGGCTGCGGTAGGGAGGTAGAACTTTCAGGGGCCTAGAAAGCTCCTGCTTTCTGCCAGTAAAGACGTTGAAAAAGAGAGGAAGAGCAATGGCTATGGAGTACAAGAGCCAGTCATACTCCGTTTCCTACGAAAATGAGCCATCCCCATTTTCGCTCTAACACTGTCCAAGTCGTAGTGTCCTGTCAGATTAGATTCCAACGCGGGTCCGTTTCTCTTCAACGGAGCTAGAACACAAAGTGAATGCCATTCATGAGACTCCAGTGCGCCCTTTCTGCACCAGATCGCCTTTGTGTCATTTCTCCGCCCATGATAATCATTCTTTTACCACCTGGAAGCTTTGCTATAACATAAGGAAAGATAACAACCTATAGAGAAAGACCTATAACAATCTAGCTCTGCCTACCCAAGGTGTTTCTCTCTTCTCGGTGCAGGAATTCTTAGGGAAGCAAAGCGTGCTTCATTGCCATTATACGGCTGTTATTGTCCTTTGGTCTCGTAAAGGAAATGGACGGAGCAGCCATCCATTTCCTTCACAGTGGGTAATAAAAAATAATTAAATGTCAACCACTGGGTGACGACAGTAAATAATGGTGTTCATTTGATTATTCGAATATTCGACTATTCGAAATTCGATTATTCGAAATTCGACTTTTTGAAAATCGAATATTCGAAATTTTTTTCCCAAGGACAAAGTTATACTAACCATGCGTCACCGACCGCAGGTCCGCGTTTCAGCGCCGCGGCGTCGCATGCAGCTAGCGCGCGACGTAGCGTTGGAGTTACATCCTGGAGCCTGTTCAACCCACCAGCCTCAGCCTGCATGGGGTGCGTCTGGGAACGACTAGTTGCCTCTGTTGAGAAGGCGCTAAACAGGTCTATCGGGCACAAAAGAACGAGCTTCGTCGAAATGTGTACACTAATGGCACGGATCGAAGCCATACTGAACAGCAGACCATCGACTAAAGACCCCCACAAACCTCTGCAGCAACGGCGCTGGCCTATGCTTAACCCTCGTCTAAGGACACGGGTCAACCAGACGAGCGGAAAGGCGAGAGCGCAGAGAAACAGACACTCCGGCTGCGATCCGACGGCTGCCGGCCGAGTGAGCTGACTCAGCGCGCGGGTGAGAGTACCCTCTCGTCGGGGGTCGAGCGTTCTATCCCCTCGTCCCCCTGGCCCGCCCACCCCCAACCCTCTGGGCTTGCTCGAGAGCCCAGTGGCTGCCTTACGAGATAGTGGAGACGCAGACATTTGCCACGCCTCTGTTTAAAGGGCGGGGGATTGAACGCCAATCCGCCCCCTCTCGTCGCCTGCTTCTTCATAACCGCTAGCAGTCGCGGAGTCGTGCAGTGCAAGAAGACTGAGTTTCAAAGAGCAGAATTGCAACTTTCGTAGCGTACAGACTTCCTAATCTCCGTTCTCTTCCTAGGTTACAGAAGGTACGGGCTAAGGTCATGGTCACCGATTTCGCCCAAACTCCCTAATCATGCAAACCTAGTAATCGTCTGTAACTTCAAAAAACGATGTCAGACTCGTGATCAGCACCCTAAATACCCCCTTCTCCTTCCCAATAGGAGAAGTTTGATCGAAACGGTGAAGTCCCCCACACTACACCGAGTCTGCCGCGGCTGATCGCGCCGCGCCGCGCCCTTCGCCGAATACCGTAACCCAAAATTCCGTCAAGTGTGGTGTTTTGCGGCGGCGGAGTATAAAAGCGATGCGGCGCCGCCTCGCGGCGCGAAAAATCGATAGCCATGCCGACCATCACGCTGCGCCGCGGGGCGGCGCAAGTATAAAAGGCGCCTCACCGACGTCGCCGACGCTGACGTCACCACCGACGTCGCCACAGACGCGTGGTCGACGTCGGCGACGTCGTCAAGAGATTCTGAGGCGGCGTCGGGGACGACATTGACAGGAGCGCATCGGAGCGCATTTTTAGCATCGGAGCGGGTTTTCAATGTCATCGCTTGGTAACCAGTCTGCCCATAGAAAGGCTAAGTGATCACATCTGCCTCGAATTTGCATACATTTTGAGCTTTTCTTAATCTTCAAAAGAAATTTTAATTCTTAATTCTTCTTAATGCTTCAAGACTTGATGATGATTTTTTGTTCTGTATGTACAGTAGTCTGCTCAACCATTGTTGATCTGCCGAATTTTCTCTTACTAACCAAATTTGGCTTTTAGAAGGATGGATAAGTGTTCAAAGGTTTCACTAGCAGCAATGTTAGTTTCACTACTATGATAACGAGGATATAAACATGAAGCTCAGGGAAACAACTGTCCTAAGAAAAATGTTAGAACCATTCAAAAGTACATGTATTTTTAGGATACCCTGTACTTTTCGCAAGGCATAGTGTGTTTTAAGGTTTTAAACTTTAAAAGAAGCACAAATCAATCGATACGGTCACTTTGTTAAGAGATTATAGGAAGTATTCAAGCGAAACACTATCAATAGATTGCAAAGTGCAAAATAACAGACGAGTGCATGGCGCAGTCTATCCCGATCATACGTCAAAAAAGCGTCGGTTCAGCAAAGTCCTTTTTCGTTAAATCGTATTTACCTTAAATTTACGGAGAATTCTCGAAGTTCAAAGGAAAATTTAACTCTTAATTAGTAAGAAATCTATCTCGAAAAAGCTCTTCGCAGAGATTTGCATTACCATTTGAGAAAGCGAGGAAACACTACTTATTTTCTACACAGTTTCATTTTTTTCTAGGCCTATTTGCTCTACAAGGAAGCAAATAGGCCTAGAAAATGCGAACAGAACGGCTGAGAAGGACACAAAAAGGAAAAGTGACAAATTGAAGGGGAGCTAAGGTTTAGGGTCCCACTCCCTCCCAAACACTCAGTGTTCTAATGAAATGTGCTTTTTGTGTTGCCAAGACGGTGTCTTTTGCACTTCTCGATTTCGTAATTCGAAGTACGGTGGTGATGATGGCAGTTCCGGGAACGAAGAACCAACCCACCATCATAACACTCCATCGGAGCGCATTTTCTGCCACCCTTGGATGACGTCGGCGGCGTTGACGTCGTCGGCCCGTCTGTGGCGATGTCGGCGGCGGAAGTATAACACTCCCTGCGGAGCTCTCGGCGACGTCGCCGGCGACGCTGTGATGTGCGGGCTGCTACGCAGTGCGTAGCAGCCCCTACAGCATAGCGTCGCCGACGTCAGCGACGCGTCGCCGAAGTATAACATAGGCCTTAGTGGAGGTACGCAGGTCTGGCAAAACTGGATTTGAAAAAGAAATTGGTGGAGACAACGTTTGGCTCCCGCTTACATAATGGCAAGGTTTTCATGGAAGCACATGCTAGTGGAAGACAAGAAGCGAAAAACTTAAGTGGATCATCCTCATGGTATTCTATTATTCGCCTTCCTTGGGTAGAACATTTTCGTTTATGAACAGATGACAATCCTTAAGGCCGTCTCTGATTCTTAAGCTTTCTGGGAGCCTTAGGTCTGTTTCTTTTTACAGACGATAGTGATGGAATATACTCATTTGCATATATCAAGAAGCAATGAACCTTAGGATAAAACTTCTTAAAAAGGCCCTCGCTTTGAGATAAAAACCGATCAGTGTTCACACAGCACTGCAGTAACTGATCTCCGAAGCGTTTTGAAGTCAGGTTTTGAGAAGTAGCGGATTTGAAATCCCATTAGTCTACACAAGAAAAGCGATATAACCTATTCCAATCCGCTCAGTACTTTGCGTGTAACCTTATGCAACCACTCAAACACACCACTGTGACGTTCTGGCAAGTTCACGGCTCGTCCCAAACTCGCAACGCAGGAGGCATCGGATTTCACCTCTGAGCTGGAACACTGATTGCGAGTACTACTACAAATGTCCTTGGCGTGATATTCTTTAAAGAAATCGAAAAGATAAGCAAAAACTATCCCATCGCATCAACGTTTCTAATAAAAGAGGTCGTCCAACCGACATCGAATGCGAAATAATGAAGCGAAGTCCTCGAGCTGCCCTATAGCCGCGTGCACACTTTGCAGCGGGCAGCCACGCTGAAGCATAGCGTGGTGCTGCGGGGTCCCACTGCCGCAGCGGATGCCGCAGTGAGGGGGTGTCCACACTTCAGCAGTGCTGCCGGCAGCGGCCGCAGCGGCAGTGGCAGTGAGGAATGACTCGGGCATTCCTCACTGCCACTGCCACTGGGGAAAAGCCTTGAGCACACTCCGCTGCCGCAGCAAACCCGGCTCGAGCAGCAAAATGTGCCTGCTGCTTACGCAAACGGCGCACGCAGCAAACGGTAGCACCCGCTGGTTAGCGGCGCCGTACGTTGTATGCTTGTAGGATAAATTGGAAAGACTGATCAGCTGATGCATTTTTCGCTTTCTCAGATGGAAATATTGTGTTTTTTATTATGTTATACGTTTAAGGGTACTATTGTACTTTTGGTACCCCACTTAATCATGTTTAAAATAGGTCTACTAGGGGTAGTCTGCCATGGGAAGAACGAATATCATAGTCGTTTTTTGCGGAAATGCTTTATAAGCCCGTTATATTAAGTTCTATTTGCCTACGGCCTTGCGAAATAGCGCGCGCTGGTAAGAGACGCAGAGACTCCGCCTCCTATCCATGCGCTCTACTTCGCCGTTCCTAGCCTGCAGCAGAGGTTAGCCAGGGCATAAGCCTTGAAATCTCGAAAAGGCTTGAAAGCTCTGTTGTGTGCTCTCTCTCGCTCACGCGGAGGAGAGCACATAATTGGACAGGGGAAGGGACTCCGGGGTGTGGGCCCCTAGGACACCCTTGTTAAAATCGCATTCATCCTAGAGGTCCCTCTCTTGCCGTATTCGGAAGAAAATAAGATCCGAATCTGTAATCGAAACGAGGAGATAAGACTGCATTTAATTCGCTGCGAGTATCTAGTCCCTACGACTGCGCGCCACGGCATGCTATGGTAACCCCCCCCCCCCCCCCGGAGACGGCCGAGAATGCGTGCTGGTAGGGGCAGAGTCTCTGCGTCTCTTACCAGCGCGCGCTATTTCGCAAGGCCTTGGGCGACTCCAACTTAATATAGCGGGCTTATAAGACATTTCCGCAATAAACGACTATGATATTCGTTCTTCCCATGGCAGATTACTCCTAGTAGACCTATTTTGAACAAGATTAAGTGGGGTACCAAAAGTACAATAGTACCGGTTTAAGTTATGTTTAAGTCGAACTCACAACCTCACCTCAACCTTCAAAGCGAAAGTTTCGCCGGAGTATATCGGAGGCGAAACAGCCGCTCGAGAGCTAACGCCGACGAATGAAGTGCAACGTACGCAGAACAGGTGCGGACGTTGCACTCCACCGCACGTGCTCTCGGCTGCTGCTGCAGCAAGAAATGTCGGTCGACATTTTCTGCTGCGGCAGCAAAACTACCCTCGCTGCCGCAGCAACGTGTGTCCATGGCTGCAGCGCTGCCTTTGCTGCGCAGCAAATGCGGCAGCAGCGCGGTGATATCCTTCATCATTGCTGCCGCAGCAAAGGCAGCGGAGTGTGCTCAAGGCTAAAGGACGTGAAGTGCCGTCGAGTTGAGACGTTATGTACACAACACCTCAATTCGCACCATATTGCGGGCATTTTGCGTTCAGTTTCGGATTTGACGCGACTATTTTGTCCAACGGACAAGTTTCTCCAGTCATATCTTATTGAAATGTATAGCCAAAGGCTAGCAACTGAACAATATCGATCGATGACGTATTGCTGGTTTACGGATGAGTCGAGATCGAACTTCATCACACAACCTTGCCAAAAGCGGGCAGCTGCCACATCACGCAGTCTTAAGATCCATATCTCCACTATTATATCAGTGTACCGCCGATTACACAGTTAACGTCAGTCCACAATTTCGCTGTGTTCAGTGACTTCCAGCATCTTCCACTTGAAAGATACATACGATTTATTCACATACAGAAATAACAACCTGAGGCAAATCGTAGTGTGAGGAACACCCAAACAGATCAGTCAGCCCAAGCAATTCTCGCATTCTGGACATATTATCTTACAATCAATGAGGCAATCAAGAATCGCCACTGTTTTTGTCTCGAAAGATAACCGATCGATAGTATCGCAGCTCCTCTATGCTCTCTCGAATGTCGTCCAATGCCCTGTGGGTGCCCTTCTTGACTGGAGCCTTGGCGTATTCCTCAGGGAACCATCGCGATGCCAGCTGAAAACGACACGATGTATCACGTGCAAGTGCACAGAGTTCCACAACTAATCGTGACCACAGCTGGGAGATCTATTGAGCTGAATCGCTGAGCAACTACCGTTTTAACAGTCATTCTGGCCTCGAAATTGTCCACGCAGCTCAGAACCAGATCCACTTTTCCTCCAGTAAGAGAACCGTGCCTTAATTAGAATGACCGCGTATGGATACAAAGGTGATTATAAAACGAGAATATCCAAACCAACCTTATCCTATCAACAAGATTATTGAAATTCTCCATCGTGGTGATGTTATAGTTGTGAGTTTCAATCTCTACATCAGGGTTGATATGACTGAAAATAGTGCTTGTTACGGCAGAAGAACTGTCCTTTATATGCTTTAAGGATGTGGAGATTCCTGAGATATGGAGGTTGGTACTATATTAACACCTCTTAAGTAAGCATTTAATACCCATTCAAGGGTACAAATGGTTGGTTCTTAAAGAGAAAAGACGGAAGAGTTTTTGGAAGCCGCAAAATGCACCAAAGTAGGGATACAACACACAGAAAGTGCATTTTACTTCAACGAAGAAAAAACTTACACTATACCTCTGACCTTAAACACTAAGTCGCTTATCTTCATCACTTTTCTGGCTTCTAAAACCAGGCACCTTAGGATTTCCGGTCCATGTATAGAGTGAACGACCTTAGGATTCACTCTACAACCCGTGGTGAAGTTCTGGTCTAACTGTAAGGCCAATTTCAATTGGGCCACTGTTTCCCTTTCTCATGGGCAACCTTACCATCCCTTAAAATTGCGTAACTTTCCTAACTGGTTAGAATTGCGCTCCCGAAGTCTGACATATAGGTGAACACGATATGAAGAATAAAAGGGAAGAAATGCACGTTTGAGGCAAAAAGAATCAGCACCCTCTACGGCGCAACTGCAGAGAAATGGAACTTTTCCGACTCACCTGCGATCAACATAAACACTATTCCTGCCAGCGGGCTTTTCCCTTTGACAGTTTCCTTCTCGAGGAATGCCAGTACCTGAAAAAAGAAATAGAGGGTGTAGGGTGCTGGGTGCTCGCCTGCTAAAAATGGAGCAAAATGCAGGCTATCGATCAGCTGGCAACTAGCCAGCCATTGCTCCGCTGCGTGCCGCTGCGGCGCGGTTCCACCTGCTGCAGTGGAATGTGGGCGGCGACCAGCTCCGCCCACATTCCACTGCCCGCTGCCCGCTGCAAAGCGTGCACGCGGCATATCTCGCCTGCAGTAGAGAAGCGCGGGGGTGCTCCGTTGTCTGGACTCTAGCACAACGGTGAAGAGATGCAGCGAGGAAGGAGAGCGGGATCTCTAACCGAGAGAGCGCCGACGGCACGACGAAACCGCCGAAACATGAGGTTGACGGGCAACTCGGCCCCGCTCGTCCCCGCTACTGCTGAGTCACGTCGATTTGCAGCATGTCTGCCACCTCTCGCTGCCTCTCCGCTATTTCGCGCGCATCTGCCGTCTCGGTGGTGTATTTCCACACCAATCATACTGTTGGTAGTATTACTGAGGAAATACACTGAGCCGGCCACAACGGTAACTGAGTTTCTGCAGGATGTTTAGCAACATGTCTGAGACTTGTCTTTTGTTTGAGATAGATATTTTAAAACACTGTATGTCAAAGGGTTTGAAGTACAAATGGCAACATACAAATGAAAACAACTGCATCGTGTGAAGCATGAGATTACATTTGTGAGCAAGCATGTACCTGAATACAAAGGCAAGTGTGCTAACAGTTCCTTCACAGAATGGGCAGGATAACATGCATCGGGCTCTTCAGAGGTGAATGAGGGGACGGGGACACATTGAGAGCTAACTAGTGGGCAAGGTTGCTGGCTAAGGTATCAAGGTGATCCTTACACTCTCTTGTGGTAGGTGGACGACCATCCGCCTGGAGGAACTGTCTGAAGCGCCTCGTCTCATCGTGTATTTCATTTTGCCTGCCGGCTTCGCGACTTCGCATATATCTTGTCGCCATTTCTCCATTTGCTATAGGCAGGATCTGCGATCTGGCCATAGTTAACTGTGAGGCCAAAAACTGGCAGGGGTGCGAATAGGAAACGCCCTTCGAAGTTTACTGTGAAACCGTTCAACGAAGTTCGCAGGTTATCGAACAGTTAGCTGTTCCACCATTGCCATCCGCTCTGGGGCTGTGAAAGTATCGCCTGAAGCCATAAATATCGTTCTCTAAACAATATTTGTTCTCATGTGTCCCCTTACCGAAGCGTGGCTGTGCCATATCAGCTACTAAGCCTTAGATAACGCTGGATGGAGTTCCCGTATAGGGTTGTGCCCTAAATTCGTTGCACCTCTCGATCACCCTACGGCGCATAATAGAACGAGGGGCGCTTCTTGGTTCATAGAAGTGGGGGCGAACCGGATTTGCAGGATCCGTTATGAAGTGTCCACCTCTGACTTTGCAGGAAGGCTTATTGTACACCTCGCGCTCTCGATCCTTAAGCGATCGGTATCCACAGCACATAAAGGTGCTGGTCTCTCCGTCTGAGAGTGTCTTCCTATACGCCCACTCATACACAGCTGACGATCTCGGGGTAGGATATATATCGCCATATTTCCACCCCTTTGCTGTGAGGGAGCAAATATCACTCGAACCGGTTCAAACGACGCCATTTCTCAACAACGGTACTTCCAAATTCCGCCACATCTTCTTTCATTTTGATCTCGTGTGAAGTCTCTCCATCGTGGGAAAGCAATCGCATGAATTGCACGTGCGGCTAGAGATGTAGGGTCGGCGGAGGCGCCGACACTCTTCCGTCTGGGATCTGCCCCCGCCACGATGACTCAGCATGCTCGGGGCCGAGCTGCCCCGTAATCGAAACATGAGTCATGGTTGACCCGTACCCTGTAACCATTATCAATGTGGGTTGCGGGGCCACTCGCCCCCGCGAGCGCGGTTACGAGCGTGGTAGGTCAGACTCCAGACGGAAGAGTCCGGCCTTTTCTGTGCTCTCCTTCGCTGTCGCGGAGGAGAGCACAGATTGGACTAGGGAAGGGACTCCGGGGTGTGGCGAGTCACCAGACGCGAAACAAAACAAGGCGCGTGCGCCGAGACTGCGGTCGCAGGGGCGAGATGCCCGGTGTGCTCCACTGAGCTGAGTGGCTGAGCGTTTTGTATTCGATCGAAAAGCGCTGCCAATTGGTTAATACTGATTCCACTTTTCTTGCAACACAACACCTGTTCTGAAGTAATACTTTATTTTTAGAACTCAGTGTAACAGGACAGAATGGGGAGCGTAGGTTTTTAGGTATATACCTCGTCAGTCATGGACAGCTGGTTGTTGCTTCCGATCCCACCTTTGTTGATGGTGAAACGTGTTCCGGCGTTCTGCTAATGTAGATGCCAAATTTTTTGTTCTGAAGGATCCTCTTCTGTTCTTCTCACTGGATTTAGCTAAAACCATATCTTTAAAATCTAACAGAAATCTATCCTAGTCGGGAGAGCGCTTCCCTAAAATGCCAATTGCGTTTATCAATACCCACCACCACACCCCCTGGATTTAAATGAAAGCCTTCGTAGTACTGTGTAAACCTTTCCGATTAGGATGGACCCTCTACCTTATCTTTTTTCGAATTATCATTGGTTTGGCCAACTTGAAAATTTTGGACCGAAGAAACCCGCTTTCGATTGGTGGTTGTGGGGAGATGTTATAAACAAATCCTCGGATTTTGTTCGTTTCTCTTTTTTTGTTGTTGCCTGAAGCTCATTTCACCACTTAATCATAGGTCTTATTTTATTTTATCTCTGGCGTTGTGGCGCAGTCCAAGATGTCGCTGGCTCTTCCGTGCACCCCGAGTCGAGGTTCCTTGTTTGTGCCCCGCTCTGGCCAACCAAGCCAGTGCTGGTTAGCTGTTGGCAGACTTGCGTCGGTAGGATAAAAAATTGAGGTGGAACATATTGTCTGAACAAACGAAAAGCTTACATTGTTTCAATGAATAAAACTCTCAGCTAGTCTCAGTTTGCAATTAAATCTGCGACTCAGCAGAAAAAGCCGCACTAGGTGACAAAATTACAATGTTGGAAAACAGACAGACTAGCTCAATGAAAGCTGAAATTGCACAACTAATCCAACGATCACTGGTCGAGCGTATGGTGCAATCCTACCTCGCACCACAGTCGAAACGTCTCTCCTTTTATGCATTTTTAGATAGCCCTAACAACACTCTGGGCAGCCGGATGGGAACTTTATCATTGGATCAGCAAACTGTATTCGCGGACACCCTGTATACTCGAATTTTTAAGATTTTTAGCGTGTTACTCTTTCCACTGGAGTACCAGTTTCGATTGTCGGACTTGCAGGCACCCGACGCTGGATATTTTGGCCGGAAAAGAGTTGCCTTCGCAGCTTTGCGTCGGGGTTTGGGTATGGTCGAACACGGAAGGAGTGCAGTCCAAGCTTGGCCAGGGGTGCTTCCTTAAAAATTTGGTCGCATAGATTCATCTAAATTTACAGCCAGCTCTACCTAATTTCCTTCTCAGATCAGGCATTATCTGCTTTAACCCCTCCATGCTTCTTACCTTCATTTTAGTCTATCAAGAACGACCACAGAAGGTTCTTTTATCCATGATGAACATGAGAACAACTCCTCTTTCTTTGTTCATAACGGTTGCTCCGCTTTAGTTATTTTTTATTATTTGTATATTTCGTTTATTTATATACTTCGAGAACAGCAAGACAATAAGGGAAAAAGAAGAAAGAAGGAGAAAGAAGCAACCGAGCATTTTAGAACGTTTACGCAGAAGAAAAAATGGCGCAAATAGGGTCGGGGGGGGGGGGGTTCAACATGGCCTGCCGCGGCGGACAGCCGCGGCGGGTAGCTACATACAGCGAATGTAAATACAATCTTATCTCATTGTTTCGATTACATATCCGTGTTTGTGTACTTCCAAATTCGGCAAGGGAGGAAACTCCAGGATCTAGGCAATCTTAACACGGGCGCGTCACTCGAGCCACACCCTGGAGGAATTCGGCTACATTGCACCATGGCATTACACGGCCTGTCGTAAATTTGGGTGTGTGGTGCACCACACACCGTCGTCTCATTTTCCCTCAAGCCTCATCTTTGTTCATTTGGTTACGAAATGAGCTTAAATGAATGGAAACGGCGCTACACACATTACTTCTGTTAGGAAATCGACTTCCTAAGAGGGTGCTAGTGTCGAATTGAACCTAGGAGAATGAGAGGTTGAACTACCACGTCACCACCACGAGTATGTAGAGAACATTTCGAGTCATTTCCGAATCAAACTCCAGCCGAACAAGTTCTATTGTTCCATACTAGCACCCTCCTAGGAAGCCGAATTCCTAACACAAGTAATGTTTGTGAGGCTTCATCTCATTCCCCTAGGTTCAATTCCACACTAGCACCCTCTTAGGAAGTCGAATTCCTAACACAAGTAATGTTTGTGTGGCTTCATCTCATTCCCCTAGGTTCAATTCCACACTAGCACCCTCTTAGGAAGTCGAATTTCTAACACAAGTAATGTGTGAGTGATGAGGCGTGAGGGAAAAAGAGACGACGGTGTGTGGTGCACCACACACTGCACCACACACCCAAATTTACGACAGGCCGTGTAATGCCATGGTGCAATGTAGCCGAACTCCTCCCTGGAGTCCCTTCCCCTGCCCAAATCCGCGTCAGCGGAGGAGAGCACAGAACAGAGCTATACCATTGTTTGTACCTATTCTTTACTATCAGTGTGTTTTGTCGCTTTGTTTTTGTGTTGGTGACATTTTTTAGGAGGTGACCCCCCCCCCTCCGACCCTATTTGCGCCGAAAAAATATTACAAAAATGGTGAATACCAGAGTCAGTGCGATAAAGAGCAGCTACGCACAAACGAAACTCGAATCAACAAGGGCTAACTGGAGAAGTTTAGAAATGTAAATGTCAACTGTTACTGCGTGAACATCAGTTTTGATTGTGTGAATGTTTTTGGGTATCGTGCTATCCAGTGTATAGCTTCCCAATTCATTTCACCATCAGTTGCCGCTCAGTCTCTGAATGAGACGTTTTTTTGTGCTCATTTCTGTCTTTTAGGTTAAATGACTGCCGTAATGCTTGCACCTCGGCTCAATTTCTCTGCATATCCGGAATCGATCGATTTCACGGAGGCTATCAAGGTAATTGTTGCTTCACTCATAATCACGATTATACCTTTTGCTCATGGATTCTGCATTTATAGGAACAAAGTGTCAGGGTAATAAAACACACTCTTTACTGGTTCTGTACTCAGAGTCGCTTTGTTCAAACAATGCCGGTTGGAATCATGCAAAACTAGACGGTCAGCGGCCTACCGGCTGCAAACATCTGAACCCCGGCATTATCTTGACTGCAGTGGCTCTTTTCTCTTCTTTACACTGAAATATCTGCCACCGTAATCGAGTGCGATGGCGCTTGAGTGATCAAACCTGCGTGAGATACGCCATATGTAAGCCCGCGCGGACAAAATGTGCCTTTCAACATGGGATGCTGCTGCAGCCGAGGAAGCGCAGGCTCCTCCTGCTTGACACACCTGCATCTGCGCGTGTTTCTGAGCGTCTGGATCCCAGAAGACGGGCTCCTACGTCGCGCAACAAGTCAGAGTCAGGAGTCAGAAGAGGTGACACCGTCGTCACACGACAAGCGACCGCATTCAGAATTCAGCATTATCCCATGTTGAACGGAAAATGTTACCCGCGCTAGGCGCCTCTGCATACCTCGCGCGGGCAACTTTTGCCATTCAACATGGGATGTGCTGCAGCAAGGGAAGCGCAGCCTTCTCCTGCTTGACACAGCGGCAATTGCGCGCGGTTTTGAGGTCCTGATTCCGAATACGTGTCACCGCTGCCGTGAACAGGGCCATTAAGTGGGTGGTGGAGAAGGGAAGTAAGGGGAACCTCTAGGACCAGGAGAGCTACCAGGAAGGAAAGAAACACCCTGGAGGGGAGACCAGTAGCCGTATTCATGAAACGGCGGGAGCGGGAAGGCCGGAGATGCCTTCCCGCTCTCGCCGCATCCCGCTCCCGGCTTCCCGCAACCCGGTCGCTATTCATGAACGACCGGGAAGCAGGAGCGACCGCGACGCGCGAGTTAGATTCGCAGCGGAGGCGGGAATTGCAAGATTTCAAAAACTAATTTCTCAAATTACAGGGTTTTCAACTGAATATTGAAGCATTTCTGGGTTTACCGGAATTCAAGGACACGGAATTGTGGCTCAGAAGCGCAGTGGACGGGAATAGGCTGCATTACAGTCAACACTAAGAACAACAACATTTCGAGATTTTCGTTTTCAGTCGGGAGTTCAGTTTGCGTTACCTCTTTCCTAACTTTCCAGGGGTGTACGTAATTACGATTTCCTATTTACGATTTTGAGATTTACGGCGATCTTTGAGGATTTTTTTTTACGATTTACGACAATTTTTGAGTCGTAAATCGTAAATTTTCGCAAATGTGACCAGACGCTCACATCTAGCGCGCTCCAGTTTGTGTATTTTTTGCCTAATTTTGGACAATAGGCACCTGCTGCAGCCGTTCAGAATCTGTGTGTGGAGTGTTTGACGGTATTGCTTTATCAATTTTCTAGAGATTACATGAGTGGAACTACAAATATATGCTCGAACAAGGTAGGGTTCAATTCCTTTGCCTCTACGAAGGTCTTCAACGATCTCTAGGTAATTTAACGCCAGATTTGTGTACAACGAATAAAAGGCTAACATGATTTCGAGTGGTGCGAGAATGCACTACGCAGGCCGAAACGGCATTCAAATACCACCAGACTCAAATGCAGAAAAGTGAAAATTGCATAGTGTATCTCGGGTAGACGATTGCTGCCTTGTGATGAATCCCTGAAATTCTTCAACAAAGTCAGCTCTGATCCGCTCCAAAATTTATTTGCGACTGGAAAGTATTACTCCATGATCAGCCAAGAATTCGCGTATAGCTTGCATGAAGCATAATTTCATCGTTCGTTACATAGGTCGCTAATAATTTGTGATCCTTTACCGCGATCAAGCTCTGAGACGGCTTGAAAAAAACACGTTTCTATCAAAAAGTTGCAAATCTAGAGAATTTTTACTGTCTCATCAAAGCCCCATATGGTTCAACGTCTCGTAGCCAGCCATTGGAAGTTTGTTTTTTCTGCTTTTTAAAGTAGGCT
>OX377202.1:55630764-55656711 GCA_947396885.1 Heligmosomoides polygyrus polygyrus
AACAGGAATCGAAAAATTTGGAGTTACATGTTAAACTTAGGTGTGCGATCTTCAATTCTTGACCAACACTTCTCTCTTCATTGTGAGCAACATTCAGTACCGAGAGATAGTTATACGTACCAGCTCAGAGTGATGTCAAAGACTGTTTCTGGCTATAGATGAAATGAAAACAAAACAATTCCCATAAGTCAGAGAACGTGCACAGAAGGTCAGAAGATGGTATTTTTTAAATTCATACTTCAATGCTATCATTTGCTTATGTTTCAGTAAGCTGACCGTTTCTATCAATCAACTGAGCGATGAAAGTTTCTCAGGAAATGTCCTTGCCAGAAGACTCTCCATTCGCTATCAGATGCATACGGCAGAACTGTCAGTCTCATGAAGGATTACCACGAGAAATCATTAACGAATTTATGCGTGCTGTTCAACTCCTTTCTCAAAACGTGAGACATTAACCTCTTTTAAAGAAGCGGTCTAACAGGTGCATCCATTCTACAAAAACCTGATTTCGAAAGGGAAAATATAGGGTGTTGACGTTGGAGCCCATTAAGAACGGACACTGCCCTGATCTTAAGTATACAGGCATGAATGTGGAAGACGAGCAGAGCAACTTCTCCAGTGGTGTCTGTTGCGTGCCAGAGTGGTTCAGTGAATCCTCTGCGATTGGGGGACTACGAAGAGCGTTATATCGTTCTCTCAGGGCTTTCAGGAAGAAATCCGATCAACATTGATCATTTTGATGAATTATCAGAGTTTCCTGAGATGGTTCTACAAAGAAGATATCTCTAAGACTATACTAGAATGGCCAATCAGTTTTTCCACATCTCGGATTACGTTCCACTTGCTTTCATCAAAAACATTGTGCAATACATAGAATACGCTTTAGAACACATTTTTATCAGCAGTTATATGAAAGCAGAGATCCCCTCTCGATGGAAACATGCATTCGTTACTCCTGTTCCTAAGAAAGCCCCTTATAGCAATCCAACGAACTACAGACCAGTGAGCATTACGTCTGTATTAGCAAAGGTTTTTGAGAAAATTGTTAGCAAACACATTCTAAAACATCTTGAAGAAAAGAACATTATTTCTGATAATCAGTTTGGCTTTTTGAAGGGAATGTCGATTGAGACTGCTACACTTACAGCGTTAAATGATTGGACGAAAGCTGTTGGGAAAAGAAGCGTATAGATGTGATCTATTTTGATTTCTCTAAGGCTTTCGATAGAGTTCCATTATCAAAGCTGCTACTAAAATTAAGATTGGTCGGGGTTCATCACATGATAGTGAACTGGATACGTGAGTTCTCTCAAAAAGAACCTACCAAGTTAAGATAAATGGGCAGTTTTCCGAGATCTTTAAGGCTTTCAGCGGAGTACCGCAGGGGGAGTTCTTTCCCCTCTGCTCTTCCTGCTCTATACCCACGAACTGCCAGAGTCTCTTTCACGATTTGGAGTCATTTGTAAAATGTATGCTGACGATATCAAGATCTATAAAACCATTGAAAATACAGATGATTTATATGCAGTTCAAGAAGCAGTGAACTACATAGATTCTTGGGCTGAGAAATGGGAATTACCTCTAGCAGCAGAAAAATCTAAATGTTTTGTCATTGGGACCAATCGCACTGTCGTAACCCCATCTTACAAGCTAAGAGGTGTCACATTAGAAACAACTGCTGACATTCGTGATCTTGGCTTCCTAATATCTAAGGACCTCAGTTTTGACTTGCATCATAAAGCATTGGCCAAGAAAGCTAGCTACCGCATCTACAACCTTTTTAAAGCACTGAAGAGCAGAGATCCTCAAATCCTTCTGCGGGCGTATAAGACATATGTGAGACCCATGGTAAAGTGTGGAACACAGTTTTCAATCCTTCGAAGAGAAAAAACATTCTTCTTCTAGATAATGTTCAGAATAGTTTCACTCGTAAGCTGATGATGAGGTGCTACGGGAATAACTATTATCAGATGCCAAATGGTGCCGAAAGAGCGGAGATGTTAGGATTACCAAGCCTTTTCATAAGAAGGAAAAGAACTGACCTCCTCATGATGTTTAAGATACTCACTGGTAGGGTTTCTTTAAACCCACTCAACTTTTTTGGCACTAGGCTGACAAGAAACATAAGAGGAAAGCTCAGACTTTATGTTTCGGTGGCGAAATCACGAGCCCGAGCAAGCTTTTTCACCTACAGAAATTTAAAGGAGTTTAACCACATTTTGAGCACAAATGAGGAAGTCTTAGGTCTATCCTTGCACGGCTTCAAGAAGCTGCTTTTGCGTATGCAATGAGTGCCTTCGGTTGTATTCGTTTGTTTTTGATTGAGTTTATGCGTTTTTATTCTAACATTGTATTTTCACGTGTGGCCTTAGCTCACGTCATGAATAAATAAATAAATAAATAAACATGTTTGTAGGCAAGATGTCCTGGTGTTCTTTTGACATGCCATGGAATCCAGTGGGCGACGGCTGTCGTAAAGCGGGTTTCCTTGGATGGTCCTTGTCAACATAAAGAACTCAAACTGCCTTTCACTTTAAGCGTTTTATTCCAAACCGTGAAACCGGCAACTTACCTTTCGGCATGAACAGTCTCACGCGTCACACTACCTGACGCTGCTACAGGGTCACGCTGTAAAGACAACAAATGATTAAGGTGAAACAACGTTAAAGTTAATGGCCATTCGAGTAAACCTTTGACCTTCACGGCTTTAAGTTGTCGACGATCACCTTGTAGAAGGAGTGATCTTCCTTTAGAACTTCAGATCCGCGCAGTAGGCTTCGACCACTTGGTTGTGCCTTCTAGCACGGTTAGGAACAAGTGGTTCAGTGGAGTCCTTGAACGACTATATATTAGGTTGTCCCATAAGTCCCGCCGTTTTTTCTACGATTCATTGCGAGTTTCCCCAGCGGTCTCTTGCATAGCGCTATACAGCTTTCGAAAGAGAATGATTTGCTCTATCAGAGCATTTATTGCATCTCTTATTTCATCATGAACTTTGACAATTTTTAGGTCGTTAAAAGTGAAAGTGAAAAGGTAGCCATTTGCGCATTTGTTCCCTCCGCTTAGGTTTATAATTTTTGCGCAGTTTTTTATAGCATTTGGAAGACAATGTTCTGTACTACAAGAATTCGTGTTGGTCCTATTCACTTGCCCTTTATTGATTTTTAGGCCATCAAATTGGGAATTCCGACTTTTCCGTCCGAATTTTTACCGAAACTCCGGTTCTGTGGTTGGACTTTTTTGCTTGGTGTTATATGTCGTTTGGAAGAGGATGTCTTGCTCAGTAAGAATTTGTGTCGCGTTTATTGGCTCACGCTAATTTCTGTCGAATATCAACAACTGATGAAGGAGAAGGGGTCGTTGGTAAAGACGATTTTTATCTTTTTGGCATTTTGTTGATATTCAATAGAAATCAATAAACGCGACACATATGCTTATAGAGCAAGACGTTCTCTTTCGAATGAAATATAACACCAAGCAAAAAAGTCCAACCACAGAACCGGAGTTTCGGTAAAAATTCGGACGGAAAAGTCCGCAATGAATCGTTGAAAAAAAACGGCGGGGACTTATGGGACAACCTAATACATATAAAGGAGACAGACAGACAGACACACACCACATATATATATATATATATATATATATATATAGAACATTGTGAAATATGAACTTCTCGCGCGAACTTTATGAACTATATATATATATATATATATATATATATATATATATATATATATATATAGTTCATAAAGTTCACGCGAGAAGTTCATATTTCACAATGTTCTAACCGTTCATCACCTCATCTGTTTAAGGCCTATGTTATACCATCGCTCCCCCGAGCGATGCCTAATGATATGCTCCCATATCGATCGGGCGGCGCGACGTGATCGATATGGGAGCATATCATTGGGCGTCGCTCGGGGTGAGCGGTAGTATAACAAAGGCTTAAAAAAGGTAGTCAGCTCCACATGAAACTTCTCGCGTGAACTTTATGAACTGTGTATGTGTGTGTATATATATGTGTGTGTATGTGTGTATGTGTGTGTGGTGTGTGGTGTGTGCATTTCCGTCACAACTGGATAAGGGGAAGGCCCTATTGACGATACTCGACGGTTGGTGGCGATCAACAGCGGCCCGAAACTTAATCCCTGGAGGTAGTGGAAGTCGCTGAACACGAATCTAAAGAAAAGCAAAAGTGCACTAATGTTATAAAACTAAAAATAAAAAACAAACACAAAGACTTGGTCACCGGCTTAAATAATTCCCATATGCGAACTCAGGGCGAAATCGCTGGTCGTGACCTCGTCACTCTTTTGCACCTCTACCCAATAATACGGTATCCTACCAAAGCCAAAATGTGCTCCACTTTTTGTAAAAATGGGAACAGACCACCTAGCATATCACCTAACCGCTCCGTAATCGAATCCTCGACCCCTCCCGTAAGTCTGACTCGCTATCCACTGGGTAATCAGTCGCTGTAAGCATGAGTGCGAATGAATTACTTGAATGCACACTGCAGCTTCGTATAGGAAGCGTAGGAAATTATCGTATTACTATAATCTAGCTTTGATTTGAGCTTCAATCCTTTTGTAGGTTTAGTTCTGAGCACAACAAGGCCATTCCAGGTGTCACTTATGCCTTATCAGCCCGCTCTGAAGTGATACAATTTTTTGCCATTTTCGGATAACCCAGTGGCCCACAGCAAAAAAAAAAAACAGAGACAGTTTTGTGACCCTTGTCCGATGCTCTACAAGACCATATGGGTCCCACTGAGAATCTTTGGGGGAAGTTCATGGGCTTCCCTTGTCAGTTTTGGCGATGCTTGGCTGGAGGGCCTCTTGTCTTGTCTTGTCTTGTCTATCATGTCGAACATAGCATGTTATTGTGCTCGCCATGACATATCGTGCAACTGATCTCGCAGTTTCTAAGTAAGCAGTGTCCACAAGTATGCAGTTCCGATACTCAATTTGCCCGGGCTACGGATCTCCATGGCGATAGGAGCGTGCCGTATGGTTCCTGTCGACATTTTCCTCTACCGGACAGAAAATGCGGGTAGTCGTGGGAGTACAACGCTCCAAAAGGATGCGCAGTTCCTATTGTAGCTGATTGACCTTACTGACAAGGGAGGGGTCTCAGGTATAGGTCCTAACGGTGGAAATGGATAGCACTACGAGAACGTCCACCCTTCGTAGAGTAGAAAAACATGTTTCGGTTTTGCTGAGTCCTTGAACCAAAAAAGCTACGGACCTTCGAAGGCGGGGTACAGTAACGCGCTGACAGCATGTGCCCACATGCATGCGTGCTCGCGCTGTTGTATGGGACGCGGCGAAAGCCACCGCGGCAAGCTAGTCAGTGACTCAGCAGGTGGCGGGGCTGCTAGGAAGGTGCTGGACCAGATGTTCGAATCCCGTGCTAAGCACTACATTTTTTCATAACCGCATTTTCCTTTGCCAATTTGCTTCCTACTCATCTCCTACACATTTATTTCACCCTATATTGTCAAAAGGGTCAGATTCGTGATCAACACCCCAGATTCATGATTAACACCCCATGACCTCGACAGCCCTAGTCACCAGTACCTGCTGTAACCTACCGTAATCGGCCGAAATTTCAAAAACTAACGTCAGGATCGTGATCACCACACGAAGTAACCCCCCTGGAAGAACTTTGGGTAAAATCGGTGATTATGACCTCGACAGCCCTAGTCCGTACCTGCTGTGAAGTCACTGTTCAACATTCGCTAAAAACAAAAAACGTTGTATAATACAGAAAGTGAGAGAAGTGAGTGAAGCACAGCTCAAAGTAAATCCTTATTTGAGAATTTGGAGTGAAATAAATGTGTAGGAGATGTATAGGAACTAAGCTGATTTAAATCGCCATCAAGGCGCAATTGTGCTTTCACGACTCCAGAGGTCGAGGAAAGGCCGAAGAAAACATTTTCGCCCAAAATTCTCCCAGGGGGTTATTTGAGGTGCTGGTCACGAATCTGACATTCGTTTTTGAAATTTCGGCTGGTTACGGTAGGTTACAGCAGGTACGGATGACTAGGGCTGTCGAGGTCATAATCACCGATTTTGTCCAAACTACTTCCAGGGTATTATTTGGGGTGCTGATCACGATTCTGACGCTAGTTTTTAAAATTTCGGCTGACTACGGTAGGTTACAGCAGGTGGGGTGACTAGGGCTGCCGAGGTCATAGGGTGTTGATCACGAATCTGACCCTCTTGACAATTTAGAGTGAAATAAATATGTAGGAGATGTGTAGGAAGCAAATTGGTGAAGGAGGTAGCAGTTATGAAAAAAGTCGAGAGGAGTGCATAGCACGGGAGTCGAACATATGCTCCAGCACCTTCCAAACAGACCGCCACCTGCTGAGTCACTGACTAGTTTGCCGCGGTGGCTTTCGCCGCGTCCCATACAACAGCGCGCGCACGCGGACACGTGCGGTGCGCTACTGTACTCCGCCTACGAGGGCCCGTAGCTCTTTTGGTTCAAGGACTCAGCAAAAACGAAACATGTTTTTCAAAAATATTAAGGGTGAAGATTCTCGTAGTACTATCCATTTCTCCCAATCAGACCTACGCCTGAGACCCTTACCTGGTGAGCACAGAATCGGTACAGCCGATGACGAAGGACTGGACCACGGCATCGACGTATACTTGGCGTTCCATCTCCATCCTATAGAGCTCGCAATCGATGTCAGCCATGCTCATGGGGAAGGATAAAGCTATGTTTTCGACTTGGTGTAGTGATTCTGGCTCAGCGTCGAGGAGAATGACTCAAGGAAAGCAAGATTTTCAGAATTCCTATAGAGGATGTGATTGCTAACTGTACACTTACAATAAGTATGCCTAGAATGATCGTCCCCGGCCGATGACCACCTTGCCTTCTAACACGATTGAACAAGTGGAACAAGTGCTTCAGTGGCAGAATGCTGGCCTGCCACATCGCGCTGATCGCGGTATTGGTACGCCAAAGAGGTCCATTACAGCTTCAAATATTGTTGGATGGGGTCCAATCAAGGTCGCGAAGCTGAATATGGCTTTCCACTCCTCAGTGCGATGTTGTTTCACCCTCTTTAAAGTCCCAGCTTGTTTCAAACTGTTGTCTGACCACGTTTATTCGATGTTTATTCGTTGGAGATTTTATTTTATTTACTTTATTTTCTAGTTGGCCATCACTCACCGTGGGGTAGTTATTGTGGTCATGTAAAAATGCTGACGACTTAAAGTATTGCAGACCAATCGTATTAGGGAGAGGCTCCGCAACAGTATGAGGAGAGGTTATCACGAGAGCGTGCAGGTTGTGTCCAATTCTTGGTTGTAAATACAGAGAGAAAACTAGTCAGGGATGGAGCACATGATTGACCTTCTGCATTGTATTGAACTTTTCTTCTTCCTTGTTTTCTTTTATAGCAGAGGAGCACTAGGTTATTAAGTCTATGTACCAGCGTCCGTCGCCACGCCAGGCTTGCCGGCTTCGGATCTGGCAGGCCACGCCAGGAACGTAGCCCAACCTAGATGGGGTTCCTTACTCACCCAGCGTACTCACCCGGCTTCGCCGACGACCAACGCTGAGTAACGAAGCATCTCTTGCGTCGAAGTCGGACACGTAGAAGCGTACGCCTGCTACAGATTGATGCCTTGCTGAGTATCACTTACATCTCTGTATAGCACTCAAGAAAATGCCTGCAGCACTCCTGCTTCGTCTAGGTTGTGTTCACAACCCATTGCAGCTCGTCAAGCCTAATCGAACGCCTGACCGTTTCCGTCCAGTCGCCGTGCCTATGCCACGACGTGTGACGATCTTCGGAACAGGTGACTTAGGACAAAAATACTATCCTCCTCTGCATACAGTGCTAATGGAAATTGGTCAATGCACTGCCGAAAATTGGGACCTAAGGGCAAGACTTGGTTGAAAGTCGAATCAAGCCTTGCTTCGCTGACCTGTCCTTGTCCACCGCTTAAAATTGGAGGACCTGGGCAGGTAGAAGTAGCTTACTAACCCAACGCGCGAAGAAGGTATGCTCTTGAGACCAAAGTGGACAATTTCCAAATCAAAAGCGTCTCCCAGACAATGACATGGGCCAATCAATAATGTCGGCCGACAATGATTGGCCAATGTCATTGTCTCAATAATATCGGTCGATATTGATTGCCTGTGCGAAACTTCGCCATTGTGGCTGATTTCCTAATCGACCTTCCGTCGGCCATCATAATCATGGAACACCCACGCAGATCGATTAAGTCTGGAGAGCCGATAGCTCCGCTCAAGAGGAAGATAATATCGATCGGTATTGATTGCCTGAGCGAGTATAATAGGATCAACTGCCCCATCGAAACATCTTCGGCCGTCATAATATGTTGTTGCTAATGTGTTGGGAGCTGAAGGAAGAAGTACACGTTAGCAAGAACGCGTAGCGGAACAGTAGCGATCTTGGAGCAAAAGCGAATGATAGTTCACGTCGACGTCTTCCATCACAGATCATGGGGCCTGAGTCATGCCGCGTCGCAGACCTCTTCCGCAACGCTTCACGTGTTCTCTGAACCTGGCAGCGGTGGCTCGTCATAGCCGTGGTGACGTCTTGCGAAACCACATCAAGTGGGTGTTCTTTGGTGAGCACCCGACAGTGGAAGCGTCGTGGTAGAAAACACCGGCGGTCATGGCTGCCTGCCATGCTGCCGTGTTGTGGTGTTTACGGTTGGCACAGCGATACGACGAACGGCTGGGTATAGCACCCACTGTCGGCAGACGTTTACAGAAGTCACCCGTCAGTGACTGCCTTGCCATTCATGCCTCTCTGCTTTATATAATCTGCTTTATATAGTAGGACCAGCGTCCGTCGCCGGCTTCGCAGGCGCCGTACGCTGGACGTGCGGGCCACGTCAGGCTTGCCGGCTCCGCCGGCTTCTTGTATGGCGGGCCACGCTGGGAACGTAGCCGAAACTTAGCTGGAGATGCTTCCTCAGCCAGTGTCCGTCGCCGGCGTCGTACGCTGGACATGCGGGCCACGCCAGACTTGCCGGCTTTGCCGGCAACCAACGCTGGGTAAGGAAGCATCCCTAGCGTCGAAGTCGTACATGTTCAAACGAACGCCTACTACAGACTTCGTCATGGTGGCTAATTTCCTGATCGACCTCCCGCCGGCCATCATAATCACGAAACACCCACCCAGATCGATTAAGTCTGGCGAGAACCAATAGCTCCGCTTAAGCGATGGATAATATCGATCGATATTGATTTTCTGAGCGACTAATAGCACCGACTGCCCGATCGGAACACCATCGGCCATAACAATATGCTGTTGCTAATGTTAGATAGCTGAACGAAGAAGCACACGCCAACAGATACGTCTTTCGAAACCTCATGGATTGTTCTTTGATTTCCATCCCTCTGGTAGTTGGTTGATAAACACCCAAGATGTGATTAACATGCGCCATCTTTAGGTCATGTGTCGTTGGCAGTAAACACCCGCTGTCGCCGCGGGCCTGGGACAGCGCGGTGAGCTTCGTAATGATTGTAATGATAATGATAAAGACGATAATGATGACTCCTTAAACACCGTAGATGCGATGAACCGATCAACATCTTCCGTCAACAGCTAATGTGTCGTCAGCAGGGCCCACCCACTGTCGCCGCGGGCCTGGGACAGCGCGGCGGGCTTTGTATAGCGCGGTGGGCTTCGTAATGATTGTAATGATAATGATAAAGATGATAATGATGACTCCGTAAACACAGCAGATGCTATGAACCGATTAACGTCTCCCGTCAACACTTCATGTGTCGTCAGCAGGGCAGACCTGCTGTCGCCGCGGGCCGCGGACAGCGCGGCGAAGCTTCAGACATGACTCATGCCTCTCCCGATTATATATAGTAAAAATAATATATAGTAAAGATAATAGGATACGGCACAGTATGCCTTTTTTGAACGAGAAAGTGGATGTACCCAATGACCGCAACTGTGTGTGTTGATATAAGGTAAAGTACTTCCGTAGATTTTTTTTCAGCGAGTTAGTGAAAGTGCAAGAGGCTCGTGTTCACTTTGATTCGATGTCCGCGAGTATGGACGAAGCTCTGTCGCGTAATGCGGCGTCGACACGAGCTCGACCATCAGATGCGGCGGATGGACGGAATGCTCTGACTGCGGTACGCCAACCATTTTTTTGAAGTGCCTGCCTACATCGGGTCTTTCGTCCTGTGATGTGAGTCTGGACAAGCATGTAAGCATGACCTTTCAGGTTGGTGCCTGCTTTGCTCATACAACCTTGGACTACGTGGCACAGATCAATATGGCCCACGCCCAGAAGGATCATCTCATAATCGATGCGGTTGGTTTGAGGACTACTTTTGTGGTGCGCAATAGTGAACCTATACGTCTTAAGGGCCCCGCACACTTCTGCGGCAACGCCGCGGCCCTATCCTTAACCATAGGGCACGGACGCAGAGCTCGCCGCCGGCAGCGTCCCTGCCCTATCCCTAACCATTGCGGCGAGTGGCGTTGCCGCACAAGTGTGTGGGGGCCTTTGCGCAAATATCGATATCTATCTCTTACACGCTGGAGCACATATTTAATGCTAGTATCATGCTAGGCGAGATTCCTTCTTGTTGGAAGCATGTGTTTGTTACTCCGATATCCAAGAAATCGCCCTACAATCTTGTTACCAAGTATCGTCCCATCAGTATCACATCTATTTTTGCAAGAGTTTTTGAAAGGACACCCAAGGCTGCGCTCGTCAATTATCTTGAGTCAAATTCCCTAATTCCCAATAACCAGCACGGTTTTCGCAGCGGTTGTCAACGGGAACATTAATGCTGTCAGCTTTAATTGATTGGACGAAGGCGCTTGATCAAAAAATAAACGTGGACGTCGTTTATTTCGATTTTATGAAAGCTTTGATAAGGTTCCATAAATAAACTGATCTATCCGCTGGAGAAAATCGGTGTTCATCCAAGGATATGTAAGTGGATAAAAAACTTCATAAGCCACAGTTTCTTTCAAGTGAGTGTCAACGAGTCGTATTCCGAATTCATTCCAGCTACCAGTGGGGTCCCACAAGGAGGTGTTCTCTCTTCAGTTCTTTTTATCATCTATACTTCCATGCTTTCCTCGCTGGTTGAAGAGTTTGGGGTCACCTGCAAAATGTTTGCTGATGACATAAAAATATACAGAAACGTCGTTGGGGACGATGATCACTCTGCCCTCCAGTCTGCAATAGTTGGTGTTGTGGATTGGTCAGAGAGGTGGGAGCTTCCCTTATCAGGTGAAAAAACCAAAGTGTTCCATCTCGGACAGCAATCTTACAGAAGCTCGTGTTGCCTTAGTGAACAGCAACTCAATAGTACGCTTTCTTTACGTGACCTAGGATTTATTCTAGACATAAACTCTCCTTCATTCAGCACTGTGATTATACGGCTAAGGGAGCTGAAATAACTGTGCATAATATATTTAAATCTCTGAAAACTAATTCAATAGCACATTTTTCAGCGCTGCTCTACTACGCCCCCTGTGCACTGCGCTGAGCAGCGGTACGAGCCATCATCTCGCGCGCGTCCGTCAGCTGCGGAGCACGTGAAACATTATGCTGCCAACACCCGACTTACGCCGCCCCTAAAACCCCTCCACACTTCTGCGGCAGCTCCGCTCCTCGCTATGGTTAAGGATAGGGCACGGACGCCGCCGGCGGCGAGCTCTGCGTCCCTTCGCCATGATTAAAGATACGGCAACGGTATTTGGGGTCGAGATACCTGCAGTTTGTTACTTCCTAGGGAGAGGCCGTTCTGCCCTTATGCAACACTTGGGCCGTTCCGACCCACCGTAGGTAGTATCCTGGTCAGACTGAACGTCAAGAAGACCGAGTACTTAACGACGGACGTTACCGAGTCCAGCTCCATCAAGGTTAACGGCATCGAGCTCCCACGCACTTCTGTTTTCAAGTACCTGATATCAGCAGTAACATCGGATGGCAATCTGATGATAGAAATGAATTCACGCGTGAGTGCAGTTCGCTACAAGTGGCGCCCGTTGACTGGCGTTCTCTGCGATAGGAAGATACTAGAGCGCTTCAAGTCGAAGATCTGCAGAGCAGTCGTCCGGCCAGTAGCGAGGTACAGCGCTGAGTGTTGGCCTGCCACTAAGGATGTTGAAACGCGCCTCAGCGTCATGGAGACGAAGATGCTGCGCTGGACGGCTGAGGTCACGCGAATGTACCGCATGCGAAACGATGTCATTCGGCAGAAGTTCGGTTTTGCACCGATAGCGGATGAGATGCGAGAAGCTCACTTACGGTGGTACGAGCACGTTCTGCGTGGAGAAGAAGATAGCGTCCGCAAGATAGGCCTTAACTTCGAGGTAACAAGAAAGCGGCCTAAAGGGCGCCCGAAGCAGCGCTGGTCTGATAAGTTACATATGAACTTGACGTTTACTGGTGTCCACCCTGATCTAGCGCTGGATCGGGAAAGGTGGTGTCGTGACACCAGAATGGCGGACCCCACTACGACGCGGGACAGAGCTGAAGAAGAAGAATAAGGAGAAGATACTGATATTTCGTATGATAGTCTGTAGTTATTACCTGCCGCAATAAAGGTACCAGCTATTACGTCATCTCGTTCTCCTCCTTGTGAGAAGCCACTGAACCACCTCTTCTGGGACACTAACCAGGGAATGTCTTCAGCTTCCCATGGGACTTCGCGAAGATACCTGTGACATGTGAAAGAGCTTGAAACGCTGACTACAATTATCACCTCACCTGTATCACCTGTCGTCCCGTTGATCATCGACTTGCTCGAGCGTCTCCATTCGTCCTTGTCGCGTGCCAGAGTGGTCCAATGGATCCTCCTCGCTCGAGGGACACGAAGAGCTTCATATCGGTCGTTCAGGGCTTTCACGAAGAAGTCCAACCAACGCGTTTGGTGGGCGTCCCGGTGTTCTCTTGACATCCCGCGGAATCCAGTCGGTAACGGCTATCGTCCAGCGGGTGTCTGCGAAGCGCATTACGTGGCCGGCCCACCTAATTTTCGACAACTTGGCCCAGGCAACAGCGTCCCTGATCTTCGAACGTCGGCGAAGCTCGGAACTCCGGAGCCCTTCTCTCACTTGCGTGAATCGTGTCACTCCGAGCATCGTCCTCTCGATTCCACGCTGCGCGACGCTGATCGCGTGTTCATCCTGCTTTCATATAGCCCAGATCTCTGAGGCGTATGTTAGGGCAGGAAGAACGGTAGAGTCGAATAGGTGGGCACGGAGTCGGACGTTCTTCGTCTTCTTCGCGACTTCTTCGACGCTCTTGAAAGCTCCCCAAGCCGCTCGTTTCCTCCTGCACAGCTCCGGCGCTAGGTCGTTGGCCATATTGACTTCGCGACCCAGATACACGTAGCTGGAGCATTCGGAGATGTTCGTTCCGTTGAGCGAGAATGGGGCATCAGAAAATTGTCTGTTCCTCATGAACATCGTCTTCGTAAGATTCAGCTGCAGTCCAACATTCCCACATACACGATCGAAGTCGGCCAGCATTCGCTCCGTCTGGCTGATGCTCGGTGTTATGAGCACGATGTCGTCAGCGAAACGAAGATGGTGCAGCTGCTGGCCGTCGATCTTCACTCCCATGTCTTCCCATTCTAGTTCGCGCATGACGTTTTCGAGGGTGGCGCTGAAGAGCTTCGGGGATAAGGTATCCCCTTCCCGAACCCCTCTCCTTACGTCGATGACGACGTCGTTGTAGAATGGAGAGATCTTGGTCGTGAACCCACTGTACAGCTCTCGAAGGACTCTGGTGTACTGAGTAGGAACGCCCTGAGTGAGCAGGGCTTCAAGGACCGCTTCAGTCTCGACGGAGTCGAATGCCTTCTTCAGGTCGATGAACGTAAGGCACTCCGGCAGCTTATACTCTCGCGACACTTCGATGAGCTTCGTAATGGTGTGTATCTGGTCGATCGTGCTGAATCCTCTCCGAAATCCTGCTTGTACGTATGGCTGTCCTTCGTCTAGCGTTCTATTGATCCTATTCAGGATGACTCGAGTGAACAGCTTGTAGACTACGGACAGCAGGCAGATCGGGCGATAGTTACCAATGTCGTGCACGTCTCCCTTCTTGTACAGCAATACGGTCTTGCTGGTCTTCCACTGAGATGGAACTTTGCACTCCGACAGGTATCGTGTGAAGAGACGCGCCAAGGTGTTGATGAGCGCTGGCGGGAGGTTCTTCAGGTGTTTGGGTCTGATCCTGTCGGGACCGGGTGCTGTACGTTTCTTCACCGACGAGATGGCGTGTCGGATCTCGGAAGGGAGAACAGAGGGAACGACGTATCCATCCTGCGGAAGATGGCATGGGGGCAGGTGGAAGTGGCTATCGAAGAGATCGGAGTAGAAGTCGTGGATGACCTTCTCCATGGTCCTTCAGGAAGAGGTGACGGTTCCGTCGGGACGTCGGAGAGCGGTCATCTTGGTCTTGAAGTTGGCGAAGTTCCGGCGGGCATTGATGATGCTCAACCCTGCCTCTGCTGCTTCAGCCAACACTTCCGCCCTTCTCCCTTGAGATCTTCTTTTATCGCCACTCTGCATAGCTTCGCAAGCTCGGACGTCAGCTGGTAGTTGCCTGACTCTCGTGCTGCTCCACGCTGGTGTATTAGCTCGAGAGTCTCCAAAGACAGGCACCTCCTGGTGGTCTTCAAGCTCTCGGCTCCCTTAGCACTATCGTGGAGATGGTGCACGAAGCGGTCGTATTCCTCATCGACGTTGTCCATGACGGCATCTTCCCAAAGGTCGACAAGAGACTTGTAGAGGTCCCAGTTGATGGTCGTTCTGGGATTCCTCTTCTTGAACTTCGCGGCCTTCTCTCCTTGACGCGAAAAGCGAAACCTCGCGCGAAGGAGGCGGTGGTCCGATCCCTTGTAGAACTTGGGGACAACGAAGACGTCAGTCAGGCAATGATTGCGGTTGAAGATGATGTGGTCGACCTCGTTATGGAACTGGCCACCGGGGGATTCTCAGGTGCATCGTAGGGAGGGAGGCTTCTGGAACTGTGAGTTTCCATGAATGGTCGACATGATAAACTCAGACAGCCTTTCACCTTGCTCGTTCCATTCCAAACCGTGGGTTCCGATGTGAAGTTCTTCCGGCGACCTTCGTGATCCGATCTTGGCGTTGAAGTCACGGACGATCACCTTGTAGAAGGTCTGATCTTCCTTATAGAACTTCTCCAGCTCCACGTAGAAGGCTTCGACCTCTTCGTCGTCGTAGTCGGATGTTGGGGCATACGCGACGAATACAGTCAAAGCTGGCACGGAACCACATCGCTTCAGTCGCAGACGTCCGATTCGGGTTGTCAGAGACTCGTACGATTCTATGTTCATGGCCATGTGCGTGTTGACGAGGACACCATCGCATGTTCCGAGGAACAGTTCTTTCCGGAATCGTAGGCGGCCTGTAGGGGGTGGTGTCTTCTCGTCACGGTCAGTCCGATGACGTCATACTTGATCTTCTTGACCTGCATTATCAGGTCCTCGACGGATGCTTCCGATGCAAGTGTGCGGGCGTTGTAAGTACAGATCGTCATCCTAGTCCTCAATTTTTTTTTTTGCGCAGCCTGGTTAGGCCCTTAGATTTTAGCAGCCTCTTCGTACTCGTGCTTTCCATCGCTGCAGAAATGGGGGCTCTTTCGGGGTCAGGGGAATGAGGCCCTTTAGTGCTGCTGTTTTTGACTGGAGTACACACGGGTAGCTAGTCGTGCTCTGTCGTGCGGGCGAAGGCAAGGCGAGCCAGTCAGACTGCCCGAAGGGACGGCGCGAGACTTTTGAGGCGGCCTCGAATCGCCTTACGATGTACTCCCAGTCTACCGAGTGTAAGCTTTTGGCCGAGCCGACACATTTACAATCCGCACAGTCACGGACACATCCACGCACATTGTGCACGAACATGCCGCTCCCACGCACAAGGAACGCGTGACCCGACACAGCAGGAGCAAGGAGTCCATCCCCTGTATCCCACCTCCGTCTCTGGGCAGTACACGGTCGCATTTGGTTCGCGTTTAATTCCCCTATCCGCCACCCGGGGACGCGCCACGTGGCCCTGCGACAAGCGGTCCGAGATCCCTCTTAACAAGAGAGCTCGAAGGCTCTCTATCGAGGGAGATCCGTGACTACAATTATACACTCCAAATTTGCTGAATTTATCTTCTAAGCGAGTATTAGCCGATAAAAGATCGAGTTGACAACTGCATGTTACGTGCGCTGATGAAGCGATGGGCGGAGCGTTGCGTAATCAGCGCAGCCATTAGCAAGGTAGGCAGTTGCGGCAGGGCGCAATGGAAGTGTTTTTTGTCTTGCAGGAGGACGATGACAGGTTTAGTGCCCATCGATGCTGGTATTTGTGCATTTTGCGACTTCTCGTAAGTGACATCCCTTATTTTCATTTCCAAGACATTTTTGAACAAATGCCATGTAGCAACTATCATACAACAACTACCTATTCCGAGATATTTGAGGTGAAATGATAAAAAAATTGATTTTCACGTACGTGCTCAACTCAACTCAAAATCGGATGCTAGGTTCGTGATCAGCACCCTAAATAACACCCACAGTCGAAGTATGGCCGAAATAATATTTCGGTCTCGGTTGTCGTACAGTCCCATGGTGGCGATGTCCGTTCCTCCACGTGGTGCCACTGGAAACTGCTTGCTTTTGCAAGCCGAGCCAAACACGGACATTCGAATGCAGGCGACAGGCCCTAGTGACAGGCCGGCCTACGAACATTTTGTGTCACATCATATGGTTGATGGCGTTTCAGACTTCTCGAGATAATGCTACGGCGTCCGCGGGAGCCGACGCGCACTCGCAAAGCCCGGCGAGTGTGAAAAGTGTGCGAGGGTCCCTGATGCGAGGACGGCATCGGGGGGCAACTGAGCTAGTCCGAAAGTCCCGTAACGTAGGCAAGACCCGCGTAGCAACGTTGAATGTGGGTACGTTGACGGGCCGCTCGTGCGAGTTGGTAGAAGCACTGGAGCGAAGAAAGATAGATTTCTGTGCGGTGCAGGAGACGAGGTGGTCCTGCAGCAAGTCAAGGGACATAGGACGTGGCTTCAAGGCCGTTCTATGTGGAAGTCCCAGGACCACCATTGGTGTCGGTGTGATCGTCTCCGAGCGTTTCCGTGACGCGATTGCAAGCGTAGAACGTTTCTATGACCGCTTGATGAAGATTGTTGTCGCCGTAGAAGAGCGACGATGCCATTTCTTTTCTGCGTATGCTCCGCAGACAGGCTGTTCCGAGCAAACCAAGGACGAGTTCTGGTCCCTGCTTGATGAGAAGACAGCGGAAGTACCGTCACAAGATATGGTTGTTGTGGCAGGTGACCTTAATGGTCACGTCGGAGCAGCGAAAGACGGCTACAACTGTCATGGTGGTTTTGGATATGGGTCACGCAACGCCGATGGTGAGCGTATACTTGAGTATGCAGACTCACATGACCTCACCATTGTGAACACCAAATTTCGAAAGCGTGACTCCCACCTCATCTCGTTTTATAGCGGGAATGCTAAAACGCAGATTGACTATGTCCTTGATAGGCTTGTCACAGACGCGAAGACCGTGCCGTATGAGACGGTTGCCACGCAACACCGTCCACTGATCTGCTCGCTGAAGATCACACCTTCGAGGTGTAAACATGTCGAGCGATGTGGGGCGGCTAGAATCAAATGGTGGCGACTGAAAGAGAAGGAAGCGGCAGTTATTTCTCACATTCGGTTGCCGACAGTGACAACTGTCGACGAAACCTGGAAGGACGCTACCGATGCGATAACTCGGGCTGCACGCCTTGAAATCGACACAACGAAGCCTGGACGACGCTGGGTCGACAACCAGGCATGGCTGTGGACTGATGATGTCAGAGAGAAAGTCCGAGAAAAGAAACGGCTCTATCACGTGTTTATCGGTGATAAAACAGTCCATAATTGGCGGAACTATCGAGAAGCAAAGAAAGCGGCAAAGAAGGCAGTGGCCGCTGCTAAAGCCGCATACTACGCTGATGTCAGCAAAAAATTGGAAACGCGCGATGGTGAGCGTTATATTTACCGACTCGCCGAAGCTCGCTGTCGCCAAGCAGAAGACATTGAGAAGTTCTTTGGCATTAACGACGAGAGCGGTCATCTTCCGATGGATCGTAAGAGGGCTGTGAAGCGATGGCACGACTACTTCGAGGAAATCTCGAATGTAGAATTTGAAGATCCTGCTGTTCCTTTTGCATCACCTGTATACGGTCCCGTTCAGAAGATCACAGTGAGCGAAACTGAAGCAGCCCTGAGGAAGATGAAGTCAGGCAAAGCCACTGGTCCCGATGACCTGCCAGCTGACCTGTGGAAGTCGAAGGGCTGGTGCCCTGCTGACTGGCTGACTGCGTTTTTCAATCAGGTTGTTGCTGAGAAGAGAAAGTGCCTGAGGGTTGGCAGCAAAGCACGACCATCCCGATTTGGAAGAAGGAGGGCAGTCCTGCAGACTGCGCCAGTTACCGTCCAATTCGTCTTCTTTCTCACACCATGAAAATCTTTGAGCGAATTGTCGACGGACATATCCGGGATGTCGTACAGCTTTCCACGAATCAGTGTGGTTTCTTATCTGGCTGTGGCAACGTTGATGCCATTCACGCCGTTCGTCTTCTGCTAGTGAAGTACCACGGGAAACAGAAACCGGTGCATTTTGCCTTCCTGGACTTGGAGAAGGCCTTCGACCGCGTTCCGCGAGATGTTATATGGTACGCGTTGCGACAACATGGTATCTCTGAAGAGCTTATTGAGTGGGTGCGCATTCTGTACTCTTGCCCAAGGAGTCGAGTGCGAGCACCAGCGGGCACCTCGATGGAGTTTCCCATCTCTGTAGGGGTGCATCAGGGATCTGCGCTATCCCCACTGCTCTTCGTGGTCGTGATGGATGCAATCTCACGAGATCTCCAAATGGCGGCACCTTGGACGCTGCTGTATGCTGACGACGTCATGCTTGCATGTGAAGACAAAACCGAACTCGAGCGACAGGCACAGGCGTGGTGCGATCGTTTGGCATTGTTCGGTCTCAAGCTCAACGACGAAAAGACGGAATACTTGACGACGGATGTGAATGAGCACGGATCCATTAAGATCGATGGTACTGAGCTCTCACGAGTGACATCTTTCAAGTATCTTGGGTCAACAGTCACGTCCGATGGCAGCTTAAAGATGGAGGTGAATGCGCGTGTGAGTGCAGCCTGGTCCAAATGGCGCTCGCTGACTGGGGTGCTTTGCGACAGGACAATACCTGAGCACCTCAAATCGAAGGTTTATAGAACAGTAGTCCGCCCAGTAGCGACGTGCTGGCCCGTGACGAAGGAAGTTGAAAGCCGCCTCAGTGTAATGGAGAGGAAGATGCTACGGTGGACGGCTGGAGTTACGCGTTTGGACCGCGTTCGTAACGACACCATACGACAGAGGTTCGGTGTCGCCCCGATATCCGAGAAGCTGCGCGAAGCTCGTCTTCGATGGTACGGCCATGTCCTTCGCGCTAACGACGACTCCGTGCGTAAGATTGGCCTGAATCTTGTGGTCCGTGGAAAGCGGCCCAGAGGACGCCCGAAGCATCGTTGGCTAGATACGTTGCGCTTGGACTTAGAGATGGCTGGTGTGCACCCTGATCAAGCATTTGATCGGGAGAATTGGCGTCACCACACCAGAAGAGCGGACCCCGCCACCAAGCGGGACAGACGCTAATGAAAATGATGATGGTTGTCGTACAGTCCCATGTGCCTTCTCGATTCCGAACAGCTGAGCCGTTTCAAGATGAATAGGCGGTACCAAGTTGAAATACCAGATTTTTTCTTCACACTAACGGAGCCAGCATCCAACCTGATAGAGTGGCTACTGACTTACCAACCTTCAACAATGATGGTGTATTGCAAAGAAATGTGTAGACGAAATATAGTGTACGAGCTGAAAATTTGTGCTTCTCTTTCCTGTTAAAAACAGTTGAGCGCAACAACATACATTTTGTTTTCTGTGTAGCCTGTCCACAGCGTAACACAATCAATTGGTTTTTGCCATCAATTGGTTAATGGCTTCTCACTTCAGTCGTCACTCTTGATCGACGAGGATGGCCAAGATGCGAACCTCGTAGGTTCAAAGCTTGAATCGAGGGTGAGGGTAATGAGGTCATAAGCACCTATTTCGTCCCTGTGCGTCTGGGTTATTTAAGGCGCTGAATCAAGCATCCGAGTACTGAAAATCAAAAGTTGCTCTCATTCTACGTCAAAGAGCTTGAAGAACGTATACAATAGTTGTTTCCAGGCGTTTGTTCAAAAATGTGTTGGAAATTAGGATAAAGGGTGTCTCTGACGATAAGTCACAAAATGCAAAAACACCAGAATCGATGGGGACCAAACCCATAACCGACTTCTGCAACGCGAGAACACTACCGCTGCGCCGCTGCCGCAACATCTACCTTGCTAATGGCTGCGCTGATTATGCAACGCTCGCTCCCTATCGCTTCATCAGCGCATGCAACACAGTTTACCACGAAACTGCCGCCGGCCAGTACATATGAGATCCACTTAGCAAATTGGGAGCGTATGTCTGTAATCAGCGTTTCAAGCTCTTCCTCATGGCATAATTCTTTTCCCGAAGTTCAATGGGAAGCTGTATGCATTCCCTGGTGAGTAATGCTACGAGCTGAGAATTTTAATGGTGGTTCGGAAAGCGCTCACATAATCGACTAATAGAATCGAGGAGACTGATCCTAAATATCCCAAATGCAACTTTTCCTGATTTTCTGATATCTTTTCGAAATTGTATTACGAATACGAACGTTGCTGTAGAAGACGGAAGCACTCTAGAGACTGAAAACGAAAACAAAACAACATCAAAACATTAACATTGCCATCTCTTCCTAGAAGTTACAACAATTCAACACCTTCCATTTCTTTCTTGAAGCTTGAACTGTATTCGGATAGTAGAAATTCGTCAGGTAAAGTTTCCTTCCACCGCGTAACCTTAAAACACAACGTTGAACAATTTGCTGAAAGCTCTCTTTCGAATGCGGTGGCAGTGTTTTTAGGGGTGTGCCGTTTACTGTATTCTATAGCCGATCCCGAGCTGATAACTCATTTGGCAGATTTGGTTATCTCTTTGACAAATGCATAATGCATAGTCGGCTAATCTCATTACTATAAGAGTTAGCGGCGCCAGTCTTTTACCCATGGCTATTGCCCTCACCATTTAAAAATGCTGCAGTTCAATTGCTCCTTAGATGAAGTCATTACGTGCATATTCGATAGTTCAGAGGTGTTTATGTTCCTCACATGCAAGTCGATCATTTCAGATAGTTTCTGTGTGGCTTCTTCACCTTAGAGGTCTGTGTTAAGTGACGTTACATCGAAAGACTATTACCTAACTCTTCCAGATGTTTGGGTTATGTAACAGATCAAGAAAGGATCTGTGTTATTTTGTAGACGTAGGTCCGAAACGCTAGGGTAGTTAAGGCTTGTGGTGGATCAGAGCGATATTGCGAAACCTAAGATGTTTCTGAATCGTTTGCCGTAAGCCGGTTCCAGCCTGCTTCCTAAAGTGTCTTTTTCAGCTTTGGTCTTTCGTACGAGAAACTTCTTCCTATTTTTCACGAGGACACGCCGTATTCGATGACTGGACTGCTCATGACAATGGCGCCGTTGCTGACTCCATCACGGCGCTCGCGGCTAAGAGCAAAGTTGTGCAACGGAAAATGCAAGACATACACTCGCTTGTGCCTAAGGTTTCTTTTCTTTTGTATGAAAGATGTTTCAAGAATCGTTGTATTGAAAAGTGGTGAACCGTGAAGGGCGGCAATAGTCAGAAACTTTTCCCGAGATCTTTACTTCCGGGCGGTTCACTTCTCAGCGTCAGCCAGCTAGACGAGAGTCGCAAGTGTAACCAATCTTTACTATGAAAAAGGTTTGGAATGTAGTCCCGGTTATAGTGATGAGGATGGATAATGCGGTGCCAATGGTATAAGTTTTTAATTCAACTTAGTAGGAAATTAAATCGAAAAAAGGTGGGAGCCTAGGATGCTGCTGTTAATTTCATTATTTTCCTTCTTTGGCAGGAGGACGTTTGCGGAGGAGTCGCGGGTACGCCTGGCTGGCCTCCTCCTGGCTCCATATTGAGCGCGAGTGAGCGATACCTTCCACCGGTCCCGGGTCTGTTAGTTGCTACCATGTTTCATGGGGGGGGGGGATAAGCACTGGCTTGTTTTCAACTGGTCACGACAAGACATTGCTTGAAATAGATACATTAACAGCCATTAGATCCGATCCTTGCCCTTCTTATCATGAAAGCAGAACCATATGGAATTTCTTCATCAGATGAACAGCAAGGAGCTTTTTATTTTCGATAGGGACATTGTTCCTGTATTCCCAGGAGTACTGCGTCATCTCATATAAGAGTTTTCGACACGAGGCAGAACGAACGGTCCATTTTATTTTATTTTATTTTATTGCACAAACTCTGCGCCATAAATAATAAACGAAACAAATACTTTAGATTAAGCCAGAATGCATGTCATGTGCTCAGTTTGAGTGTTTTTCAATCCTTCTATGAATAATGTGGAAATTTCAGTCTGAAATTTGAAAAATTGAGAAAATTTCGAAGAAGTCTACTATATTTTCGGATCAGAGACCTTTTTTTCACCTTTCGCTAATTTCCGGCTAAGACATGTGCGGAAAAGCAATGCAGAACAAGATAGATGGAAACAAGATTGTAAAACAAGATTCCGCGAAAATCGTGTCATTCGAGAGATAATCCCTGAATTCCAATTTTCGATCAGTTCAAGCTACCACGTAATTCGTCATTGCTCCACTTTTTGCCGCATTGCCTGACGTTAGAAATCGTCGCAGTGTGATCGTCTGTAGGAAAGTGGGCTGAGTCATCGCCATGGGGCTTAGTTCATCGAATGCTCCGCGGCGGTTAGTTTACGACCGATTCGCAGTGTATTGATTGTTCCACAACTCATGATAATCTCCTCACCTGGTTCCCGCTGGCTACAGCTGCGCATTCAGTCGCTGTTTTGGAAAACCGTCCTACTCCTTCCTACTGGCAATGGAGCGCAGAAGAACTGTCGAGCTACTGGGCAAGCTCAATCTTACCGCTCATTCCACGTTTTATTGTTTCGAGGGAAGCTCCGAAGTTCCGGCAATAAAAGTGCACGAGCGCAATCACAGGGCTTTCCCAGGAACCATTTCCTCGTCTGTCGTGAAGAAGATCTCTAATGTGTCCACCACCTCGAAGAAGAGCACCATCTCTCTGTCGGGCGGCTTCAGCTATATGGCAGGCGACGTCCCCTCTCACGCAGAGCTCTCACCTTCGCGCCTTCCGCTCGAACGGTCCAAGTCGTGCAAAGAAATGGCCGCTGATGACAAGTCCACCAAGCACAAGTTGAGGCGCCGTCCTGCAATAAGGATTGCAGCGCCAAGAAAAGAAAGCGCCCAATTTTACACTTCAGATGCGACTTCCACTATTCATTTGCCACAAACTGTAAGTCATCTGCTTGTTTTTTTTAAAGTTGATATTCAGCCTTTAGCGATAGCACCAACGCACGTCGTGTTCCTGTTACTTTGACGTTTGAGAGTGTGATGCAGTGTTACAGTAATCCTCTCAGAAGAAAATTCAAAACTCACTTCACGAAAGTTGTAACGTAACCAGAAGTTAGGTCGCTTAACGGCCGCATTAACTGCTGGGTGCAGCTTCACCGCAGAAACACATCCTAATCAATCGCTCAATGTAGATAGGTTAACTCGCTTCTTTTGACTTGTTTTTGTAAATACGTACAGCAAGTGCACAGTTTATTTCACTCAAAGCGGAATTCTGGGGAAAGGCGATGTTGCTAGACAACAACAATCATCATATATCCCATATAATCGATAGATAATGTCGTTATTTTGCTTTGTGAAACGTTCTTCAAATTCGATGCCTAGGTTTACCCATTAAGCGTTCAATTCCAAATGAAATGCACGAATGGTCACTGGAACCCATTGGTACTCCAGTATTGATGGCTTTTACAAATCTAAAAAGTCTGCAAGGAACAAGGTTCGGCAAATGGCCATACCGAGTGGGCGTCAGAATACTTTTCAGAATGCAATATTGGCACATAATAACGAAACACTTTGAAGACATAGAGGCGATGGAAGGATAATTTTTGGACCAGGCAATGTCTAGTCAGTCGAAATCGTCCAGAACAGAACACTGTTTTGTAGGAGCAGAGATCACTTATTAATGTGATACGTTGGGTTGTGGTGCTTAGAGATACGGGAGGAATACCGTATAATAAAGTAAAATGAAAGTGAAGAGTATAGAATTGGAAATTTCTCATCATAAATTCATTCATATATCATTCATTATGTAAACATTACATTACATTCATCATATAAATAGCAACATGTCTTAGAGTAGTTTCGGATAAATTCAAGTCGCAGCGTAGTATTTCAAAGTGGCTAGGTACTGTTCCACGTCCTATTGTATCCGAATGAAATGGGAATGAGTACGTCACGGCTTCTTGTGAATTCTGTCCTACCTCATATAGCAAGAATGGCCACACAAATCACCGAGAATAAGGGTTGTATTTGTGGTATCATTTAGCCAAGTTTTCGTGATAAAAATTATGTCTGAATTTAATTTCTGAATGATAAATTTTAGTGGAAGTACAGTCCCCTCTCGTTATAACGCGTTTGAAGGGACCGGAGAAAATCCGCGTTATAACCGGAGTCGCGTCCTAACCGGAGCTCACCTTTCTTAGACTCTGTTTATTTGAGTGTTCCACGACCATGTCTCATAGTGGAGCGGGCACGGGCCCGCTTAGTACCGAAATACGTGACCATGAGGCGAGTTTGAAGGCAAAGAACACCTTTAGATTATTAGTGAAGTCCTGTCCTCAGAGATACTCCTTACTATATTCATAAGTATGGCAAATATGCGTGAGGAATAACGAGTACCAGACGAAAGTAAGAACTGGTCAACAACAAATCTCTGTAACCTGATGTTTCAATATCGTTTGGCGCCATCAAAACTCTCGCGCCAGGCGGGGAATGAACTCGCACTCTCTACCTTCCAGGCGGGATGTTAGCCCATTATACCCACAGCGCTGTTAAATCGTGCACCTCATCCGCCATATTCTCGTTCCAGCGGGCTCTCAGCACTCTTCCACGATATCGGGATGTTGCGTGTGATCAAACAGTGGTGTTGCTGTAATCCTGCCCGGAAAGCAGAGGATGCAGGTACAAGTCCGGCATGGCGCGGGAGTTCTGATTGCAACAATCATGTGACAGTATATGGCCTCGATACCAACTGCTCTAGACTTAGAACAAATGAGTAGGACATCGTTTTGAATAATCTGAGATTTAATCCAATCCTCTATCGTTTCTGATAGAGTAAGCTCTCCAACTTACGGCAGCTTCTAACGACTTCCGGGAGTACTTCTGTGCTTGACATATTGCTGACTATGATCACCTTTGTGGACCGCACACGCATAAAAACGTTTATATGCGTCTGATTCATTGTAGCACAGGTGCTGCTCGCGACTACGAACGAGGCAGCAAAAGGGAGGGTGTGATCGCCAGACGTGGTCAGCATCTTGCTCGTCTTCATTTTCCATGTGGGCCCGGAACTGAGCCCGGGGTTCGCGTTATAACGGGAGTCATTTTGAACGCAAAGTTCCTCCAAAAACTGCGCTCTAACGGGAATAACTTTGGATCCGACACGTTTTTAGCGAAATTGATTTGTATTGGCGTAGTTTAAGCTGCCCCGGGCCAGAAAAAAATCTACGCTATATCGACGGTTGCGTCTTATCCGCAGGCGTTATAACGGGAGAGGACTGTATGTTTGTATGAATATAAAGTAAGTTGTTGCAGTGAAGGCAATTTAGCTGCCGAACAAACATCCGAGGAGAGTTAAATTTTTTACCATAGATATATTCAG
>OX377202.1:55656911-55749201 GCA_947396885.1 Heligmosomoides polygyrus polygyrus
TGGATGCGGCAGAACTTCCCATCCGCGTTCCACAATTTTCTGAGAACTCGTCTTTGCGATGTGTGGGCGCGCGTTATCGTGCAGCAAGCGAACTTTGTCGAGCCTGGGCTGTTCCTTGTGCATCTTGTCGGCCAGCCTCTGTTGTTGGGAGGGGTGTGCGTTTACCGGTTAACGATTTACCGGTTTACCGAATTTACCGGCATTTTCGCGATAAATTCTCTTAACGAATTTTTCGATAAGTTCCCAAATTTACCGGAAAATATAACGACCTTTCATCATGCAAAATCATGTTTCTATCTTTATCGAATGGAGAAGGAAACATACTACCGATCTCTGTTTAGAAGTGATTGCTTCTGTCTTCTCCGATAACTTGTATTAACGTTCGTGGTCCTCAACCTCATTAAAACATCCATGCCCATATAAGGAGGCGCAGATGGTGCGCTCCAGTGTGAAAGCGCGCTTCACTGGGATAGCAGATTCCCCACACGACGAGAGACAATTTGGACTAGAGGTATTGAAGCTCTCAGAATAGACGATCGCCAGAGTAATAAGGAGAAGATACGCTCACGTTTTGTTCCCATAATTTAGTCCAAGATGTAAGGCATCGGAATGTACTCTGATAGTCTACCTGCTCTCTTGGTGGACTCTTCAGCTGTATTATCGTATAAGAAAAGAAAGAAGTTCGTTATCATGTCACATTTCGTTGTTTTTTCAGAAGTGTCTGGATTTACTCCAAAGTACAGCTTGATAGTTCAAAAAATTAGTAGTTTAAGGTGTAAATCATTCCTTCATCGAATGAAATGATGATAATTGTGATAATTTCAAAAAGCAGGTTGAATGCGGACCCAAAAAGAAATATAGCAATGTTCGACTGAATGTCGGACGTTCCAGAAATGTTTTTGTAGAGTTTCAGATAAGCACCCACAATATAGATCGCTATACTTGTGCATTATTAGGCTTCCTCTTGCTTTGTTTGTTGTAGGATGCTCGTTGCTCTCAGGGTGTCGTTTACTTTAGGATGACGTATGCCTGATAAAATGAAGAGGATATGGTTTTTCTGAACGTGATGATGTTTCGGTGAAAAGCTTTACGCTTTTTTACATCACCGCCGCTTAAACTAGTTGTTTTTAAGGGAATATTAATTTTTAAAAAATTAACGGATTTACCGAATTTATCGGAATTTACTGGCGAATTTCCGCGTTAAAAATATGCGGTAAAAAATTTACCGGCGGCAAGTCAGCGCACACCCCTAGTTGGGAGCGTAGACCTCGGCAGTGACAGTCGTGCTGACAGGCAGGTGCTCGAAATGATTGATATGCACAAACTCCCCACCAGACTCTCAGCATGACGCACTATTTTCACTTTTTACGAGAGATTTCGGCACTTCATCGCGTTGGCACCACGCACGTTTACGAGCGTGGTTGATGTAGAGGACCCATCCTTCGTCTCCTGTGGCGATGATGTCCAGCCAGTTGAAGGTGCGACTTCAGGAGAGCAGCTGAGTGCATATGTCCAGACGTCTTTGCCGGTTGTCGTCGGTCACTTCGTGTGGCGGCCGCTGACCGAGCTTTTTAGCCGTTCCAAGAGATCGCAGTCCATTGTCCACGGTGGATCGGGAACAGCTAAGGGCAGCAGCAAAATAACGCACACCTTCATATGGATGTTGCTCCGCCAGTTTCCTCAATTCATTCAAGGACATCGTTGTCGGTCGACCAGAGCGGGACTCATCTTCAAGACTCCTGGTCCCGCTTCTGGAGCGTTCGAACCAGCTATATACAGACCGTATAGAAGGAGCTTGAGAGCCGAATACACGACACAAGTTTCGATAGGCTTCTGCAGCGGAGTGCCAGATTCAAACTCGTAATGGAGAACGTGTCTAATATTTGTAGGCAGTTCGGCCATCATACAGTGAAATAGGCAAGGAAGACGGAGCTGGATATGTTATGCAGATACAGCAGGATAGTGTCTTTATATAGCACTTATGTTGAAATCTTCAGAACATTCTAGAAAAAATCGGGAACCTTGCTAAGTTTTATAGGGCTTAGAGGTGACACAGGATATAATTATTACTATTCCTACTCAAAAATTTTCTTCTTTCTTGGAAGGGTGCTGTTTCTCGCACCATTCGGCGGCATTGTAGTTGAACAGGTCGAGAATTCTTGGTGGTAGTGTAGAGGGAATGTGAATGAACCAGGTTTTACTTCAGAATGCGTGTCGATGTCCAAGGACCGCTTTTTTCAGGAGATGTTCCAGCACTTTTCTGGAATACCGCCTGATCCTGATGTTATGATGGAAGGTTATCTGTACAAGCGGTCATCGAACGCTTTTAAAACGTGGAATCGACGATGGTTTCAGATCAAGGATAACAAGCTGGTACGTTGTACGCTCCATTTCTAGTGACTTCTATGCATTTGTTGGGTAACCTAAGCATTAGGCCTGCTACATAATTTCGTGGCGTGACTTTTTGCCGCCATTAACAGGGCGTTGACCATACTCCTCACTAGTCAGTAGGGCAATTCAATAGCAATAGCCTTTATAGCTAAAACTTGTAGTTAAATTCAATGCAGTCCTTGGCGGCAACGAGCGGCAAGCGGCATCGGTTTGAAACCGCAATTCTCTGCTGTTGCCTTTCACATTGGACCACATGAAGTTCCACTAGATTCTTATTTTTGTTATTGTTTCTATAGATTCAGGTTAAAAGGGTGCTCACCTTTCCAGGATCTTCGGACATCATGTTTTCGGTGGAACAAGTCACAGTGTTCGTCCGCTTCTGTCCAAATTCTTTTGTCTACGATTTTCGAAGGTTTACCTCGTAAGGGGACCAGCGTCCACGTGTGCTGAAGGATGGGAGTCTCTGCAAACTATTCCCCACTGCAGTCGTATACCTGCGCCAGGCGTTCAGTGGCCTTACGGCTACCAACATCTTTTTGGCCTCATCGTCCATGCCCAAAGAACGACTCTTGGTCGTCCTCTTTTTTGGCCTTCTTACCTTCATTACAGTAAAAACGTGGCGTCACATGGCAGTGGGGTGTGGGGTATCCAAAACAGTTCATGTGAAACCTGCCTGTCCTCTTTCGCATCCATGCGGTTTATACTTCGAAGTTCCTATGTGGCAAGAAGCAGATCGACAGACAGATATACACACAGATGCGTCCTCCCTCATTACATACGATCGTGAGGTTTCCAACAAGAAACGCTTAATCTGCAAAAACATTACTAAAATCAATCGGTATTGGTCGATCCCTACTCCTTTCCCTCTCTCTACCCGCCAATATCCATTTGCCAATGTGCTGGGAGAGAAACGTAGCGGCAACCACGCGCGCGCTTGTTGCACGAACCCTGTGACCCATTTGACTCCGGACACAAATTGGATGACGCCTGCTACACGTCTTTTGAATCACGATGCATGCTGGACGACATCTATAGCGTGTGTTCTGAGTCCCTACGCATGTTGCAAGACATTTTGGCATGCCCTGTGAGCTTCCACATACGTTAGACAGCACCTGCGACAGGTCTTATGAATCCGTACGCACGTTGGACGACACCTGTGATAGGTCTTCTGAATACAGGCGTATGCTCTCCATCCATAGCTTGACGCGTTGGCTTATCAAACTTGGCTTTTCACAAACTTTGATGATCGACTGCCAAGACTATAAATTCGCCGAGAATCGTCCATCGTCAAGCTTAAAGAAGCAGCCGGCTGGTATACGCCGTCGTGTCCAATGCGTCCTTTGGCTTTGGTGCCCCTCGTCGTGACCAACAACGTGGCACACGGATTAACTGAATTACTGTAGGATTGTAACGACGCCGGGTCAGGGTTTTTCTGTGTCCAGTCACTTTGTTGGCTGTATTTCTTCTACTTCTTAGGTTACTCCCACATATGTGGAACGCATGTAGATTTCTGCGTTTCTTTGCGACAGTTCTAACTTCGTTAACTTCAGTTTTTTCATTTTTACGTCAGCGTCCTTTGTCCAATTCTTATTACTTAATATCCAGTGTCATACTACTCAAGTGACGTCTTGGCTTCATTATGATGGTATGGAAATTTTTGGAAAGAGTTGTCTATTCGTATATTAATTGCAACGGAGAATGATTTGCTCGTTCTGTGGATCTCAACGCTAGAAGGGCAAAATTTCCAGCTCTACTCCCACCGAACTGCGGAATCAGAAGAGCCCACAGTGATGGAGGAAAACTTGATGTTGTGCCTTGTTCGTCCTGCTCCGCCTTCCGTAGACAGAGTTGGCTGTTTCGAGCTTGTGACTCCCTCCCGGTATGTTTCCAATCATATAACGTAAACATACACTGTATACACATCTAATAAATAACATTATGATCGCACAGGATCGCACAGTGTAGAGCATTCCGTCGGCTGAGCATATTTCATCCTATTTCAGAAGCCATCTGCTGCAAGCTGATTCTGAAGCGTTGTGTAACGACTGGATGCGGGCTTTGCAGCGGACTATTCTGGCCCTACACGAAAGTGACGACGTAATGAATTGCTTTCTAACAAAGTGAGGATAGGATTTGGCCTATCAATGGTTCTGAGGCTGTTCTCGTTTAAGAGCTCGCGTCCAAGTTCGTCAAGCAAATCTGATGGCCGAAAAACTGCCGCTCCTGCTAGCACTCATTCGCCCTCTGGTTGCGTTTCATCTTCCACAGTCTCAGATGCCACCACCACTTTTGAGCAAATTCGACGAGTACCTGGCAATGAGAGATGTGCGGATTGCGGGTCTGAGCAACCGAAGTGGGTCAGCATCAACCTGGGAGTGAGTTCTTTTTCTTTTTGTAAATCATCCGGATTCTTACCATCATTGGAGCAAAGTAAAGCTTCCTTTGGAATGCTTATTATTTCGCGTTTTGTTAATTCAAAAGTAACCACGTTACATGACCAACGGTACAAGATCACAAACGGCGGATATCAGGACCGGTTCACCCTAACCTTAGGCGTCGGGTGAGGCGTCCCTTGTGCAATCGCAGAACAAGGCTAGGGAAGGGACTCCAGGGGCCGTATGCTCGTGCTCCCCCGTTGGGGGAAAATCATTCAATATCAGCATATCTTATCACATCCCCATCCCCCATCGGGGGAGACTCGGGGTAGACGAGCATACGGCCCCTGCGCAGAATCAGACTAGGGAAGGGAATCCAGGATGTGTGCCATCGAAGCTGCTTGTGTGGAGACTACTCAAGGGGAGTCCGCCGCTGGGATCTGCGCAGAGCCAGGCTAGGGAAGGGACTCCAGGGTGTGTGCCATCCAAGCTCCTCGTGTGGAAACTGCTTTCGTCACTCGAAGGGAGTCCACGGCTGGGTTGTGCACTCTTCGAGCGGCGGCGCCCATACGGCTGAAATGATGCGCAAAAAAATGCGCAGAGTTGCGTAGACGTCGAAACCTCTCAGGTCCCGGACAGTCACCTGAATTGCAAGAATGCAACGACGCAGGAGAACCGAACCCCCACTATACATTGGATCCGAATGAATCATTTTCGGATTCTGATTGGGATAACCCGATCCGAATCATCCAAAAATCCTGGGTCGGCGAAATCGTCGTTATCCGAATCATCCAAAATCCGGGGTCCGCGAAATTGCCGTTATCCGAATCATCCAAAATCCGGGGTCCGCGAAATTGCCGTTATCCGAATCATCCAATTATCCGAAGATTTTCAATCGGATCCATTGTATCGAATGAATCATTTTCGGATATCCGATTCGGATAACCCGATCCGAATCATCCAAAAATCCGGTGTCCGCAGCATTGTCGTTATCCGAATCGTCCAAAAAGCCGGTGTCCGCAGAATTGTCGTTATCCGAACCATCCAAAAATCCGGGATTCGCAGAATCGCCATTATCCGAATCATCCAATTATCCGGAAATTTTCGATCGGATCCAATGTATAACCCCCACATCCCTCGCGTGAAACAACTCTGTTACCCACTGCGCCAGGACTCACTTGCCGGTGGTGCCATCATGGGCGCAAAAAACATCGATCGAACGTGGCAGCGTGGACGCTGACGCGCGATCTCTAAGCTAGGAAGGCGTTGACAGCAAAAGTTTTGGCGCAACCTCACTGCGTTTACAGTGAGCCGGTCCTGATATCCGCCGTTTATAATTGTCCACCAGCTCTTCACAGGTTGTGTTATGTATCGAGTGCTCTGGCGTTCACCGAAGTCTAGGCGTCCAAATTTCCAAAGTTCGGTCCTTAACGATGGATTCTATCGATCCTGAATTGAGGGACGTCCTTCTTAGCCTGGGGAACACTCAGGTATGTGCATTTTCATGTTTTTCTTCAAGGTTTCTCTCCAGATGTTGGACAAATTTCTGCAGTGTTTAGGTAAACGCTATCTATCTCGCCCACCTTCCCGAAAAGGATGTTGTTCCTGCACCTGCTACGGACAATTCCAGTCGCCAGGTATGTCCAGTCGCCACAGTCAACGAAATAGTCGTTCTCTCAGTTTAACTTTCTGTGCAAACACGAGGTTTTAGGTGGATCTTTGTTTAGCAGGGCCTAACGTTTCGACTTCTCGTCGTCTTCAGAGGCCTGAATGTGGTGCATAAGTTTTCATCTGCGCTCTACCCCACCAAGCGCCTTGGCTACCCTAGCATTTCGGACTTTCCCCACGAACACAAGGAAGGGACCAAGTGGGAGAAACGAACTCACCAATTGGATCCACCGCAAGGGCTGATGTTCGCCCACGTCTGTAAGCCAGAAGGGACGAATGGGGCATACTGCACACCGCTGTCGCCGACCGGTCCTTCTACAGTTCTCAATGGTACACAAACGGCAGAAAGTCATCGTAACAGACAGACACTCATTCCCGTTATGCGCATCAATCCTATGCTGTCCGAGTGGGCTGGTTAGCAATCCACGTCGTTTACTTGATAGGTGTTCCCTCACACGTACTGCAAGAGCTCTTCCCGTTTCTCCGATGTATTTCGCGTTACATGCCAACTGACAAATTGCTCCAATCTTTGAGCAATCGCCTAATCTTCCACTTGGGCAAATAACGCAATTTTCAGAAAGACACTGCTGATCGTAGAGTCTATTCCGAACTAACTGCCGCTTAATGTTGTCGTTAGGAGTGTTCGCTAAGACGACGTCGTCCTGCAGTTGTGCCCTTACAATAGCTTTTGGAAGTTCAGCAGTGACTCTGTCGGAGATGAACGGTAGGATGAGAGGCATCTTGTGTACACGGGATCTATCATGGGAGTTAGCGTGAGATCTTCTATGGCCACTTAAAACCCTATAGCCGTTTGAAGTGGCTATATCTGAAGCCAATCGTAAAGATTCTTGACGTTCGCTTAAGCCCGCACACATACCAACTGCCGTTCGGAACATGTTGCTGACAACAGCCCTCTTCACAGCGGTGGGGTGTGCTGACCTTGCGTGAATCAAGATGTTTTTCGAGCTTGGTTTCCGGTACCATTTCATGCTAACCATTCCCTCACCGGACACCTTAACTTGCGTGTTTAGCGAGCCAACCATTATTCGGAATTTCTCTGGTAAGTCTAATGTACTGAGATTCCTCGTTCATTAACCAGAAACACTCATCCATTTCGGATTGTGTCGATGTAACGATACAGCAATCATTTATGTATCTACAGTACATTAGTGGTGAGCGCGGTGGGCGGTCAAGCACCGGTTGCTCTATCCTACTCATAAAGCATACGGCAAGGACCGACGATAATCGTTGACCCATACCCAGTCCTCTTACTTGGGAACAATACGAACCTGACCATTTATTTATTTATTTATTTATTTGCACATAAATGTGCGCACAAATTCTAAGATAGAAGGAACTCAAGGACACAGCATGATAAGTAACACAACATTGTAAAAAACAAAAACAAAACAAACCTCAACAAATCAAAGTGCAATAGTGTGACGTACTATAATATCTGCAAGAAAGGGAACATCTGAATGAGGAATCAACACTAAAATTCTATGGGGCTGATTAGTGGAGCTTTTGATGGAGAAGAGCACTGGCCCGCCAAACGCTGCAAGTCGCTATCGAAGCGCGACTCCGGATACCAGCTTAGTAGGTCCGTCAACTCCATCACTCCATCAGCACCCGCCATAACTCCTGCTGTTGGAAGAGGAAGAAATCGAAGGTTTGGAGTGCTAGATAGGGTACTAAACATAACTGCCAGGAAAAAAACTAAGGTAAGAGCAACAATGGTGAGCAGAAACAAAAGGAGATACGGCAAAATCGATGGTTATGAACATAAAACAAACAAAAACAATTACATAGAAGCACGAATTAGGAAACGAAAGCGTAAGAACACAATTACGCTTTAACAACATGTACACTTATATGAAACAAGACGAAAAAGAGAACGTAAGACTGGGATGCTGCCTCTAGGTGATGTCTGCGAGGTGCAATGTTGCAATTAGGTCCTATTTCTTCAACCTTTTTCGAAAAGCGAAAACATTTGGTGATTCCTGGAGGCAACTTTTGTAACCAACGAGCACCTCGGTAGAAAAGAGAATTAAAAACCTTTTCACGTTTTTCCCGCTTTATATTTGGGTATTGGAAACGGAAGCTTTTACGGTGACCCAATGTAGGCAAAAAAAACCCAGTACTTGGATGGTTTCAGTCGAGACTCTCCTTTAAGGACCCTGAAGCAAAAAACTAAATCGCTGAATATACATCTGTAGAAAAGACTTGAGATTAAAAAGTTTAAGCCTTTCCTGATAATTTGGAATCTCCCTCATGCTGGAAGAACTGGGTATACATCTGCAAAATAAAAACTTCTGAACCTTCTCAATTTTGGCTTGGGGTTTTTTTGAGGAGGGACTCCAAACTTGCGAACAGTACTCCAATATAGGGATTACATATGTTTTGTGTAAACTAATCAGTATGGAACTGTCATTGCATTTTATGTTTCTACAAATCAAATGCATAACGGAGAAAGCTTTCCGCACTACATTATAGATGTGCTTCTCGAACTTCAATTCATTATCTGAAAGAATGCCAAGATCGCGAACATCAGAGACGGAAAGCAACTCGCAACCGTTGACTTTATAATCCAGACAGGGGCAATACCAATGTGGAAAACTTTTATTTTAGAGAGATTGACGGGAATTTACCAAGCGCCGGCCCGCTCCAACATATTGCCGATGGACTGAGTCAGTGCTTGGTGAACAACTGTTTTGTTATTATGGTTGAAGGCTCCATAGATCTTTATATCGTCAGCGTACATCTTTACCTTAACATATGGGTTTATAGCTAGCTTCGAGGGCAGGTCAGAAGTGTAAGCAAGGAACAGGGTAGGTGGTAGTACACCTCCCTGTGGTACTCCACTTTTGCAGTCATAGCACTTCGAAAAACAGTTGCCGACTTTGACGCGCATATGCCTTCCACTCAAGTAAGAACGTATCCACTTTAGAAGAGACAAATGAATTCCGTTTTGGTGTCGTTTGCTTAAAAGATTTTGGTGATTGACCTTATCAAACGCCTTGGACAGATCGAAGTAAACCACGTCAACAAAATCACCATTGTTAATTGTTAAGTGCAAGGTTCCAATCAAATAAGCAGTCCGAAAGCTGGGTTGCGGTGACAGCACATGCCATGAAGCCGTGTTGTTCGTACGGGATCGAATTACATTTCGATAGACAAGCCAACAATTTATCACTTACAGTACTTTCCATCACTTTTATTGGGGTGGGAATTATACTTATGGGCCGAAAGGAAAAAAGCAATTCAGGTCTAGAAGTTTTTGGAATGGCAGTATTTATTGATTCTTTCCAGATTTCGGGAACTCCACTGTAGATTAAGGAAATATTGAAGATTATGGCCAAAGGCTTATAGAGAGTCTGAGCACATTTTTTGAAAACTTTTTGAAACTGGAAGTGGAATTCCATCAAAAGATACTGATGTAGAAGCTTTCAAACGCTTCATTACTTTTAATACATCACTAGCCCGTACCACAAATTCACCGGCCTACTCTTCAGGCCTAGAAGTACGTTCTTGATCAAATATGTCGTTAGGCAAAGCGCTACCAGGGCTCCCCACCTCAGTAAAAACTGACGCGAAGAACCCAGCCAGTGCTTCAGCTTTTCGACTATCGTTAATATAAACCGTACCGTCATCATCCTTTAGAACAGGAAGATCCACGTGAGCTTTCAGCTTAGACCGCATTATTGAGAACAATACTTTCTTATTACGTGTTCTCGATGCCAGCTTTTCCCTGTAAGCCAGGAACCTTTTCAAGTGGTGCTTCAATTCTTCACATACTTTTTTTATACTGTGGTTGGAAGAGTGGATCCGACAGTGAGTTAAAAAGACGCAATTTTTGCGATATAAGGTTCTCAAAATGTGTTGCAATTTCAAAAACGGATGTCAGATTCGTGATCAGCACCCCAAATACCTCCCTAGACGAAGTTTCAGCGAAATCGGCGATCCTGCCTGGACCATCCATGTTAACGGTATGGGTAGTCTCCGACCGAATCGTGAGAAACGGATATCATATTCGTGATCAGCGCCCGAAATAACAACCTGGACAAAGTTTCAGCGAAATTTTTTTTTCGACCGAACTCTTTCGGTGGAGTCAGAACCTTGCCGGGAAAGACAGTTGTCTAGGGCCGGGCATTACCTCCATCGCTGTACTGCCATCGCGGTGCTCAGTTTATGGCCGTTCCGCCGCGCGCCGTCGAATATTCAATGACAACATAACTGCGGCCGTCGCAAGTGATGCGGCTGATATGCGCGATGGCTCCCCGGGTCCATCGCGGGCATAACATACTTTTTTCTTCGCGCGCGGTGTTTAGCGTTGATCCCGGGCGGATTGTTGTTGTTCCCCTTGCAGAGCGATGAGCGTTGCGACGAGCTCTGAGAACTTTACGAGGTATGCACGAGGCCTAACTTTCAAATAGTTCACTTTGTTGTCTACCCTCTAATTAGGATCGGATCGGCAGTGGCATCTTAAGTTGAGAACATATGCTTCATAGAGTCTTGACCACAGCTGCTTTGTCGTAAGCATGCTGAAGGATATGATAGCCGACGAATTTGTTGGTATTTGGAAGTGCAACAGTTTGACTATATCTTCTATGGCCAAGAAGTTACCTCACACCAAAAAGTTGACTATATCTTCTATGGCCAAGAAGTTACCTCACACCAAAAAGTTGACTATATCTTCTATGGCCAAGAAGTTACGTCACACCAAAAAGTTGACTATATCTTCTATGGCCAAGAAGTTACCTCACACCAAAAAGTTTCTGTAATTCTGGGCTGAAAGGTATCTCCCTTTTACCGTTTGCGATCTTTCGAGAAATCAGGTCGTACTATAATTTGTCAGCATCTTCTAGTGTGAGTTAATGTAAAAAAGGCTCCTAGTTATGTATGTAATTTTTTTGTCTTCAATGTGTTATGAAAGAAGGGCTTTAATGTAGCAAATAAAACCATTGTAACTTCTACAAATAATTCATACACCAAGCTCGAGTCTAACACTCCTACAGAAAATTTTCAAAACATAATAGATGTAGTTCTGTCAGTGAACAACAATTATTGCCACGAAGTAATATTTCATTAATTTATGGTATACCTAATCACTCAAAATACCAGTTAAATTCATAACGGATGCCACTGGTAGCAGCTTTCTCCGTCTTTCTCGCTAATATTCTCAAGTTTATTAGGTATCCTACTGTATAGACCATTTTAATAACTCCGTTGGCATCATCAAAACCAAAAATAGAATATTTGTATTGGTCAATTCATAAAATTGATGTAAGCGAACGGCTACAAAATATACGAGGCAACGATCTAAAGGTTTTCTTAGCGAGTTTCACCTGTGTGTTTATCAATCTGCCCGCTGCAATATTCTCAACAATGGCTTGGTTTATTTTATAGGTCATCTTCTTAGTAACAGCTACTGTACATTCTCTGGTCATTTGTTTATTTAAAAAGTAGGAGTACCGCAGGGTACTAATGCTAGTCCACTTTGCTGTCTAACCCTCACATATTTCGAATATGCTTACTCCATTACCCATCCTAGTCTCTACCTGTTCCTTCCGTTCCGTTATATGGACGATATTTTTGCTGTTCAAAGCAGTAGCATTGGTGATATTTATAACGAACTTAACGCCTATAATAGTGTCTTAAACCTATATAATACTCATGACAACGACTACTTGTGCAACTGTTTAGGCATGGAAATAAAGATCCCGACAATAGATTCACTGCTGAGCTTTATAATAACACTCTTTTAACTTTAATATCAAGAGATTTCCTCATTTTGATACCAATCTGTCATCTGTCAAAATCAAAGCTATGATATATGCAGAAGTTCTAAGGTTTTGCACGCAGTTGTAACTTTAAAAAGGATTTGTAACTGAACTTTCTTATACTAAGAGGCAACTGTCCAAGTCAGGTTATGGCAGTAATTTTTTCAGTTTCTCGTTATTTATTCACAAAAATAAGTGTATCCAATATAAATACGGTTTACGTCATGTTAATATTCAGCTAATTGGCTCGTTATGTAAATGCTATGATTAGCGTTATTTTCATAAGTTTATAATTTCTATCACATTTCAATCCCAGTACATATACTATAAAAACATGTTCTCTGGCTTATTGATGCTCGCGGTGGTGGGCTGGAGGGCGTTTTGTGGTTCGGCGTGGAGGTCAGCATTTCATTATTGGTTTGTTTGCTGCTTGCACCTCAGCCAACTCCTTCCCTACCAACGATTCCCCCTTTTCCACTAATCCATTCCCTTCCCCATGGTGAATCCTCTCGTTGAACCACGTTGCGCTCTCCGTGTCACTGCTACGAGTAGTTGTATTTATTCTATCTTTCAGCTGGCCTTCATCTCATCTTTCATTCAAGGTTATTTCTGGTGCTATCTTTATAACATTAACTTCGTACCATCTAAAACTTACTTCTTTGCGTTTAATTGTTGTTCGTCACGTCCAACGTCAACTGGAGTTCAGGTTAGTTCATAGCAACAACTCCTTGTTCCTTCCCCTTCCTTACTGATAAGGACAAGGGGAAGGATGTTCGGTCTGGTTGGTTTTGGTCTAAGGGCCCATGCGAAACGAAAACCAAGCTAATTCTTTGTTTTCCGTACTTTTTTCAGTCAAAGTTACTATCACACTTATATGGTTTTACTTTTTATAATGTACTGGAATTAGCGGCACTTGCCACCACCTGCTTTCTTTTTGCAGTCGTATGTTTGACCCAATACGGTTCCCGAGATATAATCTGATTTCTATCTGTGTCGAATAGGAAGTGTGTCAAGTGGAAGTTTTATCCCGATTCGTTTCTCGAATGCGTTTTGCGGCAAAAAGTGCCAGGAGACGGTCTGAACGCTCTATGTATACAATTGCTTCTGTCTGAGAGCTTTACTGAAAAAATTTGCAAGTGTTCGTACTGTCCCTCGCCCAGCGGGACGCTTGAGAAGCCCTGATTATATGGCCGCTTCGGGGTTGAATCGTTTTTCTCTGTTTTCCAGTTACGGGAGGCTTGGATAAAAGCCAAATATGTGGAACGTCGTTTCGCTGTCTCCTCCAACGATCGAGCCCGAAGCAATGCCATTGCTAGGAAAGAGCATCTTTTGTGTAAGCGTCGCTTGAGCATCAGCAATGTTGTTCAGAATGGAACCAGTAGAGGTGAGGCATTAGTCACTAGTTGCTAGTGCTTCCGATATTTACTATACTATGTTGCTCTAGTTCGTCGATCGACGTCTTATGGGGATGGCTTGGACTCCGACAGCCATAACGACTTTGATTTGGAAGAGCCTCGAAACGGTAATTCCCGTCAATGCGTCTGCTCTTAAGAATGACGGCTACACTAAGCGGGTCACTAATAAAAGAAATATTAATGACGATGTCATTGCAGGAATGCAGTCTAAGCGTTTGTCATCATGTGGATCTGATCCTAGCTTGGCCAAGTGTGACATAAGTGGTATCTCCTCCTTCTTCTGATCCGGTACTTGATCAATACTTATAACCTTTCTAGTTGAGTCCACTGACTGGGAGGTGATATGTGAATCGGCTCGATGTGGCGATGTAATTGGTCTACTTCGAGCGCTTGCGTCTGGTGCAGACATCAACACTTCTCGGTGTGGCACTACTGCATTGCACATAGCTACGAAAAACGTGAGTTTAGTGATCCCTGCAGAGAGAGTTCGTCTCGAGGCCACCCCTTTTTCCATTCACCAGAGCCTTGGTAATCATATAGGCGTTTTGTTTTTGCCGAATTTCCACTGCCCTATACTAAAATAAGTCGGAGGGCACAATATTGATAATTGTTAACCGAGAAATGCCATTTGGGGTTCCAATAATACTAATGAGCTGGAGTTCGTGACCAATCCGTTTTTCGCCTTACTCGCCCTTCAAACGTTCGGCTTTATAGTTATGCAACGGACACAAAGTTCGATTAACAAGCCAATTTTCGTGGCTAGCCTATGTACAGGAAAGGGCCGAGCAGAAACTGATCGGGCTTTTTCCCGCTCGATCAACTCATAGAAGCTGTGAATTTATCGAGCGTTTAAGTTTCTGACAACTGCTTCATAGTCTACTGGGCAGTTTCTGCTAGGTGAAAGTTTCTGCGTCCATAAATAACGCGTCCTTGACATGAGTTTTGTGGTTTTATGGTCTTCCCCCTCTTAGCTGAAAAGACGGGAACTAACAATGCTTTACTGTATTTTTTTCACAAGAGATGTCTATCATCAGGTACGTCGTTTTGATCTTTCATTTCCAGGGCCAGACTGCTGCCGTTGAGTTTCTGCTGCTGAACGGTGCCAAGATTAACGTTCTAGATGACAAACTGAACAGTCCACTGCACCTGGCTGCTGCAAAGGGAAACACGCTGTTAGTTAATGATGCTCTGCTTTATTTGCCACCATTCTGTTGTTTTTTTTTGGTTGAGTGAGTGTTTGAGGTCAGCTGCATATGAAACGATTTCGTCACCAGGTGAACCCCTTCGATATTAACAAAGGGAAGGAGCCAAACACACCTCTATCACCGTATCCGTTCTGAATAGAAGAGGTGGAGAAAAACCATATATCAACAAGCCTTCAGAATTTGAGCAATCATGTATCCACGCGGGAAAATTTTTTCGTTCAACAAGGGATGATGCGCCAGCAGAGTAAGCGAAGGCTCTTGGTGCTTAATGTTAGAATAGCAACCGCGGGTGTTTCTGAGCGTTGGAGTTCAGAAGACGTGCCGCGAACGTCGTCCAAGGTGCGTCGCGGAGCAGATGTCAAACGTGGGTAGGATTCAGAGGACGTGCGGCAGGCGTCGGCCAGCGCGCGTCGTGATCCAGGGGGCTTCACAGTAGGGGAAGTTTCGACCAGGCAACCAATATCGCTTGATGTCATCGATTTTCTGAAATAGTATCGATCTTCTTCCAGTCTTATCCCGTTAGGGGTGGGAGTCATGTGAGAATGTTGGCGACGGATGGGTTTCGCAGCAGGGGAGGTTTCCATCAAGCGATCAGTACCAATGGATGTTATGGAAGGCTAGGATCAGGTAACTAAAAACTATCAATGTTATTGATTTTAGCTCGAAACTTTTACTTTTTCTTTCTTTTTTAAATATTTAGTTTGTCTGTGACGGTTGGACAAACCGATCCCTCATTACTGCAGAGATTTTGAGTGGAAAAATGTTCCCTTTCAGCATGGGAGGGGTCCTCCGTTCTGACAGATAAGCTTTTCTGCAAGTTAGCAAAATTGGTGAGGCGTCAAAAATAACGAATTTCGCCTGACGTTGACCGTTTGGGTATGAGGAGTGCAGGTGCCTGCAGTAATTTCGCTTTAGTGTCAAGTGAAATGAGGCAGGGCTTTAGGTTATCAGAAGTGTTGTCAATCAACCCGATGGCGAAGGGGTCGATTATCGCAGGCCAGTGGCATCGCTGAATCATGTGGGAATGACGACGATGTGGAACGTAGAGCTGAGTGCTCATGGAGGAAGAAAACTGCACAAATAGAGCAGCTACCTTGAAGTGACCTTAGCTCAATGATTCTGCAAAGTTGCGCGAAGCGCGCATGTGCGAGACGTGTCGATAGGCGTGTTGGAGCCCTTGTTTTGATATTTTATTCATTGATTTCTCACGATGCATAAGGCATACGTGATGTAGGATGCAGGGCAATAAGAAACTATTATATATTTCCAATACAAGAACGGAAATGTAAGACTTCAAATCTAGAAATGCAAAAGCTTGTTTGTTCGTAGTCGTGTGCATGACCAGCTGGTCATGTGCAGGAGTTCAGTGAAGTGAAGCTGGAGCCAGCAACTACGTGATCTGGTATTCGTTTTGGGTACTCCGAAAGCTATTTTGTCTGAGCTACCCTTAGTTCTGAATATTATCCCCCTATATATAAAAGAGGAAGAGTTTTTTGTCCGACACTGTCCATACTTCGTATACTGCCTAGCCTCGCCGGTTTAATCACCCAAGTTTGGGGTTCGGTTGCCAGTTGTCCACTACAGTTGTTTACCATCGACTGCCTGACGTAGGGTGATTTCGAAAGAGGTCTGTGGCTACACACCAACACCACGAACACCCACCATATGACGAGGTTTCCCAATAAGGGTACGGACGAAGCCCGCAACCGACGCTAGGTTGTGAGGACCCTAGCGGGCTCGACGTTGGGATGGGTTTCTGACCCCACATGGCTCATCATACCCGACGTCGGCGAAGCCGGCTAGCCTAGCGTGGCCCGCCCGGCCATAGTCGGGTGCGGGCGAAGTCCGCCTGGTTAAACGATAAAATCGAAACATTTACATCAATTAGGCAAGTCAAGAGTTTGAAAACCACGCAAACTTCAGTACATTTACGACGCGAAACTAATAAATAAATAAATAAATAAATAAATATATATATATATATATATATATATATATATATATATATAAAGGTAGAGTCATAAATTTTGCAACATTGTTATTTCTGGAATTCAAAGCAAACTCGCTGAAGTGTTATATTCTGTTTGAAGTTTTTTTCCTAGCGATCATTTTGAGTTATGAATCGTCAATTTTTCTTGCGATGTTGAAAAGTTTTATTCACTAGAACGATGACCACTCAAAATGAAAAAAAGGTATGATTTCATCGGCAACCCGGCGACGGGGGTTAAGCGCTAAGCACATGCAGGAAGTCACCGGGAAGTTCACTCCTAATCGAACAAATTATAGGAGATGGTATCAGCAGCTACTTTCCGCGCTGAAGGGCAACAAAGACAAACCACTTCGGGGAAGATCAACTGCTGCAAGGAAAGGGCGCCTGCGCCAATCCATCCGGGAGAATTTTTCTCAAACCGCACTAGGACTGACCGCTGATCTCCACACCTCCCAGTGAACCACCGCTCGTCGGCTGCAGTAGATTGGAAGGTCGCCAAAATCGCCTTCCTCAGTATATCATGCTTTGACGGAAACCCAACCAGATCGCTGTGCTTCTGACTTCCGAGAGCTCCGGCACCGGTTCAAGCGAGGGGACCTGGATCGAATCCTTACCAGCGATGAAAAGGGGATACTCCTTTATAACTATGTTAAGCCGGAGAGCAATAGCTGGAACGCAACGAGCTTGGGGTTCTGACGTCAATGCTTCACCGAAAGAGGGTCCAGCTGTGCTCTTGGTGGATGTGTAGTGGTACAATGCACCGGGAGCTGCTCTACGTAGTCAAGCCATCCTCGACACTCGCTTTCGCCAACAACTCGACTAGATCCAGCAAAAATTAGGCGAAAAGAGGTCGATACGAGCCGTTGTTCCATCCACCAGGGCAACTGCCGGCCGTTTACGGCGGCAAAAATCTAGGAATTGGACTGGACCAAAATAAATCAACCATCACACATCCCGGACATTGCGTTGTCTGACTACCTTCTGCTTCGGTCGATGGATCACTTCATGGCAGGAGCTTCGCTGAAGTCGATGAGGTCACGGCGGTACAATACCAGCCCTATCTTTTGTCCATTCGTTTTGGGCGAGAAAGCACCGCTTTGTAATAACTTGCTTCAAAAGCAAAGCACCATTTTTGAAAAGAATGTCATATTCCTAGTGGTGATCGGATTTCCTATCCGATGATGTGCAAACTAGGCGCCTAATTTTTGGATGAAAACCGTGTAAACTGATGGTTTCTGTATTGGCTCAAGGAGTACGGTCGGTTTACGGCCTCTCCCTGCTCGCTCGAAATAGTTGCCTCCTGAGGACCTTCTTACTTTGGGGGCAGTCTGGTGGAAGATTTTTCTGTATTCTACAGATTCTACTGGTCGTGGTCAGCACCCAACAGACGTCTTTCCAACGATTTACATTAGGGCTCAACATTAGGCAGAAGACCCGTAGTAGGTCTAAACATCCCCAGACGATTGTCAGTAGTCTGGAGTGGAGTTTCTTCAAAAAGTTCGAGGTTGGGGCTCCGAGCAGGACTTTACTTTGCCTGTGGAGTCCAACCACAGAACGACAACACGATTCGAAACCCAGGATAAGGAAAGACTGCCTTTGGAAAACCAACGTGAATAAACTATGAAAGTATTTGGTTTGCGCCGAATGTTTTCACTTGCCTATTCCCGCTCCTTGGCAGCACTGAACCAGTACTACAATACTACTCGGTTTTGCACTTTTTCAAACAAAGGTAACCTGAACTCTATCTTGCATCTGTTTTAGAAGTGAGCACATCGTGTCCTAAGATCGTGCTTTCTTTGAGCTCAACCATGTGCGTTTGCTGGCGAACTATATCCTTGGCGGCGGATCGTCCAAGTTTACGACATATTTAGCGGGCAACGCGTCAGGGTATGAATGGGGACCAAGTTCGGGGAGTAGGGATTCAGAAGACGTGCTGAAGACGTCGCCCAACGTGCGTAGGGATTCCGAGTAACGGGGACCAGAAGGAGGGGGACTAGTGAAGAGGGGATCGGCAAAGGTAGACCACTAGAGGGAGAGGGGAATAAGGGGACCACTACTTTCCCTCAATATCGTCCAACGTGCGCAGGGATTCAGAAGATGTGCCCTAGATGTCGTTCAACGTGCTTCAGGATTCAGAAGGCGTGCTGAAGACGTCGCCCAACGTGCTCAGGGATTCCTAGTAAGGGGAGTGAAGAGGGGATCAGCAAGGGGGACCACTAGAGAGAGGAATAAGGGGAACCACTATTTTCCCTCAATATCGACCAATGGGCATCAGATTTCTGAAGACGGGTCGTAGAAGTCGTGGCAGGTGTCGGGATGCAGAAGGAGTGTCATAGATGTGGTGGCAGCGGGTGACATGTGTATGCTTGACTCTCTTTTTGCCAGCACATAGGTATGGAAGTATTAACGAGGACGGATGAGGGAAGAGGTAGAGAAAGTGACTATTGGATTCGGAGGAGCTTTATTGCCGTCGGACCGTAAACGATGCGCCTTCTCAAGAAGAGCAATATTTCTTGATTTTGAAGGAGAAGAAACGAGTGAAGCACAATCCACGATAAGGGAAGTGTATGACTTGAAACCCCTAACTAGAGAAGGGTTTCGACCTCCCGTGGAACTTCAAGTTGAGACCAGGACCATTAGAGAGAGCTCCTAATGTTGATTACGAGTATGGGTGTGAAAATTGCAAAATAAAACACCTGAACAAGTTATGGCCTGCCGAAATCGGGGCCCTCACCACAGTCTGGCTGCGCGACACACATGTCGCGAGAGTGGTGAGTCATCAGGGCTCCGTGAAGGCCCCCGCACACTTCTACGGTGTTGCCGCGGCCCTATGCTTAACCATAGAGCAGGGACGCATAGGCCGCTGCCGACAGCGTTCCTGCTCTATCCTTAACCTCAGCGGCGTTGCCGCAGAAGTGTGTGGGGGCCTTAAGAAGGACCCGGTTTTTTGCAAATCATAATTTATCTACGAAATGACCTTTTGTTCTGAATAATGACACGTGTTTGATTAAATAGCCGGGAAAACTACCATACACGTTCCACCTTTGCTGGTGAAAAGGACATAGTGAGTGAAGGAAAAGCAGTAGATCAACGACATTTTGTTCTTCTTCATCATACATCTTACTTACCTTTTTGTTTCACACATTTTTTTTGTTTTGCTTCATGGATGTCAAGGTTGTTAGAAACACCTCTAGTTATTCAATATATTATTTGGGCACCATTTGTGCAAAATAGTAAATAACAATGTCATCATAGCAGCTTTTTGCCTTCAAGCATTTCTACAAACGTGTATGGTAGTTTCCCCGGCCTTTTAATCAAAAGCGTGTCATAATTCAGATCAAAAGGCCATTTCGAAGATAAATTATAATTTGCAAAGAACCGGCAACAGCGAGAACCGAAGCGACGTCGCACCTACGAGCGGGAGCGCCACCGCCGCAGCTAGCGAGCCCTTCTTCCGGAGCCCCAATGACTCACCACTCTCGCGCCAGGTATGAAGCACAGTCAGCCTGTGATGAGGCCCCCGATTTCGGCAGGCCATAACTCGTTCAGGATTTCATTTTGCAATTTTGACATCCATATTCGTAATCAGCATTCCGAGCTCTTTCTAATGATCCTGGTCTCAACTTGGAGTTCCGTGAGAGGTCGAAACCCTTCCCTAGTGAGCAGCATTTCCTCATCCGCTGTAGATAGAGCTTCTTGAATGTAAAGAACGTTCGAGAAGACCTTTTACTATATTATTATATATCATATATTATTAAGTAGTTCTCAGAGAAGTCAAACTTGTTATCATAGCAAAATCTTAATCTTCAATGCAAGAAACAGCCGTTATTGAGTGGCCTTTAATGCTGCAAGACGTCATAACTTTATTCCATGTTCGACTGTCGTTGAACCTTGGCCTGATATTGAACAGTATGAATACCTAAGTCATACAGCAGGCGAACCAAGATTGGTATATATCCTTCACTCCGGGATAACGTTTTAGCGTAACCACCTTCTTCGAAGCCTGAAGGAATCAAATAGAGTTTGGAAAACCATCCGTCCAAGAACCATTTCAGACCGCAGGGGTGAGTCAAAGATTGACAGGAGAGGGAAGAAACACGAGGGGTAACACAGACAGTCCAATGCTGTTGGGCAAAAAGTACCTCTTTTAAGGCGACACATGAGAAGGTGAGCTATGTTCGGTTCACCCTCCTAGCGAGCCTCTGGCAGACTGTCCTCCGGTTCAAGACCGCAAAGGTCAACGTACGGGGCCAGCTACTGTATCACCGTTACACGTTCCTCCTTCCTGTTGATTATGGGGTTCCGAGCGACAATTCACAGCGTTTCTAGTGTTTTTCGCATCGAGATCTCGAACTCGCGTTATCGTCTCAAGTTGCGCTGTCGACAGCCATCAAAATAAGTTATGTTCGGGCGGTCGATTTCGACAGTAGTGAAGGGTACTTCGAACTTGGGCATAATATTGCTACCAACTTCTGCTTCCGCAGGTCATAAGTATGCTTTTGAATAGACTGGGCGGATGTAATATTATGAGTTGCCTCGCTCCAAATTCATTTCAGTAAGTGTATTAGTTATCCTAATCAGGGAAGGGTCTCAGGCGTAGTTCTGAACGGGGAAATGGATAGTACTGCGAGAAGCTCCACCATTCATGTAGTAGAAAAACATGTTTCGTTTTTGCCGAGTCCTTGAACCAAAAGAGCTACGGGCCCTCGAAGGCAGGGTACAGTAGGGCACCGTCAGCACGTGCCCACATGTGTGTGTATGCGTGCTGTTGTATGGGACGCGGCGAAAGGCTGCGCTTTAAACAAGTTGCCGGGTAAGCAGGGTGAAGGGCTGCGTCAAAGGTGGTAGGCCAGATGTTCGGCTCCCGTGCTATACACCACTTTTGCATTTTTTCATAACCGCTGCCTCCTTCACCAGTTTGCTTCCTTCTCATCTCCTACACATTTATTTCACTCTATATTGTCAAATAGGGCGCGTGTAGCGCAGTCGGAGGAGGCGCGACTGTCGCGTGCACCCGATACCAGGCTCCTGGTTCGGATTTCGCGCCCAGGCCAACCAAGCCTTCCATCCCTCCGGGGTCGGTGAAATGGTACCAGACTTCTCTGGGAAGGATAAAGCGCTGACTTGTTCATCGGCTGGCCACCGCAAGTCATTGTATGGCCAAGTACGCATTCATGTCGCCTCCACGACATCCCGTAGAAGTAGAATGCGCTGGCGCATCCCAGAAGGGATTGAGTAACGCCGTCCTTTATCCTTTATCCTTTATATAGTTATAGGTACCAGTTCGTGGTGGACACGCGTGAGATATGCACATTTATGGTAGAACTGTCCACATGTATAAGGCACACAATCGGTAGGCAAGGAGTCGTCCAGCGGAAGGGTGCGGGCGAGGCTGGCAGGGAGACAGGTCGACCAGTCGTCCGGCGTCCTCGAGCTCGAATCCTCTTGTCCCCCCTTGCTCGTCCTCCGACCGTGCTCCGCCTCCTGTAATCATACATTGAGATCTCCGTTAAGCTTGAGCCATGCCTTGCGTATCGATTGCACATTTGTCGGAGGATTTCCTAGGCTCTTACACCTCCCCTATTCACAAAACGTCCGTCCTCGGACGTTGGACGGGAGCATGGCGCAATAGACACGCAAGGCGGGGATAAGGTTCAAAAAAGGGGGAACGGTGAACTACTAATGTGAATGAATGGTAAAGTCTTACCACTAAGTCCAGATGATCACGACAGAATGTCCTCCAACGTTGACGTGCGGATGAACACTCGGTGTTCCTGCGCCCAGTGGAGGACCCATGCCCAGTTCCTCAGGCCACGTAAAGCGGTGGTGTTCCCGAGCACGATTTGGCCATGGCGACAGCGCGTCAGGGCGACGTTCATGCGCAACGGATCGTCCAGGAAGTCGCTGGAGTCGGGATCCACGTCGGAGCGGGTCGTGAGGAGGATGACGATATCCACCTCTCGTCCTTGAACGGAGTCGACCGTGTGGATCGTAACTTCTTGGCGGGCCGCGTAGTCCTGGAGAAGGCGGGCCTGCTCCTTGTAGAAAGTGATGATCGCCAGGGACGTCGGCGGGATTCCTTTCGCAAGGAGGGCCTGGACGATGTCGCGGCAGTATCGCGCTTCCGTCTCGTTTGAGTGGGAGCCTCCGGGCGACCTTGTCGATCTCCCCTCCACGTGGACCAGTAGGAACGACACCTTCTGGCTAGGTAGACGGAGGAGGTCCGTAAACATACTGCGTTGCTGCTCCGGCGTACCGCTGATTAGCTGTCCTTGGTAGAACAGACTATTCGGCAGGTCGTTCAAGGCTGGATGTGCCCGGAATGTAGTGAGCAACGGGGCAACGGGGACGTCCTTGGAGAGCAGGAGACTCATCGCTCCCCGGGCTCAATGGATGGCGGCGGTTGAGGAGCGGTCGCACCTTATGTGGGGCGCGAGTTGGTGCACGTCGCCAATCATTATCCGGGAACCATGACGTCATAGCGACAAACGCCGGCTCGGGTATCTGCGACGCTTCGTCGCAGATGAGGACCTGCGTTTCCCCGAGGTATGTGTTGAAAAGTCCGGAGGGTCGCGTGGAGTTCAGAAGCGTCGCCGTTGTCATGCACACGATCCGAGGAGGGCGCAGTCGGAACATGATGCCGACCGCCTTTTCGGTAGCGAGCGGGTTCTCTCGTTCCGCTATGACATATTTGTCGCGTTCAGCCTCGGAAAGCGTCAATGTCCGCTCTGGATGGAAGATGGAGGTCTCGATGAGCTCACGTCCTCGGGCGTATTTTGTCAACGCCTTGGCTTCGTAATCTCGTAGCTGACCCTGGTAGTCCCTAGCGAGGCGTCGAAGAATGGTGTGGAGGTCCACGGGCGTTATCGGCGTTCCTTCGCGTAGCGCCGAGTCAGCAACGAAGCGCAGGATAGGGAGGTGCTGGAAGTCAGACAGCGACAAGAGTGTTTCAGTAAATTGGGCAACAGCCGCATTTGTGGTTGCAGTGGCGACCACCACATGTTCCTCATCCGCTTCGGCCAGCGTCTCGGCGATAAGTGCACCGACCACCGTTTTGCCAGTTCCGAAGGCCGCTTGGATGGCCAGGACAGGGGTGTCGGAGGTCCCCATCTGGATGGCACGTATTTGGTCGTCCCGCAGGGCCAGATTGCGATTACGGACTCGGACCGATAACACTGGCGGGGGAGGGGGAAGGGCGGATAGAGAGGAGGCGAGATGCGCCTCCGGGTCATAAACCGCGTCCAGGATCTGGTTGGCTCGCCAAGGTGTGTGCACGTCCTCGTCCAGACCAGCGAAGATTTGGTGCTCCGCGAGAAGGGCGAATACTGGGTCCGCACCTGTAGGGAGGGTGGCCAGGCGAACGCATATGTCAACTTGGGTGCGGTCGTCTGGGCCTGTCTGACCGAACTCCTGGATGGCTCGGCGCAAGGGTCGGTGACAGTTGATCGTGGAATGGAGCTCCACGTCCGTGATCCTTCGCGCGAAGTCGAACGATGTTCGTGATATCGTCAAGCGTCCAACAACCTCCGAATCCACGATCCACACGTCAGTCGGGCGCTGGAGGTTCCATCCGGTTTCGGAAGTGATTCCTTCCAACTCGAATCGAAGGCGGATGGGGTGTGCGTGAGGACTGGTAACCGTAGCCATGACACGATGAGTGCTTTTGTCGTCGGCCGCGTGGGAGGTTGCCGCCAATGCTGCGCAGGCTACGCTGAAAAGCTTGCCCATCCGCTTACGGGCGACCTTCTTGTTCCTCGGATAGTTGGAGAAACGCTCCGCCCGATCTCGAACCCATTCCTCGTCGGCTGGGGTAGGACGGAAGACGCGGAGGGGCAAGATCGCGGCGTCTGGGTAGGCTGGGAGGAACTCTCGGATGGCGTTGGTGAGGAAGTACTGGGCAGCCTCTGAAACTGGTAGTTGAGAGAAGCGCATGGCCGTGGAGACGTTGGCCCTTGTTTCCGCGAGAAGAAGTTGGTTGTCCCGAGTCTCCGTGATATCGAATTCGCAGATCTTAGGCGCGATGGAGATGGCCTCGGGGCAGCCTTCCAGGGCGATGCGGAAGTTGTTTACGCGATCGTTTCTTGCGCGCGCCACGACGCGGTACCTCGAGGACCAGTCCAAGAACGATCTCGTTCGCTGAAGGCGGAGTTACCAGTATAAATTCATGCACTCAGAAGAAATACGGGTGACGAGTGTCCATCGCGGTAACGCGAGGAAGTCGAGCTCCTGCGAGCGTGGCCTCGGGATTCTCGAGTGCGGCCCGAGTTGGTTTTATGGACTGGTCTCAGACGAAATCCTTTACCGACATTTGGGAACGGTCAAAGCCGCGAGTTTGGGAGAGGGAGTTGATGGCGTATTGGTCCAACACGATACAATGGAGCTCTAGATGGTCCGGACCGGGGATCAGGAAATCCTTGGCTTCCAGAACCACGCCTTGGCCGTGATTTTTGGAGACGACCTGATATAAGGCCGGGAGTGCACCGTTCCGCATGGGAGGGCAACGCAGGGTAGGAGGGCGTCCTTCTGGCGACTGCGGAAGGTTGGGGTCGGTGCTGCGGAAGCGTCCTGCGCGGAGGGAAGAGATGATGTTATCTGCCTGTCGTCTTAACGCCAGTGCGTCGCGGATGGACATTAGCTCCACTATCGGTAGTGGCAGGTTGGGAGAGGGAGTTCCGACGAAGTGACGAGGGAAGAGAGACCGCGCAAACTTGCCGCTGAAATATCCGGCAGGGCCAAGGTGACGATAAACGAACGACGGGAGGTGGCTTGTGACCGAGGCCTCGGAAAGATTCGAGTAGATCGGCCGACGTGCCAGGTACTGTGCCCAGGGGTGGTATGGCACCCATGCATTAGTGTAGTTGTCCGGAGTCGTCGGAGGCAGCGGGGGTCCTGCCATATGAGGCTTGGCTCCATCAAGATTAGGCATGGCCTCAGGCTGACTTAGACGCTCACGCTTCGGTGGAACAGCGGAGGCCGATGAGGAGGTCGACGATGCAGGAGTATGTAGTCGTCGTGGAGCGGAGAGGGAGGTAGGATTCCGTGAAGTGGAAGGAAGCGTGGACGACTTTGACGACGACGTTGTGGTTCCGAGCTTTGGGCATCAGCCCGAGGAGTGCTGGGTTCCGTGAGTGCTGGAGATTTAGGTGCCCAAGCTCCCTGCGCCCGAGTGGAGTCGGAAGGTTCTGCGATGTTGAGGCGCTCCAGCTGCGGAGGTGAAGTCGCTGAAATAGAACTCTTGAAAGCTGTGGAAATCGATACCATCTGAGCTTTAGACACTGCCTGTTCAAAGGATACCGGGTTGTCTAGCTTGACGAAGTATCGGATATCACTTCTAAGGCGGGCTACGAACTCCTCCAAGACCCGGTCTTTTTGAGTGGAGGCATCCTGGCCGCTGGTGGCCAACCGTACCAAGTTCAGAATTCTGTTGGCGAAGGTAGACACGGACTCTCCGAGTTCCTGACGACAAGAACTGAGTTTCTGTCTCGCGACGTACCGTTGCTGGGGACTTTCAAAGAAAGAGGTGAGGTGGGAGACGAGCAACGCGAAGTTCGTGCGGTTCTCTGGTGGTAGTTCGTCCACCTTCTCCCGAGCTATCCCTTCAAGATGGCCGATAAGGAAGCGAGCCCGTTGTTCATCGGTGAAAGGAACAGCTCTCATATCCATCACATCCTGGAGGCGCCGAAGCCAAATGGAGAATTGGGGGTCCGTATCGGCCGCGCCGGAGAATGGAGCCACTCTGGTTTGAACCGAGTCCTGTTGGAGCATAGCTACCGTAGGGATGTTATCAAGACGCCGACCAACCACCGAGAAGGATTCATTGAGTTTCTCAGTTAGAGCGGCATTGCCCTCGTTAATCTTACGAGTGAGTACCGCCGTGTTAGCCTGAGTATCGGTCCACACCTGATCGATAGCCAAGGAGGTTGCGTCCCGAAGGAGTTTGACGTCGCGCCTCTGTACCGGTGCGTCATCGTCAAGTCCTTCAAGGGACCCCTGAAGGTGGTGTGAGGCCGGAGGATCAGGATCAGGTTTTGGTTCAGTACTTTGGGCAACAGCCCCAATCGAAGTCTTAGTGGTACTTCGTGTAAGTACCGGCATAGAAAGCAGTAGCAGACAAGTAAGCAGTTGCAAACAGTGTGAGCCACAATGGGTGACGACCACTGGAAGGGGATGAGTATATGCAGTATGTATGGTGGGTTGTTGATCGAGGATTGATAGGAGGGAAATCTCAAAGCAAGCGAGCCCGAAAACAAAACACAGAAATGTTGGATCGAAAGAATGCGGGATATGGATGAGAATATGTGAATGTTGTTGCTTGCGAGAATCAAGAAAAGACAATATAGGCTAGGAAATCAAAACATAGGAGCGCACGAGCGAAAGAATGTGAAAAATGGTGGGAAGAGGCTAATGTTGATGTTACCAAAGATCACGACGAGACTACATGGGATTTACCAACGTGAGAAAGTCGAGCGCCCAAGCAAGCGCGAACCCAGAGAGAAAGAAACGTCCGACTCCGACTGGATGACTGGGCGAGAAAGTAGAGTAGGAGGAGGACGATGGTTACAGCAAAAAAAAAACACCCGTGCGACGGCTCGTGGTTCGAGCACAAAAAGAGATATGAGGAAAACGTAAATCTCAAGGGAAGGAATAACAAAGAAAAAAATGTTGAGGAAAAATCGAAAATGATCCAAAAACTACAACACCGCTTGGAGCTATGTGAGCTTAGCTCACCTGGTACCAGAATCCGACACCTTTACCTTTTATTCGACCTCTTAACAAAACTGGACGCGCGCAAATACCAACTTCGACGGGCAACAACAACCTCCGTCGGAACTTCTACCACTTATAAACCGTCGGACCTTTCGCAATTCATAAACGAACTATGGCGCCAACACATCTCAAAACAGAAAAAAGCCGGCAAATTTGGATCAGAAAGCTGACCATCAGGTCTCCGGAGACAATGAACAAATAGAATTCTAGTCTGCTAACAGGAAATGGGAATGGCTACTCTAGTCGATCGATGAGGAGGCTGAAGCCTCACGCCTGCCGAAGAACGGACCGAACAGAAACAAAGCGCCGCGCGCTGAGTCACCCCGCGCATACCGTACGGGCGACGCGGCTCGAGACGCAAGGGCTCTTGGCGAGTTTCCAACAGCGAGAGGCAGCGTGCGAAGGAAGGAGAGGCAGCACAGAAAGGCTATTTGGAAAGGAATCAAAGCTGAAGTCGTTCGAATAGGATCCTACAACTAAGAGAGTGAGCCAAAAGACGACTACGACAGCTGCGGGCTTCTCGGAAACAATGCTGCGCACTCATTGGTTCAAGAAGTTGCCCATCAGGGCCGACAGCTGCGCAAAGATAACACGGATGACCTGTCGAAATCAAGTCCCTGCCTGGTGCATCGTCTCGCTGCTACCAGTTATAGGTACCAGTTCGTGGTGGACACGCGTGAGATATGCACATTTATGGTAGAACTGTCCACATGTATAAGGCACACAATCGGTAGGCAAGGAGTCGTCCAGCGGAAGGGTGCGGGCGAGGCTGGCAGGGAGACAGGTCGACCAGTCGTCCGGCGTCCTCGAGCTCGAATCCTCTTGTCCCCCCTTGCTCGTCCTCCGACCGTGCTCCGCCTCCTGTTCCCGTAGAAGTAGAATGCGCTGGCGCATCCCAGAAGGGATTGAGTAACGCCGTCCTTTATCCTTTATCCTTTATATTGTCAAATGGGTCAGATTCGACACCCCAGATTCATGATTAACACCCCCATGACCTCGACAGCCCTAGTCACCAGTACCTGCTGTAACCTACCGTAATCAGCCGAAATTTCAAAAACTAGCGTCAGAATCGTGATCAGCACACGAAGTAACCCCCCCCCCCCGGGAGAACTTTGATTAAAATCGGTGATTATGACCTCGATAATGAGAAGCTCGTTGTGGTCGGTCCTTCTTATGGTTTCCGTTCTGGCTTTCGTTTCCTGCAGGGCGATAACGTCGTATTTGATGTTGCGGCTTCTGTAAAGCAGTGTCCGAAGATCCTGCTCAGATGCGATCGAACGACAGTTATAAGTGCAGACGAATAGGCAGTTTCCGTGTCGTGGTGGGAGGGAGTTTCCGGTAGTCCGATTCCAATGACGTCCTGATAGTTTAACTCCGAGATTAGATGGCCCCTCGCCGGAGGTGGATGCAACCGACGTCGTAGAAGTCCACCTCCGGCGCGCGGAGGACTGGGGCGCGGGTTTAGTTGTTTGAGCCGTAGCGGTGGTCTGGTTACTCACATGTTCCTGGCCAGAGATACAGTAGAGCCGCCCATACACGACAAAGCGTCGCGTACTGCGTGACCGTTTGTCCGTTAGCCATCACAAAATGATGTTCACCCCTTCACCGCGGTGAGGTGGCACATGAAGGGGATTCGAATGATTCCAAATAGAATAATTCGAATTCGAATGTTCGAATATTCATTCTGACACAACTATACTATTTGATTCTTCCAGGCTCTTAAGAAAGCGGTCATGCCGAAACATTAGCCGGAATAAGGGATATATACTAATCTTGGTTCGCCAGCTGCATCACTTGGGTATTCATGCTGTCATAATTTTATGTACCCATCGTCATAAACACGGTTTTCTCGGGTGCCAGAGAAAATATCCATGTTTCAGACCAGAGCATAACTGCATAGCACCCAGAGCAGATTGAATACGTGGCTCTACGTTACTTGGGCCACTGATATTTCTGTATATATTCACATCATCTGCGAATTGCTTACAACTTACATCGCGTCCTTAAAAAATAAAATTACAGTTTGATCAGAAGTATAAATAGGAATTGGAATTGGTAATCCGTCATGGTAACCAATTTCACTCGAACTTCTCATAGAGGCTTTATTTAAGGCACTGAGCATTTAAATGGTTTTCGATTGATTACGGTAGGTATGGGTGAGTAAGGGTCACTCACGCATGCTCACCAATAGCTACAGTAACCCACCGTAATCAATCGAAAATTTCAAAACAACTTTTCATAGGTGACCAGGGGCTCAAATAATCTTTGTAGGTTATGTTTATGCGAGGAAACGTTCCCACCTCTATAGTCGTGTATGTGCAATAGTATCTGTGAATCAGCTTCTCTTGCTGGTGACCATGGGGTGCTTTGCTTGACTGTGGCGAATCTTTTTAGGAAGTGCAAAATGCTGTACTACGGGAGAGTTGAACCACAAACCACTTGGTATCATTACGCCTCCTCTGTCCATTACTCCTCACATGCCGCTGCTTCCAGCCTACTTGAGCAGGCCCTCTAGTGATTGGTGAACTTTCCGCGCGCACAAAGCTGAGAAGGCAAACTGAACACGGCAAAAGCTTTATTCCCAGAGCACATATTTGGAATCAGTGTTCGAAGCCGCATCCAACTGATATACATCCATCTCAAAGTGACATAGTTTCTCCTGTCCCTTGTCAGAACACGCAGAGGTTGTTTAAATGGTGGCTTCCGTACCATTGTTGAGCCGAATACGATGCAAGATATGCTGGATGAATGCATAGCACGGTGCAGACGTGTAACACAGAAGATTTTCACCCTTTTGCCTTTTAAAATGACCTAGAGAGCTTTTCTGCAACCTACGTGGCGGTGATTATATGGCAACCTAATCATGCAAACACTTTCGCCCTGTACGTTAACGATTTCCTGCATGATTTACATGCCGTTTAAAAAAATCCTTTCAAGGAATAGCATTCGTGTCTACCCGCCCCTATGATAGGAACCCTTCTCTGTGGACATTCAGACAGTCAATAGATGGCCATGAAACGTGATTTGTGTGTATATATTGCCTTCCTTTACAAGTTGCCTTTCAGACAAGTATGCCAGCTGCTTAAGCGAGGTGCTGACAAATCACTGAAGAACGCCGATGGAGTGACGCCACTGGAGATTGCCGTGGAAGGGAAGCATGCGGATATTGTTACCCTGTAGGTTGTTTTCAGCCTCACATTGACAAATGCATATTTCAAAGGTAGTTAGTAACTGGTGGGAAGACATTGAAAGGTGAAACTATAAATTCTGGATGCCTGTGACGAAATCCACATCACATACTCGCTAAACAGACCTAGAGATGGGCTAGGATTGTCAGGAATCGCTCCAGTAAGACTTGAATGCCTTTGCTTTTCCTGGCCTTCTCTGTAGCAGTCACCAGACGTATATTTTCGGTGAAGTGGTACCAGACTTATCTGGGAGAAAATGCGCTGACTTTCATTAATTTCCACCGCAAATTTTATAGGCCTTCATGTTACCTCGTCGATATCCCGTAGAAATAGATTGCGTAGAATACCTCGGACAGGGATTGACTGACACTAACCTTTGTCTTTCAATCGTTATCGATGCCACAGGTAACATGCATAGTAAAGGTCCCAGCTGATCAGATGGGAAACCAGTTATAGTTGTGTCCATCGCAGCTAATAGTATTCGTTCGGAAATCCGGAGCATCGAAGTAATGTTAGAGTTTATTGGAGGAATTACAAAAGCTCTTTTCGCCACCTTCCCGATTTTAGAAGAAAACGCTTTGATCTTCGAAGCAGCAGTTGTAGAGCGGTAGTTTTGTTTTCGCGGTTTCAAGCGCCCCACTATGAGCTTGAGAGGAGGAAAAATTCCGCTTTAGGTTCCGAGTGCATACAATGCGAGACGAATTCAACGAGGAGTTCAACAACCCCATGGACGATACAGTTGATAGTGTGATCTCCGACATCACACGGAAAGCTGCTGTGAGCAGAAGCTCGGACTGTTAGTCTGCGGCGTAGAAACCGCGCATTGGAGCAGAATGCAATTCTTCCAGTAGATGTGACAAGTTTCTCCATCCGACTTTCGGATAAACTAACACAATCGTTCAGTAGTCATTCGGTTGCATTTTGACTTCTCTAAGAATCGCAGATCTTCTTTGTGACCCTAACCGGCCTTCTCCTTGCGTGCTGCATAGCCCGCTCGAGTTCAAGGCAAAATCTTGAAGACAGTGCATAATTGTTACCTGCCAAAAGCATAATCGTAGTATTCAGTACTATTTTCCAGTGAAATCTCTTGAGTTTGAGAATAGCGCTTAATTTTCGACCAGGGGCCGGACTCATCAACGACTTACATAACTTAACAGAGAATTTACAGCGGAAACCTTAGATAACGCGGCTTATCAAGCGATATGGTGAGCGGTAAGCTGCGTTATCTGAGGTTTCTGCTGTGAATTCTCTGTTAAAGTGATGTAAGTCGTTGATGAATCCGACTCCTGATCAGAGGATCTGTTTTTTACTTTGCAGTGGTATTTCGTATCTGTAAGAGTGTGCATTTCTCATGCGGGCCATTTGCAGAAAATTCTTGCCTTCCATGGAATTCTGATTACTGTGATACCGTTTTCTGTTTCCTTGCTGCTTATCTCCACAACTGTCATGGCATACTTTGTTCTAGGAGGAATGCACTGTTTCTCTTGAAATGTTGTTATTGTAAATAGACTATCAGAAAGAAGCGGTTTTTCGAGTTTTATGTGTATATATTTCTCTTATCGATCGATTACGATATCAAAGTGGCGAGGAATCCAAGAGATCTCATTTGCAGACGGACACGTCATTGATCATTGCCAGAACTTTGGAGCCCAGTTTACGGCATATAATGCCAATTCGGGTAATTACTCGGACACTGGGTCACCACGGGCCGCACAACCAGTTGCTATTGGGGGTGAAAACCTGTTGCTACGTATATACATATATATACATATATATATATATATATATATATATGTATTTATATGTAAATACGTAGTATATACCTACTTATATACGTATGCACATATATATGTAGGTACGAGCTGGATATATAATATATGGCTGGATATATGGCTTCACAAGAATCGGGGGTGCGAAGGCGACTACCCTGCGACACTCTAGCAACAGGGGCCGACCCCTAAACCCACCCACAGGAGTGTCAACGGAGTGCAGGTAATCGCACCGGGCCCCCTCACCTGGCCAATCGGCGCAGCCCGCCACTCCCACTGCAACAGGTTTCCACCCCAATAGCAAGTGGTTGTTCGGCCCGGGTTCAGCGAGTGCCAGAGTAGGATGCCACTTTTCTCAAACCCCGCGTAAATCCGATAGGATATTGATTTCTGATCGAAATCAGTTATCTGAGTCGTCCAAAAATTCGTTTATTGTGAAAATCACCCTTATCTGAATCATACTAAATTGGTGGCGATATCCGTTCCTCCACGTGGTGCCACTGGAAACTGCTCGCTCTGCGAGCTAAGCTAATCACGGACATTCGAATGCAGGCGACAGGCCCTTGTGACAGGCCGGCCTACGAAGACCCATGTCACATCACATGGTGTATGATAAGTCAAGTTTCTCGAGATAGTGCTACGGCGTCCGCGGGAGCCGACGCGCACTCGCAGAGCCCGGCGAGTGTGAGAAGTATGCGAGGGTCCCTGATGCGAGGACGGCATCGGGGGGCAACTGAGCTAGTCCGAAAGTCCCGTAACGTAAGCAGGACCCGCGTGGCTACGCTGAATGTGGGTACGTTGACGGGCCGCTCGTGCGAGTTTGTTGAAGCACTGGAGCGAAGAAGAGTTGATCTCTGTGCGGTGCAGGAGACGATGTGGTCCTGCCGCAAGTCAAGGGACATAGGACGTGGCTTCAAGGCCGTTCTATGTGGAAGTCCCAGGACCACCAGTGGTGTCGGAATAATCGTCTCCGAACGATTCCGTGACTCGATTGTAAGCGTCGAGCGCTTTGACGATCGATTGATGAAGATCGTTGTCGCCGCTAAGGAGCGACTCTATCACTTCTTCTCTGCATATGCTCCGCAGACTGGCTGCTCCGATCAAGCCAAGGATGAGTTTTGGAACCTGCTTGATGAGAAGACAGCAGAGGTACCGTCGAAAGATGTCATCATAGTCGCTGGTGACCTTAATGGGCACGTAGGTGCTGCGAAGGACGGGTACAGCTGTCATGGTGGTTTCGGATACAGGTCTCGTAACCCCGATGGTGAGCGTATTCTTGAGTGTGCGGAATCGCATAGCCTCACCATTATGAACACCGTCTTCCGAAAACGCGACTCCCACCTCATCTCATATTATAGTGGGAGCTCCAATCTCAGATAGACTTTGTGCTTGTGAAGGATCGCGACCGGAGCCTTGTCACAGACGCGAAGGTCGTGCCGTATGAGACGGTCGCCCCACAGCACCGACCGCTGATCTGTACTTTGAAGATCGCCTCTCCGAGGCTGAAGCAGGTTGAGCGATGCGGTGCTGCAAGAATCAAGTGGTGGCGAATGAAAGAGAAGGAAGCAGCTGTGATTTCTCGCGTGCGGTTACCGACAGTTACGACTGTCGATGAAACTTGGAAGGAAGCAACCGACGCGATACGCCAAGCTGCAAGGTTGGAACTCTGCACTACGAAGCCTGGACGACGCAAAGTCGACAAGCAGGCATGGCTGTGGACAGACGATGTGAAAGCGAAGGTTCGAGAGAAGAAGTCGCTGTATCATGTGTTTCTCGGCGACAGAACAGCCGACAACTGGCAGGAGTATCAGAAGGCGAAGAAGGCTGCAAAGAAAGCCGTGGCTGTTGCGAAAGCCACTCATTATGGTGATGTCTACCGAAAGCTCGAATCGCGCGATGGTGAGCGGTATTTGTACCGACTTGCTAAGAGCCGCATTCACCAAACCGAGGACATTGAAAAGTTTGTTGGCATCAATGATGAGAGCGGCCATCTTCTGACAGACCGCAAAAAGGCGCTGAAGCGATGGCGTGATTACTTTGAGGAAATTCCACTATGGGATTTCCTCATCCGGCCATCCCTTCTGTGGCTTCTGTTCACGGTCCCGTTCACAAGATCACCGTGGAGGAAACAGAAGCGGCTCTGAAGAAGATGAAGCCCGGTAAGGCGACAGGGCCGGATGATCTGGCAGCCGATGTTTGGAAGTCGAAGCTCTGGTATCCTGCTGAGTGGTTGACTGAGTTCTTCAACCAGGTAATAAAGGAGAAGAAAGTACCGGAGTGTTGGCACAACAGTACGACGATTCCGATCTGGAAGAAGAAGGCCAGTCCTGCGGACTGCTTCAATTACCGTCCGATTCGCTTGCTTTCGCATAGCATGGAGATCTTCGAGCGAATCCTCGATAGAAGAATCCGTGAAATCGTCAAGCTCTCCGACAACCAGTACGGCTTTGTAGCTGGTTATGGATCCATTGATGCTATACACGCCGCCCGCCTCCTGGTGGAAAAGCGTTGCGAGAGACAGAAGCCGGTGCATATCGCCTTTCTCGACTTGGAGAAGGCTTTCGACCGCGTACCGCGTGAGGTTATATGGTACGCCTTGCGACGACGAGAACGTACCTGAGGAACTTATAGAGTGGGTGCGGATGCTCTACTCTTGCCCAAAAAGAAGAGTGCAAGCTGCAGCTGGAACCCCAATGGAGTTTCCCATCTCTGTTGGGGTGCATCAGGGTTCTGCGCTTTCTCCACTCCTCTTTGTTGTCGTCATGGATGCCATTACGCGAGATCTTCAGCAGCCTGTTCCATGGACGCTGCTTTATGCTGATGACGTGATGTTCGCTTGTGAAGAGAAAGACGATCTCGAGCGGAAGGTGCAAGCTTAGTGCGACCGTCTGGCGAGGTTCGGACTCAAATTGAACGTCAAGAAGATCGAGTACTTAACGACTGACATGATCGAGTCCGGCTCCATTGTATATGCCCCACAGAATCAATCGAGTGGGCGCGACAACCTGTAGAGCGATCGAGCGACAGCCTCAAGAGTGGGCATTTGCGGAGTTTTATCACAGAGTTGCTGCCGCCCAACTCAGAAATTACTCTAAGACTGTCCAGCGAGTCTTTGGAGTGCGCCGTGCTCAATTCATATAGGATCGAACCTATCAGTCAAGGAGGGCAGCTTGTAGAGTGAGCGTCTGAGGAATTTTATCATAAATTTGCACACGCCTTACTCGGAAATTGCTCTTAGACTGCCCATCAAGCCTTTGGAGTGCGCCGTGCACAATGCATATAGGACTGAGCCTATCAATCGAGTGGGAACGACCGCTTGCAAATTGCACATGCGGCCGTGTTCGGAGCACAATAACTCTGTCAAGTCCGAATCGTTATACCTTATATATATGGTAATATACTAAATAGTTTGAACGCGAAAATGCTTCTTAAGCGTTGTAGGTTACGCCGTGCCTGCCCTGGTCTAGCATCGCACGACGTTTCCTTGATTGATGGCTAAAGGATATTTACTAAGTGCATCTAATAAATTTTAGAAAGTGGGCGCGTGTAGCGCAGTCGGAGGAAGTGCCTGCTGTCACGTGCACCCGATACCAGGTTCCTGGTTAGGATTCCCCCTGTGACCCGCTACAACCAAACCTTCCTTCCGGAACTGGTCGGTCAACGTGTATGGGAAGGATAAGGGGATAAGGGGGGGGGGATACAAACAGGTCTGGTATCATTTCACCGACCGTGCAGGAACATTAGACTTGTTGGCCTGAATGGAAGTTGAACCAAGAACGTCTATTCATAGCGCATGCAACAGCAAGCGCCGCCTTCGACCGCGCTACAGCGCGTTCTGGTGGCAATCCTTACGCACTACACAATATCAAGACAGAAGATGCTTTAATTCTAAATACTACTGATATCTTATTGTGCGATTGACTAAACTGAAGAACTAATTTCTCGAGAAGAATCCTTACAAACTACCGAAATCGGCGGAGTTTTCGAAAACGGAAGCTAAATCCGTAATCAGCGCCCAAATAACCGCCTAGATGATTTTGGACGAAGTTTGCAAATTTTGGCCAGCTTCGAAAATATCGGTTTTCGATGGCGTCATCGTCCGCGCAGGCTCGGCCTAGGGCGCCCACATCCTCGATGGGAAACTGTCAAAAAAATCAATGTTTCCCAAATCGGTCGAAATTGATACCATTCGATAGCGTTTCTTAAGCAGAACAGAGCGGTGCTATTGAGAGGGCAAACACTCAAATCTGGGCGAGTAAGAGTGCAGGAAACTCTAACCACAATCTTTCGCCGTTTTAAACTGGCAGCTGAGGCTAGGGCCGTTTATGAAACTGAAGAGTTCTGACCAGGTCGTCGTAAAGAACCTTAAGTGCTCTGTTTGCATACGCATCTTAAGGCCGTTAGCTCGCCGCGTCTTCTCGCAGTGGTCCATCGAAATCGAAAAAAAATGCTTTACACAAGCCTCACCTGCATTTCCGCATCCCTGTAACATTGACCCCTCCTAAGCTAAACCATTCTGCTTTAGTGTACTGACAGAACGCTCTACTGCCTACAAAACCCACAAGCTGCGACTTGAGAGGTTCCTACACGACAGAGTTACTGCGCTCCGAGCACGCCCATGCGTCCTATTTGGCACAACAACGGTCGATATTCTCCGCGCACTTGTTCGCCCAGATCACAGTTCTCGATACTCCTAGTAACACCATTGATATCAGCAGGAAAAGTTCTATCGAACGGTATCAGGATTGGCCAATTTTGAAAACATCGATTTCGATGACGTCTTCGTCCGTGCGACGGACTGGAGCGGTCTCGTCCTCGATGCGAAATTATCAAAAAATCAGTGCTTCCGAAATCGACCGGAATTGACACCATTCGATAGCGATTTTCACGCTGAACAGATCAGTACCATTGCCAGTGTCGAAAACTCAAGCCACTCTAAATTGGCAGATGGGGCTAAGGCACTTCAGGAAGCTAGGGAGTTGTGAGCATGTCATCGTAAAGTGCATTAATTGTCCTGCTCTCCTACGCGCTTGTAGGCCGTTAGTTCTCCGTGTCTTCCTGCAAAGCTCGACTCAGAGGTCGACTGAAATACGAAAAAATCGTGTCACCCAAGGCTAACCTGCATATTCGCGCCCCTGTAACTTTACATATTCAAAAGCTACACAGTACCACTTTAGCGTACTACTACATCGTTTCACTGCCTACAAGACCCTCAAGCTACAGCCGAAACGATTCGGACTTGACAGAGTTATTGCGCTCCGAACACGGCCGCATGTGCAATTTGCAAGCGGTCGTTCCCACTCGATTGATAGGCTCAGTCCTATATGCATTGTACACGGCGTACTCCAAAGGCTTGATGGGCAGTCTAAGAGCAATTTCCGAGTAAGGCGGCTGCAAATTTATGATAAAATTCCTCAGACGCTCACTCTACAAGCTGCCCTCCTTGACTGATAGGTTCGATCCTATATGAATTGAGCACGGCGCACTCCAAAGACTCGCTGGACAGTCTTAGAGTAATTTCTGAGTTGGGCGGCAGCAACTCTGTGATAAAACTCCGCAAATGCGCACTCTTGAGGCTGTCGCTCGATCGCTCTACAGGTTGTCGCGCCCACTCGATTGATTCTGTGGGGCATATACGCATTGTTCAACTATACTGAGATCCACAGATCCTAAGATAGAACTTGAGCTGCTGAGCTCAAATATATGTTTCTTTTTACAAGTACTTGATTTTTAAAAAAGTTACTTACTTGGAGCGGTCCAAAGCGGCCTATGTTGACCTTTCCGGCATTTCCGACGAATGAACGGAGGAACATGTCCCGGTACTGTACCTTCTCTCCTGTTCAATGCAGTTTTTGATTACGTTGTACAGAATTTTCAGCTTTGTAATAAATTCACAATAAACAAGGACCAGTTGAAAGGATGCCAAATCGTGAAGATATGTTTAAGACCGGCGTCAAGCAGGTACTAACAAGGCAGCTGGGGTCTCGCAGCTATGGACTCTCTCTTCTTACCACTAAATGGCTTGAGCTGGAAAACACGATCTTTGCACTGGCGGGTTGCGCCACGCATTTTAGTATACTTGAACAGGTATTACAGAAAAACAAAAAGAATGGGGATAAACTTCTAGTCGGTGCTTACGAGAAGGTCGACGATCAGTACTAGAACTTAAAGCCTTCTGAGATGCGCCACGCACTCTGTTTCCGCTTTATTTATGTTTCCAACTCTCATGCGCCCAAAATTCAAACTGAAAAAATAATAGAAATTTTAACCTATGTAAAAAATTAATTGAAATAGAAGTAAAACGAATAAAACTGCATAAAGCACTGGTAAAATTGTGCAATAAAAGAAATAAGAGAGAAGAATGTCAAAATATGGTTTCAACTCGAACGTGGACCACATCACCTCTGTGGTATTTGGTAGAATCAATAATATACCGCAACATCAGAGGTGTGAAGACTCCGCTTAGGCGATATACGGCGTCCTCAGACGGCGCGACGGGCCACAAGGGCAGGCAACGGGACTGACTCCGCACCTAATTTGAGTCCCGACCAGGGCTATTACGCATTCGATTCGTGATAATCCTTGTGCAAATGAACGCAAAATGGAAACTGATCCACCGTTCGAGTCAGATTTAATTGGTGAATGCACTCGTGGGTAATTTTCCATTTTTGAAAGCTTTTTCCATTTCACTCAATTCACACTTGGAGTGATTTTGCTTCGTAACTGAGCGACTGAAATGTCTTCTAGCTTGGTCGAAATCCTACCTGTGGAAGTCTGTAAGGAGTTCTCATAGGCCTAAAAATCGTTACGCTTCTTCCTTCAAAGAAATGCTTCTGTAGTCACTTTTACCATGTGAAAAGTGCACGGATCAGCACAAAGAAGCGCCATGTTGGCAACTTTGCCAGCGCATAATTGCTGCATATTTCAACCCTAAAGGATCCAACTCCGCGGCTTGATTTTAGCCATTACGCTTAACAGAACAAAGAAATATAAGAGCACACAAACTTGATATTCTAGAGTTAGAGTCCTCTAAAGTGGAGACATTTTCTAAAATTAACGGCATTAAACAATCAGATCCTTTTAAAAATTATATCGTTGTGATCTCCGTGAGCGAGGGAATCCAGAGAACGATGTATTATTATATATAAGATAGGAAATAGGCTGTAATAGGCCGAATCTCCTGCCTCATTATCTACTTAGGAGCTGTGGGTGTAATTATCTCCCGCGAGGGAAGGGGTTAGCCGCGCCAGGCAGAAATTAGGTCACTGAACTATTTTTCGGGCGCTTGCTAGGTGATTTGCAGCTCATCGGGAGGAGAGCTCGGTGCTGATCACGAATATGTGCTTCAATTTGCGATGCGCTCAATTTGAAGAGCACTACAGAGAAGCGGCGGAAAAGGCGGTTTTTCTTCGCTTTTTCCGCCCAAAGACCAAAAGATAAGGCCGGTATTGTACGTCCCATTTCAAAGTCTCGTGGTCACCTAGTATATTTCCCTTGTGAGTAGGAATGCCCTGCGTGAATAGGGATTCGATGACCGCTTCAGTTTCGACGGAGTCGAATACCTTCTTTAGGTCGATGAACGTAGGGCACCCGGCAGCTTATACTCTCGCGACACTTCGATGAGCTTCGTAATGGTGTGTGTGTGTGTGGTCGATCGTGCTGAATCCTCTCCGATTCTTGCTTGTTCGTATGGCTGTCCTTCGTCTAGCGTTCTATTGATCCTATTCTGATTGATTATTCTGACCGACTAAGATTACTAAACCTGCAAAATTTACAATGCAGAAGGGCAATTGCTGATCTCGTTTTTTGTTTTCGAGTACTTCGCAGAGAGACTCGTCTTAACCCCAATAAGTACTGGGTTTACAGACCATGTAGCGAGAGAATTGGTAGTTTCACCATTCACTGTAAACATCCAACAACTAAATGTCGTGGAAAAATCTTTAACTCACTATTTTGTCGAGTTGCCAGATGGTTCCAGCGCATTCCAGCAGAAATTTTTTGTTCCGAAAACAGCTACATCTTCAAAGCAAGGTTGGAAAAGCTCGATCTTTTGCAAATTCTAGGGAATAATAATGTCTAACGATGATGTCTTTGATTGCAGCCAACTTTCACTTTTATCCTTGCCATGGTTTGTCAGAGACACAATCTGCCGGCCCCGCTCTTCATTTTGCAGTTCAGTCTTCAGGAAGATACCAGCAGTCCAATGAAGCAGTAGATTTTTAAGAATACAGTTCTCAATCATGATTGTTAATTACAATGAGTGTTTTTCTAACCAACATAATAATTCTCAGATCGTAGGCGAGTTCATTGTCTTATGGATGATATACATACATGTATGTATCAATGTAAAGGCGGCGTCAGCAAGAGTAGTCCCGGGTTGCATTTAATATTCTTTATACATTTTCTTTTTCCTGCTTTTGTTCAACTTAAGCGAATCTTGTTCTCCGTACCGACGTCTTTCGTTCGTGCGTTTGAATATGCGCAACTCCCTTCTATGCTACCGCCTGAGGTGCGTACCAGTTTAAAGAGGCCTTTGAGATACAGGGCCCGCCTTGGGGTCGTGTACGTAGAAGGTCGTAGACTTTGTGCATCTCATAATTCGCATGCAAGACGTCCTCGCGAAAAGAATTTCATCTACGCTTCATGTTCTTTTTATTGTTTTCAACAGCCTTTGCAGGTTATTTTTTCTTCCATTGTAAGAAACAATGCGGACTACTCTTCGAAAAACCTCTTTTTCCATTAACAATGAACCAGGCAATGAACTCACAACGATCTCAATTTATTCAAATTCAAACTGGAGTTCCCACATTCACCAATGGATTGAAAAACACTCAAACTGAACATATGTCATGTATGTGGTCTGTCGTAATCTACAGTATTTGTTTTGTTTATTATTTATGGCACACATTGGTGTAGTAAATAAATAAATAAATAATTCAGGATGACTCGAGTGATCAGCTTGTAGACTACGGACAGCAGGCAGATCGGGCGATAGTTACCAATGTTGAGTACGTCTCCCTTCCTGTACAGCAAGACGGTCTTGCTCCACTGAGATGGAAGCTTACACTCCGACAAATTGCGTGTGAAGAGCTGCGCCAGGGTGATGATGAGCGTTGGCGGGAGGTTCTTCAGGTGTTCGGGTCTGATCCTGTCGGGACCGGGTGCTGTACGTTTCTTCATCGACGAGATGGCGTGTCGGATCTAGGAAGGGAGAACAGAGGGGACGACGTATCCATACCGCGGAAGACGGCGTGGGGACGGTGGACGTGGCTATCGAAGAGATCAGAGTAGAAGTCGTGGGTGACCTTCCCCATGGTCCTTCTGGAGAGGTGACGGTTCCGTCCGGACGTCAAAGAGCGGTGATCTTGGTCTTGAAGTTGGCGAAGTTCCGGCGGGCATTGCGGATGCTCAACCCTGCCTCGACGGCGTCAGCCAACACTTCCGCCCTTCTCTCCTTAAGATCTTCCTTTATCGCCGCTCGCTCTGCACAGCTTCTCAAGCTCGGACGTCAGTTGGCAGTTGCCTGACGCTCGTGCGGCCAATCACTTCGAGAGGTTCCGGAGAAAAACGTCTCTTGATGGTCGTCAAGCTATCGGCTCCTTTAGCACTATCGCGTTTCATGAAGCGGTCGCATTCTTCGTCTATGTTGTCCATGACGACATCTTCCCAAAGACGGCAGGAGAGGTGTAGAGGTCCCATTTGATAGTCGTTCTGGGACTCCTATTCTTGAACATCGCGGCCTGCTCTCCTTGACGCGAAAAGCGGAATCTCGCTCGAAGGAGGCGGTGGTCCGATCCCGTGTAGATCTTGGGGACAACGGAGATGTGTGTCAGAAATGATTGCGGTTGAAGATGATGTGGTCGACCTCGTTGTGGAACTGGCCACCGGGGGATTCTCAGGTGCATCGTAGGGAGGGAGGCTTCTGGAACTGTGAGTTTCCATGAATGGTCGACATGATAAACTCAGACAGCCTTTCACCTCGCTCGTTCCACTCCAAAACGTGGGTTCCGATGGGAAGTTCTTCAGGCGACCTTCGTGGCCCGATCCTGGCGTTGAAGTCGCCGACGATTACCTCGCTGAAGGTGTAATCTTCCTTATAGAACTTTTCCAGCTCCAATGAGAAGGCTTCGACCACTTCGTTGTCGTAGTCGGATAATGGGGCATACGCGACGAATACAGTCAAAGCTGGCACGGGCCACATCGCTTCAGTCGCAGATGTCCGATTCGGCTTGTCAGAGACTCGTACGAATCGATGTTCATGGCCAAGTGCGTGTTCACTAGGGCACCAACGCCCTACTCTCCTGCTGTCACATGTTCCGAGGAACAGTTCTTCTCCGGAGTCGTAGGCGGCGTGTAGGGGGTGGTGTTTTCTCGTCTCGGTCAGTCCGATGACGCCGTAGTTGATCTTCCTGGCTTGCATCATCAGGTCTTCGACGGATGCTCCCGATGCGAGCGTGCGGGCGTTGTAAGAACAGGTCGTCATCCTAGTCCTTCTCGGTTTGAGCAGCCTGGTTAGGACCTGGAATTTTAGCACCCTCTCCGTACTCTTGCTTCCCATCGCTGCAGAAATGGGGGTCCTTTCGGGGTCAGGGGAATGAGGCCCTTTAGTGCTGCTGTGTTTGACTGGAGTACACACGGGTAGCTAGTCGGGCTCTGTCGTGCGGGCAAAGAACGAAACGGCAGCCAGCCAGACTGCCCGAAGGGACCGGGCGAGACTTAAGGCGACCTCGAATCGCCTTAGATGTACTTCCAGTCTACCGAGTGCAAGATTTTGGCCTGCGCATGGACATGCCGCTCCCGCGCACAAGTAATGCGTCGATCCGTCACAGCAGGAGAAAGTAGTACATTCCCTGCATCCCATCTGCGTCCCTGGGCAGTGAAGGGCCGCTTTTGTTCCGCGTTTCATTCCCCTATACACCACCCGAAGACGCGTCACGTGGCTCAACGGGCCGAGATCCCTCTTAACAAGAGAGACGAAGTATCAAGGGAAAACCGTGGCACGAGGTTTTACATATATAAATTGCTCAGTTTGTGAGAAGCCAATTTCCCAACGAGCGGTACAGCATTGCCATGCTGTATGACATTTTCTCGTTACCTGACCAAGCTTTTCACAAAACGTTCAGTTGTTGGAAGTTATTTAAGGGGATCGGGTATGATCTGTGCTGCTGTAATTGATTCGTGAGATTGCCGTATGTTCTTGAAGAGAAATCCGTTCAAACAGTGACTACAACCACTCTTGCAGTCAAATTTCTTTTGAAAGATATTTACGAAGGCCGTAGATCCACTAAACCGGGAAAAATTTTACAAATGTTGCTCTATGTAATCAAATGTTGCTCTGGACCTTATTATGAGGAAATCCATAAAAGGTGATGAAACGGGTATCAAATGGAGCAGGACACTGCTTAACAGACCTCGATTTCACAGACGATGTAGTCATCATGGCCGAGAACAAGGCTTACTCCAGCAGGCGACCACAAACCTCGCAAACGAGGCCAAGAAAATTGGACTACGATTAAACACGGACAAATCGAAAGTGATGAGCATAGGGAGAACAGATATGAACGTAGATATCAATGTCGAGGCATCACAGCTTGAAACTGTCCAGAAGTTCACATATCTTGGAAGTACCGTGTCATGCGACGGGAATGCGGAATCAGAAATACTAACGAGGATTGTGAAGGCTGCATCTGTGTTTCGAAATCTTGGTCCAATCTGGAGCTTATCGTCAATCGCATCGAAGATAAAGCTGCGGCTTTACCACTCAATTGTAGTCCCGAATGTTGCCTATGCGAGTGAAACATAGGCCATGTCTATGAGGTGCGCCAAAAAGCTAAACTCCTACCACCAGAGATGTCTTCCACGGATATTAAGAGTACGATATACAGACCGTGTGACTAACTGTGAAGTCCTAAACCGGAGCGGTTCAAGTAGTCTTTCTGCATGAATCGCACAAAGACGTCTACGCCTCGCAGGACACGTAATGCGAATGCCCGAGTAGCGATTTCCTCGGGTAGCCATCAGGGATGGGCGGAAATTTTGAAAATTTTCCCAGAAAACAGAAAACAGAAAATCGCTTTTGTCAGAAAACAGAAATCAGAAAACAGAAAAGCCAAAAACGCCAGAAAACAGAAAAATCAGAAAACAGAAAATTTCGCAGTTATCATACTACCTAATTATTCAATCCGAAGATCCATTTGTCCAGCAGCAAATGCTTTTGCACGACTAGAAATGTGGTCGTGGACCAGTGTTTTAACTTGCAAGCGTTTATAGGAATGGCTTATAAATGATGAATTTTTCCTGTTGTATTCATATTAAAATATAGCGGTTTAAGGCTCACAGTCCAAATATAGGTGTAATCTCAAAACATTCGCTCGATTAGGGGTCCCACTAGTAAGAGACTGGCCCTATAGAGCACCAAACACGGACCAAAGATGTTTTGGTACTGGCTTGATATTTCACAGAACAACACAAGAGTGCGACTGAAGAGGCTGTCAGCGCAAAAACTTTTGGGTGAAAGTGTTTCTTTAAATACGTAGACATTATCTAATAAGGATCAAACATATGCCCTTTTCATCGTCATATTATTATTCATCATACATTCATGTCATATTACATCTCGATTTGTTAGGGAGGGAGACATGCCCGACACCGGCAACTATCGCACGATTTGCCTGCTGCCCGTAGTCTACAAGCTGTTCACTCCAGTCCTCCTGAATAGGGTTAGCAGAACGCTGGACGAGAACGCAGGGCGGCCATGCGAACAAGCAGGATTTCGGAGAGGATCCAGCACGTCGACCACATACACACCATTACGAAACTCATCGTGCAGCTGTGCCTTACGTTCATCGATCTGAAGAAGGATTCGACGCCGTCGAAACGGAGGCAGTCATCGAAGCTCTGCTCGCTCAGGATGTTCCTACTCAGTACATCAGAGTCAAAGTGGATTAAGGACCAAGATCTCACCACTCCACAACGTCGTCATCATTGACGTGAAGAGAGGGGTTCAGCAAGGAGATACCATATCCCCAAAGCTCTTTAGCACCACCCTCGAAAACGCCATGCGCGAACTAGAATGGGAAGACATGAGAGTGAAGGTCAACGGCCGGCAACTGACCATCTTAGGTTTGCTGATGACGTCGTGGTCATATCACCGAGCACGGCCAGTCCGAGCGAACGCTAGCCCACTCCGATCTGGACTGCAGCGAAGTCTTACGAAGACGACGTTCATGAGAAACGGACGCATTCTCGCTCAACGGAACGAACATCTTCGAGTGCTCCAGCTACGTGTATCTGGTTCGCGAAGTCAACATGAGCAACGGCCTAGCACCGGAGTTGGGTATGAGGAAACGAGCTGTTTGGGGAGCTTTTCAAGAGCGTGAAATCATGAAGAAGACGAAGAACGTCCGACTACGTGCTAGCCTATTCGATTCCACTGCTCTTCCTGCCCTAACATATTCCTCAGACCTGCGCTATACGGAAGCGGGATGAGCACGTGATCAGCGACGCGCAGCGTGGAATGGAGAGCGCGATGCTTGGAGTAACAAGACTTCGCCGACGTTCGAAGATCAGGGACGCTGTCGCATGGGCCAAGTCGTCGAAAATTAGGTGGGCCGGTCACGTAATGCGATTCGCAGACACCCGCTGGATGAGAGCCGTCACTGACTGGATTCCGCGAGATGTCAAGAGAATACCAGGACGCCCATCAACGCGCTGGTCGGACTTCTTCGTGGAAGCCCTGAACAAACGATATGACGCTCTTCGTGTCCGTCCGGCGAGGAGGATCCATTGGAGCACTCTGTCAAGCGACAAGGACAAATGGAGACGTTGCTGCTGCCCGTTCGAATAACTCGATGATGATCACCGGGACGATAGATGATAGATGTGGTGAATTAAAATTTTTATGTATCACTATTCTATCACTACACCAGTGAAGTCAAAGGTAACTAAAACGTTTCAGTCTCTCACTAATCTTTGACAACCAAAAGCTGAACAAGAGTTAGAAAAGCAGCTCCGTCAAAGGCTCTCCTTTACGATCATTGGGAAAGACCAGCCAACAATTTTCAATAACCGGAGGTGGAGAATAATCCTATCCACAATTACTCTACGGCACATGGTTAGTTAACATATATTATAATGAAATGCCCCTCAGAACACTAGTTTTCTAGCCTTTGCATAAAGTTCTAAGTAATCGTAGATAGTCTAAACTACTGCAGAAATTTGAGAGAATACAAAGCGAAATTATGGAAGTGGAGAAATGTCCTGTGAAGGGACTCCATGTCAGCAGCACTTACGCAATCAAGCAAACAAAGCCGCATAGTTTTGAGTGTATGGCGCAATTTCTACACGAGCAGATCTAGAAACTTACATGTTTGCAATTTAAAATACACTAGAAACATTATTTTGAGATGAAACTCATGATTCTACGACACTTTTTGGATTTTCCTTTTGGATTTCTATTATATAATTTTGTTCGCAGTTCTATTTTCTGTTTCCTAGCCAATTTTTGGCAATTTTTCCAGAAAACAGAAAACAGGAAAAATTTGCCCAAAATGGCCAGAAAGTCAGAAAACAGAAAACAGAAATTCCGCCCACCCCTGGTAGCCATGTATTGGATTCCTAAAGGTGGTAGCAGAGGGCGCGGTCATCCAAGAAACACATGAAGGCGAACATTCGAAAAGCAGCTTAAACTACTAAATATTTTCAGAGACGAAGGGGAAGAGTTGGCCAAGACAGGTATCAATGGAGAAGTCTCGTCGCCCGATATGCCCAACGGCATGGGAGGAACTAAGTCTAAGTAAGTAAGATCTACTAGTTCTACAGATTTCTTTTAGGTATCCTACTATATATGATCGATTAACGTCACGTGTCCATCACGGGAGGGGAGACTTAAGCCAAGAGATGCCTACGACGTTGCGGTGGATGGCAATCAGTTTTTCTTTCAGTTTAACAGTGGGCGATTCCTGGCGAACTTAAACCCTCGGCGGCGGATGGTATATTCAGCGTCCACGCATTAGGCTACGGATGGGGATCAAGGGCAGAGCGTATGGATTCAAAAGACGCGCCGCAGACGTCGTCCAATGTACGTCAGGAGTTAGAAGACGTGCTGAAGACGTCGGCCAACGTGTGTTGGAATTCAGAAGACGTGCTGAAGACATCGCCCAACGTGTATTGGGATTCAGAAGACGTGCCGCAGACGTCCAGCTTGCGTAGGCATTCCGAGTAAGGGGGACCAGTATTTTTTCTCACCATTAGCATCGTTCAACGTGTGTCGTGCTTCAGAAAAGGTGCTACAGAAGTCGTGGCACGCGCGTCGAGGTGCAGAACTGTCATAGACGTCGCGGCAGCGTGGTAACACGTGAGGCAGGACTCAGTGTCACATGTGCATGCTTGACTCTCACTCCGTTTCTTCGCCAGCACATAGGTAAAGAGGTATTAGCGGGGGGGAGGAGAAGAGGTAGGGAGAGTGGCTGTGGGATTCGGAGGAGTATTATAGCCGCCGGACAATAAACGTTGTCTTTGGCGGCCGCTAGGTTGCTGAAGGTCTGGTATGCTATACTTCGACGACACGTCGCCGATGCTGTCAGCGACAGTTCTGGGCGGGTGCTACGCAGTGGTAAAATACGGTAGTTGAGAAATTTACTGCGTTGAACCTGCGCAAAATGAGGGCGAATTCCTCCTCCACCCGCATGTTCTTCTGATCGGCATCAAAACCAAGGGTGCACCATTGTTAAGCTTTTCTCCTCAATATTTACAAGTAAATGCATGACTACATGCGTCCGAAAGCGCATTCCTTGCTCCATTAAAGCAGTTGTCCAGCTTGATTTTTCCCTTGCTAATTCCTCCACATGGAAAGCATGAACGACCTCACGTATTTACGACTTCCCTGCCAATCTTGAATTCATACATGACAACGTCGTGAACAGGGATGGGCGGAATTTCTGTTATTTGTTTTCTGATTTTCTGGCGATTTTGGGCAGATTTTTTCCGTTCTCTAGAAACCTGACAAAATTTGCTCAGAAAACGAATATGCGAACAGCAGAGACCGCGTAAGAGCATATGTGAACGGCAAAAATGAATACCAGTGCGAGACTCCTCCAAATAGTAGAAAAATGTGTTTCTTTTTGCAATTCATTTTCCTTAAGCCTCAAGTGGCTGTCACTGAGGTTGTAAGCTCTTATAACAATGTTTTGCCGCAATCAAAATTCTAGCTCCAAGTGGCACTCCAACCCATACTACCTGCTAGCCGTGGGTGAATTCTCTACGCCATTACATCATCGGCGCCATTTGATCGAACGCAACATCCACACCTCGTGGAACCCATCAGCACTCACCCGTATATCGAGGTGAGCCGGCCGCTGATATCAGCATGGAACCATTTTCAAGTTGTTGGTCCTGATAGAAATGATTCAATTAATTTTACTCAAACGTCACGTGGCTGCTGCTCATATTGTGAGCTCTCATAACGATGTTTTGTTGCGATCAATGTTCTGGCGTCAGGTGAGTTTCGAACTTGCACCACTGTTTCTGTTCTATGTTCGTTTTTGCTGAGTACTCGAACCAAATCAGCTAGGAACTCTTAAAATTTACTACGGAGGCGTGAGGCCACTGTGCTATGTGCCAAGTGTGCAGCGATTCAACGAAAGGCAGCGATTCAAGTGAGGCTGCAGTGCAATCCTAGTTGGTAATAATCCTAATCCTAGTTGGAGCAAACGATTCTATAAGAACTGAATGGCCCCCGTTTATTGAAATATATTGAATTCATCCATTCATAGAAAACAACTGCACCAACGAAATCAAAATAAATAACACCGGAAAACATGGGAATATATAGCATTTGTGAGTTAGGTCGGGTCGTTTGCAAATGATTAGGACAGGAAGTACATTGGCTCTGTGTCAAAATGTTAATTGATTGGATGTGTCTTGGCCTAATTTTTTATTTCACTGATGTTGTCTATTTTATCTGCTAGGAGATGATTTTTATTTTATCTGCTCTCAGTACAAATCTAGTAAGGGGTCCTACTTTACTAGGTTGATACCAAGAATGGCCCTTTTTAGGCTCTTCTCCCGACTAGGAAACTATCCGGGCAAGCAGGGACCACATTATCAAGCGATATGATGAAATGTTTCAATGTTTTGATGACTCGTTAATGAATCTGATCCGAAGGGCCGGATTCATCAACGACTTACGTAACTTTAACGGAGAATAGCGAAAAGTTCTCATATCGCGGCTTATCGCTCACCATGTCGCTTGATAAGCAGCGTTATCTGAGCTTTTCGCTGACAATTCTCCGTTAAAGTTACGTAAGTCGTTGATGAATCCCCAGGTAGGCGTAATTGGCATAGTTCTATATGGTGTTGCCCACTTGTTGTGTTTCGTTATGTCGGGAAATCGTTTAGGAGCGGCCACCACTAACTAGGATTGCACATGGGCTGCAAGGGGTTGAGTGTCTCAGGGATGTGAATGACCCTCCTTCATAGGCCAGGTGTTCGATCCCCGGATTTTTTGCATCGTTTTCTATGTTCATTCCTTTTTTTCTTATTTAGCACCTTCCCAACATTTCGTCGCATGTGTTTCATTTCAGGCTTCAAAATGCGTGTTCAGCAACAGGTTTTCATCAGTTGTCCTCTCCATATAGGCATGTAATAGATTACGGTTTGTGGTAGGTACTGAGGAGAAGCTAGGTATTATAGTATCACTGACAAAGCTTCGACCAACTTCGACTTCTTATGGCGACACCTGGGTGGCTATGACCGGTCATTAGGCTCCTAGCTAATGGTCCACAATTTGCAAGTGTCTAATTGTTCAATTAATGGGCCGTATTGGGACTCTTGGCGCCGCTCCCATGTTTTTTCTATTTTGATTACGTAATGCTTTTTCTATGTTGATCACTTAACACAGCTCTTCCTCCCCTCTCTGTAGCTGAAACTTGTATGCTTTTTCTATGTCGGTCACGTAACGCTTTTCCTATGTTGATCACTTAGTACAGCTCGCCCTCCCCTCTCTGTAGCTGAAACTTGTATGCTTTTTCTATGTCGGTCACGTAACGCTTTTCCTATGTTGATCACTTAGCACAGCTCGCCCTCCCCTCATTGAGGCCGAAACTCCCAGCTGTTCCTTTGTGGATCACGTAACTCCTCCAGCCACCCTCACGAAAAACAAAGGAACCCAATCGCCTCTACGGTCGCCTGTGGCCGCGCATATGTTCCTCGATTCCTTGTTTTAAGGCCTTAATTCAAGCCTATCATATTAAACCTTACCCATCAACTGTATCTTATTATTCCTTCGTTTTAAATGTAAAATCAATAATATAATGGGTTAATTACCCAAGTTTGAGGAGCAACACCCGTCATCGCGCAAGGTCCACAAGGTCAAAATCCGCGTGGCACTCTACAAAAAGAGGAAGGTGAGCAGAGGATTCGAGAGGATCCTTAACCACCGACCAGAGGACCATCAAGGCAACAACAGCCAGCTGCGATACTACCATTGTACTTCACCGTAGTACCAAAAAAGGTAAGAGAACCTTCGCCACAATCGGCAGTCTTTCATTGAGAAAGTATCTATATCTAGTATCTTGTCAAGGGTACTACAAGAAGTGCGCAGCGAAATACCGCGTATCGTATACAGAAAGGGCAACTGATGTGAAGCCCTTTCTGAGCACCCATTCGGGAGCCTATAGTGAACCATATGCCTACAGTAAGTTGGGAATGCGATAAGTACCAAAGAAGAAGTGAACATGAAATGAAATAACACAACAATGGACAGGAGTTGAACACCTGTCCTCTCACCTATCAAGCAGCATAACCCACACTTGAGCCACCAATCCGTTTGCAAAAAAGCCCTCCGTCGCGTCTCCTAAATCAACGCGTGGTACATAGCACGTGTGTGCGCGCTGACAGCGCGACCCGTTAGTAAAGCTATGGGGCCCACAGCTACTTGATTTCAAGGATTCAGCAAAAAAGAAACATACTTCTCTACTATTTGGAGGCTGAAGATTCACGATTGTTATCCGTTTTCGCAATCCAGATATACGCTTGCGACCCTTACCTAGTAAGTTCCTTGTTAATACAGCTTTCATGAGCTTGCAGGCCTCTTTGGTAGCAACTAATAATAGCCCTTACTCAAGTACTGTTAAATGTTGTCGGTTCTAAAAAGGTTAAATATTTAGTTAGAATGAACATGGAACTAAAAAAATAGACTTTAGCTAGAGGTCATTTTCCTTGCGAAATAATCTGAAACGGTGACGATTCCATCACTAGAAAACTTTGTGCCCTTTAAAGTGATTTTTATCAAATATAGGTCTTTATAATGTTAACCTCCTTTTTCGTTTGGACCCAAGCAGCTTATACAGTAAAATGAACATGGAACTATAAAAATAGACTTTAGCAAGAGGTCATTTTCCTTGCGAAATAATCTGAAACGGTGACGATTCCATCACTAGAAAACTTTGTGCCCTTTAAAGTGATTTTTTTCAAATCTAGGCCTTTATTATATTAACCTTCCTTCCTTTTCAGTTGGACCCAAGTAGGTTATACATATAGTTTAAGAAACTGTATTAAAGTTTTCACAGACAGTGTTACGCAAGCTGCCATGCAGTGCGTAGCAGCCCTCGTAACACAGCGTCGCCGACGCGTCGCCGAAGTATAATAAGTCTAAGTCTCGTGTACATCGCCTAAGCAGCAAGCCGATCTATTGCAGATCGCATTCCATAGACTAAAGGAACTCGTAAGCCTCTCACGTACATCGCCTGGGTTGCAAATGGACCATAACTTTGACCGTATTTTCTAATTAATAGGATTACTCTCGGTTCACAACCTGACTCGTTCTATTTACGACCACAGCCCCTAATTAAGAGACTGCGAGGCTCCCGTATATATTTGGAAGAGCAATTCTTTGCATATATCACAAGAAACCTTTCTTTCATTACCGAAAGAAACTTTCCGTGCTCAAAACACTAGGAACAGCATCTCTTAAATTCAAAGAAGCCCACGAGAAGTCTTTCATGCAATGGTGTTGCATTTCCACCGAACCTCAGTTATGAGCAGCGCGTCAACCCCCAACGATCTTGTACTAACATACACAGAGTACACCATAAGAGTAGGTTATCCACTAACGAAAGGAAAAACCTACGAATAGTGTAAGTCTATTACCGCACTTTTACAACAGCTTTTACAATATTGGGGAGAGCATTGCATGCGGCCCCAGCGAAGATGTGCTCCGTTGTCTGAACTCCAGCGCGGACGGGAATATGCACCCGTAGGTGGTTCAGTGGGATAATGCTTCTGTGACGAGAACACTGTTTCTGCCAGCAACCTTTATTCGGTTCGTAAGCGTTCTGGTGCCCTCTTATCAGAGAGGGCAAGCTCTCATGCGAGCAAACAAAGCATGAGAAGGGAGGGGTCGCGAAGGTCGCGACACTGCCACTCCCAATAAATAAATACACGAACAATATTGATTGTGATGAACTCGTTGAGATGAACATCGATGTGTGAAATTGTTGAGATTGTGGGCGTAGTCGGTGTTGCCTTGAGGGAGTAATTGATCGTGGCTAGTTCTAAAAAGGTGGTATGGTAATGGTATGTGCATTCTTAGTGTTATTAGCGCAAAAATGTAAAATAAAACACATAATATTTAGAATAAAACAAAAAACAAGGGAAAATTAACAACCTTTCTCCGTTTGAATGGCGACGCCTGCCGTGAAGGACACGCGACCAGGGACACAATAACATCTTGTATCCCTGGCGCATTTGAAGCCACAGTCGCAGCTGTGGTTTGGCTGGAGACATCTGTTGCACAGGCCGAGCACATTTGCCTGGAATGCTCGGGCTACCGCGTCGGGAAAGCGACAACAGCGACCAGTTGGGTGGCCGTCCTTGTTGTCGTCGAAGGAACAGAAGACGCAACTGGATTTCGACTTTGCTTGTTGCAATATTGTTTCGAAAGCACGATCATAGGCCTGGAGCTTAAGCTCCAGAATTTCTTTCATGCTATCAATCCGCTGCAGCACCACCATAGCCAGTTGGCCGATCGTCTTCTCCAGAGACTTCAGAGCGTCTCGCAGTGGCTCTATATGCATCGTGAGGTCGACTTCTTCCAGCATGATGAGGAAGGAGGTTGATAGGATTCGGTTAGGAGGGAGTTTATAAAGGGTTTTGCTATCAGAAGGTCAGAGCGAATGATATAGGGGGATTTGCCTGTGGTACCACTGGGTTTGCTTATCTACATCCACGTCTTTGTTATCTCTATCGACGACATACTTCGGCAAATCCTCGAATAATTGTGACGATGATTTGCATCAGTGATTGAGTCACAATTAAGATGAACTTCAGCAAGGATGTGAGTATGATAGGTCCAAATGCATACGTTAAAATTGTTAGAAGGGCTATTGCACTCAAGACGGTGATTTCCAGTGGTTTTTAATTACATGTATGATGGGTGTCATATCTGGAAGACTAAATTCTTTAAACCAGTCAATTTTGTCCACCCACTCTTAGGATTGGGGTCGTGGATTTTGAACAGTTATTCATCTTTAGGTGGGAATGCTAGAATCCCTTCCAGTTTCTGATTAGTTAACTGGTTTTTACACGTTGTGTGACATGTTTCTGATATTACTGCATGACTGAAATCAAGAACAACTTTAGATGTGTTCTTGCTAGGTCCACATTCTATAGGAAATGTATTTTCTCCGCACATTAGAGTTATCCACGCTGGTTTGTTCGTATGACACGACACTTCTAGATGAGCTCCTTTTTGACAGTTGTAGCATCCAGTCAAATTTGATAACAATATCTCAAATTCTTCTTCAAGTATGAAATCTGCTGAATCAAGCATGATTTTTGAGTTAGCCAAAATCGTCATTTATACATTTATTTATGAGATTTAAACAATTTTTCAACTGACTGGTTGCGCCAGATAAGTGTGGACATTCTGCTGGTAAGCTAAATCTTTCCGGAATCAGCAGGGATTCCGCTTGTGACAGTGCGCATCGTCTGCTAAGTATAGCTAACGGTGGTTTCTGAACAGATATTGCTGTTATTGTGAAACTGTCAAAGTTTTGTGGTACCTAGGGTTGAAAAATTATGTCTTTTTGCAGAACCTTATTGTAAATATTAATTTTTACTTCAATGTGCACTGATGGTTTCTATTCTGCACACTCTATTATCTCATACCAGCATCGGTCGCCGGCTCCGCCGGCTACCAACGCTGGGTAAGGAAGCAACCCTAGTGTCGAGCTCGTTGAAACGTGCACGTACTCCAGATTGATTCCTAACTTGGTACCAGTCACATCCCAGTAGAAGAATGTCCTCTTCGTCTAGCGTTGGGTTCACAGCCTATTGCAGCTCATCAAGCCTAATGAAATGTCTGACATTTCTGTCCAGTCGCCGTGCTTTAAGCCACGAGGTGTGATGAATTCTAGAAATGATGGCTTAAGACAAAAATGCTATACACTTCTGTACACAATATAGTATGGAAACTGGTCAAACTACTGCTGAAAATTGACGACCCTGAGGCAAGACTTGGTTAAAAACGTAGCCGTACCGGGCGCAGCTCCCAGCAACTTTCTTCGTTAGCCTGTCTTGGCCCACCGCTGAAAATTGGAGAACCTGGGCAGGTAGAAAAAGCGTAGTAACCCGAGTAAATACGCCCGCACCATTGGCCACTGATTTTGAGGGAGCGTACGGGAAGAATTATATACGAGAGCCTGGTGTAGTTAAGAACTGGGGGGTGGGACGGGAACTTGATTTCCGCTGTTGACGAACCACTGCACGCAGTGACTCATGCCTTCCTCTTTTATGTATATATGGTGGGATTTTCTGTCTCTGATTTTCCTACCTCCAGTGCGTCAGAGAGAATTCAGTATCGCGTTCAAAAGATCGATAATATTGATCGATATTGACTGTCTGATCAAAACTCCCAATCAGCTGTGGGGCACATCCGTCGGCCAACACAGTCAGGCAACTCCCACATAGACCTCTATCTGTATTCATAATGAGTTGCGTGTGCTTCGGCCATAAAGTTGGTCTCGTTCTGATTTTAATATTTGACACAGCTCAATCTTCCAATAATTGTCTCCGCTCCGTCTCACAACAGTATTATAAATGGTTGTCATAGTAATGTAGAAGTATTAAAATTATTTCGTGAATAATGCATAGCTCCATTAAATATTGATCCACTTGCACGCTGCTACGTTCTGCTATCGGGGTAATAAGCATCCAATTCAATTGCCACGACAGAACTTTTCACGTCGAATTGGACACTCTGCCAAGACGTTGCGACTTTTATTCGATTGATTGCAGAAGTGGAACAACAAATACAACAGTGAGGAATGCACATATACTCACCTTGGTGGTTCATGTAAGTGCGATAAATAGGAAGCGTGAGTGGGCGGGAGAAGCTGATGCATGCGCTCAACCCAACGAACTTTGAATGGGAGAATCTTACTTACAGCCCACAGCTAGGAAGCAAGCATACAGTGCAATAAAAGATGAGATCGCGCCATGTACTCCAAAAGTTACCGCAGCTTTTATTTGTTTGGTAGTGTAAATGCCACTTACATGAACCACCAAAGTGGGGATATGTGTGTTCCTCACTGTTGTATTTGTTGTTCAACCTCTGCAATCAATCGAATAAAAATGGAAACGTATTGGAAGAGTGCCCAAACGATAAATAGGAGGCAGATTTTTTTCGATTAACAGCTTTTATTTTATTGAGAGTGTAAATGCCACTTACATGAACCAGCAAACTGGGGATCCAAGCGATAAGTAGGAAGCATGAGTGGGCGGGAGAAACGGATGCATGCGCTCAAAACAACGAACTTAGGATAGTATAGGAAAATCCCGAACACAACGGAGGTAGGAAGGAATGAGCTGTGACCTCGACCGGAGCACACAGGCGGCAGAGCTGTACCCCTCAGCAACACAAGTGCAGCAGCACCGCAGGAAACTGCAGGTACACTAATTGAACGGTAGCGAGGACACGAGCCTTCAAGGGGGATTAGAGGCAGTAGCCACCCAACACGTGCGCGGACAGAGCCGCGGCGCCGGTTTATTTCGCAACGTCTCACGTGTCCTCCCTCGGCAGCGGCGATTGCTCACCTTCTGGCGCTCCCCTTCGGAGAGGGTAGTCGCCTCAAACTTGGATGATTAAACCATCGAGTCCGCGAAGCTTACGAAGTTCCGAAGAATTACGAACAGACAAAAACCCTCCTCTATTATATATGGTAGGATACTTGTTCACTGCGTGGGACATGTGCAACTCTGTAAAATGAACAGGTTGGGAGCGGTAACAAGTTAAATAATATTTCTCCGCTGAAATCGTGTGAACACTTATTATTTCCTGTGGACAAGATCTATGTTGTTTCTCATATGTCCGTGCTGGCATGCTTAGCTTATTGTTCTCAGTGCAAGGATACATATAGAAAGTGTAGCAGTAATGGGCACTATTGGTGCGGGTGAAAGTTCTTAACCGACTTTGTTCTCTTTTGATGGGTCTGACTTCTATGTTCATGTTGATCTTTCTATTTCTTCGTAGACAATAGCATAAAAGAAATTTAGATAGAATTTTGAGGTACAATAAAGCAGCTATAGAGGCTATTGCTCCAATTGGCCAACAGTGAGGATTTGCAAAGAGCTTCTTTGAAAGCAATCTTTGTGATTAATTATAGTGTTGGTTTTAGTATTGGACGGGTATGTCATTGAGATATTGATTTCATTTCTAATTGATGAAGGTGACAATTTAAATAGCATTTCGATTGTGTTATTTAGGAACGTTTTACATGCTTCATGCACGCAGAGCGTGAATTTTGAGTATGGTTGGTAAACGCTAACAATTGCGCGATTACAAGCAAGGTTTTCTTCCTTAGCAGTAGCGGACTGTAATATTGTGAAAATTAGCAAGATTGTGAGTGTATAATAACTAGACCGAACACTTTGTGAATAGCTTGATGAAGATTGTGGCTCTTCTAGGCTTTCTTCGAAGTTGCGAATTACTTCTACGGCTAGTTGTCTTGATTTGCAGACAGAGCGCGTCTCTTGTGGAGCGCTTGTCTTGCACTTCGTGACTCGGGTTTTGATCAGGTTCTTGAGGTTCGGTACGCACTTCTGTCCCGTATACGTGACGGTTTGTCACGATAGAAGTGGGTCTTTGATCCTCTTCGCCATGGTTTTCGTCATGAGGATTGCATGTTAATTCCAGTGGATAAATCTTATTGAGAGATCTATGTAAAACGGTTCGATTGGATAAAAGCATTTTAACCGACCTTATTTCACCGTCACTGCTTTTGTTAAGCTCCGTTATTTTCCCATAGGACCAGCTTCCTCTGGGCATAAATTCCCTTTCTATGAGTTCTATTTCTCCCAAAACGCGTTTTCTAAGTGGTATATGTCGCGGCTGTGCTAAATCTACACTTTGCATGTCCCTGAACTTGGAGAGGTATTCCGAATTCCATTCTTCCCAGAATCCATTAGCTATGGGTTCGGAATGTTCAAGCGCTTGTAGTGCTTGCCTCGCTGTTCGAATGAGTTCGGGTTCGTAAGAACTGTCCGCACTACTTCCTATTTCTGTTATTGGTAAACCGTACTCCAAGTTGCCTTGGAGAAAGTCTACTGGACGTAGTAGGATCTTCGATAGGTCGGAAGATGCCGACTTTGCGAGGGGCCTCGTGTTAATGATTGCCTCGATTTGTGCCATTGCAGTGTTAAGTTGTGTAAACGTAAGTCTCCGTCTACCAATTGCTTTGTGAAAAGCTTTTTTGACTGTGCCTACCATTTTTTCCCAAGCACCTCCCATCCATGGTGCTCCAGGTGGGTTGAATAACCATCGAATTCCAGCATTCGCACTGTACGTCATTACAGACGCTTCCGACCTGTCTGCTGAGTGAAACGTGGAATTGACTATGCGTTCTCCCAACTTGAAGTTTGATCCGCAGTCGGTACGCATAAGGTTCGGCACACCTCGACGTGACACGAATCTTATCAGGCGTTCAAGAAATGGCCTGTGGACGTGTTTTCTACCACTTATAGATGAGCAGCGCGGGTAGCTAGGCAGGAGAATAGTCAAACATACATCATATCTTGATTTATTGCATGAATTAGTCCGAAGAAGTTACAACCAGTGTTTTGAAAGGGTTTGGTGTGACTACTCTGTCTCTCGGTAGTGGTGGCATATCAGGTGCGCCAAAGGGCAGTCCCTCATTTCGTTTGCATATAGTACATTTTCTCAGATATTTACTAAATGTTGCTGAAGGTTTTATAGCCAGAATCGCTGTCTCAAGATGCACAACGTTTGCTCTTTACCGCAATGTGCGTTTTCATTATGTCTCTCTTGTAGTATAAGTCTGGCTAATTCAGAGTTCCCGCTTAAATACATGGGTGACTTAGTTTCTGTTTCCATGATCGCGTCTTGCATGCGCGACTCATGTCTTATTATACCTTTTTCGTCTCGTATAATTCGTTTGTGAGGGAACCGCTTATGAAGTTCCGAAATTTGCAAATGCTTGTGTTCCTGCTGCAATATAATGGATTCTGCTAGAACCATGTCTTCCGCAGTTATGTTGTGGTTGTTGGAGAAGTCAACAATATTCTGAAGTAATATATTGGTCGCGGTCGCTGTTGTTAACTGTACGCGTCCATTAGCAAATTAGTTTACCACAATGTGCGAATACTCTTAGGGCCAAACTGAGTTGAAAATTGACTCAAATCGATTAATGGGGTTGGTCCCTGAGTGAGTTGACTGATAGCTGGATGCGCTATGTATCTTTTGTTCGTCGTCTCCCACGACTTCTTCATCATAGTTACCATATTTGCTATTTCCTTGAGTTCTGTTAAGGCTTCGGGGTTTGATAACCAGCACGGTCCTTTCATCCGGCCAATTGTAGTGACCTCTTGTTAAGATACTCCGTGTGTTCCAGCATGTGGGGACGTGAAAGGATGAAACAGGCATTCCCTAACTTTGAAATTGTCTCTGAGTTTTAGGATGTGGTTTCTCTGGTTGTCTACGGATACCGGTACTTTTACAGACTTTTTTATCCATGACAGCGCTATTTCGCTATCACTAGATATTTAATTTGACTAATTTTGTGTTTTGAAACGTCAAATATGGCCTTTGCTAGACGCATTCCAATCACTATACCAATGACTTCAAGTTTAGGAATTGTTTGCTTCGATTTTTTGGAAGCCAAGCGGGTTTTTCCTCTCACAAGTGAGATTACTTCGTTTGTAATGTTGTTTTTAAAGAAGGCACATGTGGTAGTCGCCATCATACTAGCGTCTGCAAATATCCATAAAGTGCCTTCCTTAGTGTATTGGTTTGTGTTTGTTGAACCAATATGTCGCTGGATTGATAAGGAGATGTTGTTAATGAGGTTGCACCACGAAATCCATGTTGTCGCAAGGTTTAATTGTATTCGTTTTTCCCAGTCACTAGTCGTTTTAAAGATCTTACGCACAAGAGATTTGAGCCTAACCATAAGCGGTGCTGCGATGCATATAGGGTCGTAAACGGAATTTATCTGACTGACAGTGTCACGCTTCGTTAGTAATTACATGTTTGGGGATGAGATTTTTACAGAAAATCGGTCTGTTTTCGTGTTGTAGTTGATTCCTAGAAATTTTGTTTCTCCAACTGGAGCTTTATCAGCTTCCAGAATTGTGATGTTCACAGTGTCCGAATTGGAGACGAATAAGTTCATCCCAATTTCTGCGAAGAGTGATTTGGATTCTTGGTATTTTTGCGTTGCTTCCTCTTCGGTTTATGCATGGAGCAGTATATTGTCAACGTATAAGTTTTTCATGATTTTTTCTGTTAGTATTGTGTTTTTCCTGCTGAGGAAACTAATAAGAGCCATGTTTGAGATGCTCAGGGAAGCCGTCATACTGGAAGGCAATCTTTTGAAGCGCAGTTCTACCACGTTTTCTTATGTTGGTGGTTTATTGAAATCTTTAAACCAGAGAAATCTGCATAAATTCTTGTGAAAATCGAGCAGTCGAATTTGAGTGAAGGCGGACTCGATGTCGCAGAGAAGAATGGTTTTCCATAATCGACTTGATATAAGTATGTCATGTATTTTGTTCACAAAAGATTCTCCTTTAAAAATAGTATCATTTAGAGAAAGTTCATTCTTTTTCCGGGCAGCGATGTTCGCCTTACACCACAGCGCATGTAGCGCAGTGGGCTCGTGTAGCGCAGTCGGAGGAGGCGCGACTGTGATATCTTTGTGCGGGTAATTTTTTCGCACCTTGTATATATATAATATATATATATATACATTTATATATGGGCGCGTGTAGCGCAGTCGGAGGAGGCGCGACTGTCGCGTGCACCCGATACCAGGTTCCTGGTTCGGATTTTCCGCCCAGGCCAAGCAAGCCTTCCATCTCTCCGGGGTCGGTGAATTGGTACCAGACTTGTCTGGGAAGGATAAAGCGCTGACTTGTTCATCGGCTGGCCACCGCAAGTCATTGTATGGCCAAATACGCATTCATGTCGCCTCCACGACATCCCTTAGAAGTAGAATGCGCTGGCGCACCCCAGAAGGATTGAGTAACGCCGTCCTTTATCATTTATCCTTTATCATTCTTTTTCTTTGATGACGCGTCGAAAACTATGCGTAGTGGTTTCGGCTTGTGCTCTCGCCAAACTCCTGAATGTGGCATATACTACGTACCTACGGAGTTTTCAACGTTTCCGTCGATCGGTTCTAAAACACCGTTCAAAATATAGTCTGAAATTGTTCTGCAATACCACTGTTTCTGCTTTGGGTTAGCGTTGAGGTGTGCATGAAGCGAAATTACCCTTTTATTGTAATAGCGTACTTGTCAGATAGCTCTAGGTGATTGCTTTTTAGAGTAAATGGAGCTGTGATGTGACTATTTAGGAAAGAAATTTGCTTAGAGTACTCTTCAAAGCACTCGAGTATTTCATCATTTTTCCTTTATTCGCCTGAAGAAATTCCTAGGCCTTCTAGCTCGAACATTTTATGTAACATTTCCGATTCTGTGTTGGACACCATAGCCGTCATTCCGTACATAATTGGGGCGGATTTCGGATCTATATCTAGAATACCTTTGCCATATAATGTTGGACCAAATGTGGTTCTCGCAACTTTCAATCCCGATGGCGTAATGGTGCCGTTTTCGGTCATTTCTAACACGAATTTATGATAATAATCGATACCCACAAGTATATTTGGGTTCTGATGTTCTCCGCGTAGCATGGAATTTGATACGCAGATTTCCTTGCTTTGAAGAAATTTCTTGTCATTGGATGTCAGTTTGATTGACGGAAAAGCTTTGGTGATTATTGGTTTTGTCTGTACTGATATGCCTAGGTCTTTACCGTGAGCAGATCCTATTTTAAGTGAAACCATATTGTTTTGGAGCATTTCAGTGAGGCCTCCTATGCCCAACATAACACACGTCTCTGTTTTTAGCTTTGGTAGGCCTAATTTGTCAGCTAACGCTTCGTTTATGACCGATTTTTGTGTTCCTGTGTCGAAGAAATACAAAATTTTTCGGAATTCGCACGTATTATGATTCAAAATGTTGCCCTCGGCTGTCATTAATATGACCTGTTCTTGATGTATTGCTGAGGGCGATGTTCTCTCCATTTCAGGGTTTGAGTGCTGAACGCCCTGCGATGGGGTTTGGTAAGGTCTCCTCCTGGGATCGCCTGTGTGAAGGTTAATTGGAGGTTGGTTGTAACTCGAGGCATTGTGTGGATAGCGCCTGCCAGTGTTTGGCATACGGGATGCTTCTCTATTAGATCCTCGAGGTGGATTTGTGTTGTTAACACGGTTGTTCGGCTTTTCGTAGCAAACGATTGAATGGTGTTTGCGTCCACACACGGGTCTGTCATATTTTTCGCATAAGTTGCTCGCATGAGAATTTGTAAAACATTTCCAACATAGCCTTTTGTCTACTAGAGTTTTCCTTTTTGCTGCATACTGATATCGGCATGACATTGTGATGAATAATGTCCCGAATTTTCGGAAAACGCACATTTTTGTGTTGCTTTCGTTGGTGGTGTGAACTCTTCTTGGTGGGGACCGCTATTGTGGAAACGATTTGGAGGGTTGCTCATTGGTTTGGTGTGTTTGAACGGCTGATATTTCATATGTGATTCGACATATGACTTTGACGAGATTTCAGACTCAATTTCGAGCATTAAATCTTCGATTTGGACTTCATCCCTCTCTTTAATTGCTACGAGTACGTTTTTTACGATTTCGTAAGGAAATTTTTGGAGGATGGTTTCTGTTCACATTGCGTCTTTTGTATTTCATATATCTTGACCTGTAGATACCACTTGGTTGATGAACACACTGATTTTGTCAAAGGTGTACGCACAGCTCTCCGCTTGACTACTTGCAGGTTTCAGGATTGTAAGGTTTTGAATAATTCTCGACCTGTTTATTGGCTTGTTGCCGTATCTTTCTTCAGGGTTTTGACCATCCAATTGTAGTTCTGAGGTACGAGCTGTATCCCCTTAACTGCGGTATCTGATCTTCCTCTTAGGTTATCTTTTAACATTATCATTTTTTCCACCGTGCTCAGACTTTGATTGTTATGAATGAGGGCCTCGTAGATAGCCCAAAACTCTGGAAAGTCCTCCTCTACCTCGTAGAACTTTGGTAGGGTTAGTGCTGCAGTCCTTATTGACCTGCAGACTGTTTGTGTGTGGTTATTTTTCTCAAGGGAATCCCTTGAGTTGTCTTCTGTTAGCCAATTGGAAGGGCTGATATCGAATTCCTCATTGCAGCTGTTGTCGCTGGTTAGTTTATTAGTATCGACATCTATTCTTGAGTCGCATTCAGAAGTATTTGTGCCTTTTTCTATTGATAACTTCCTTGAAAGTATATTTTTTGCACTTTTTGCTTTTGTAAGGCGTGATTCTAGCATGTACCGCATTTCATCTGCTTTGCCTACCACATCGTTAAAGTTTGTCTCCTTTTCGATGTCCTCAATTATTGTCAACAATGACTTTTTCTCCTCTTTAGACGCGGCTTCGCCACACTCTTTCTTAAGCTGCGAAATTTGAGGTACCGCTCGGGTAACCATTTTGATCTCTAGGGATCAATGTGCAGATCGCTCGGGATCTTACTTCGGTACCACTCGGGGTGACCGGTTTATACGAAGTTACACAATAAATTATTCGGTCGATGCACCAAAATGTCTACCCGTAAGTGGCTCAGTGGGATAATGCTTCTGTGAAGAGAACAGTGTTTCTGCTAGCAACCTTTATTCGGTTCGTAAGCGTTCTGGTGCCCTCTTATCAGAGAGGGCAAGCCTCATGCGAGCAAACAAAGCATGAGAAGGGACGGGGTCGCAAAGGTCGCCACAGTGAAGAGACTATACCTTTGTCCTTGGGAAAAAATTTCGAATTTCGAAGGATCGAATAATATCCGATTTTCAAAATTTCGAATTTCGAAGGATCGAATAATATTCGATTTCCAAAATTTCGAATTTTGAATAATCGAATTTCGAAGTGTCGAATATTCGAATAATCAAATGAACACCTTACTTATGGTGGTCACCCAATGGATGACATTTACTTATTTTTTATTACCCACTGTAAACTGCATTCGACAGAGCGGCATATACAAAGGCTTCAGATTGTTATTACTCTTATACCAGTTGGTTAATTGCGAAAAGGATCGGTAATTATCAATTGTGGTACATCGATGTCTATCAATGGCTCTCCTATACCCGTAGCCGACATACTCCCGCTACTCTTACGTTAAATCAGGGGTAATTGAGTGGAGAGGGTGAGTCCAGTGAGTGATAAGCGCTACTGAGGCTGAAGGCGATAAGCGAGGCGAGGCCGAGCTGAGAACCGAACCGAAGCTGTGGAAGTCGTTGTCCAGGCTCAGATGCTGTTGCTCAAGCGCAGCGAAGGCTGCTCAACCAATTCCTTCACGAGACCAAAAGACGGTGACAAAGGCATAGTGACAATGGAGCATCCTTGCTTCCCTTAGAATTCGTGCCACGAGAAGAGAGAAACATCCTGGATAGGCAGAGCTAGATTGCTATACATCTTGCTCCATAGGTTACTGTCTCCTTAGGCTATACAGAAGCTTCTATGTGGTAAAAGAAAGGCTTGCATGGACGAAGAAGTAATACAAAGGCGATCTGGTGCAGAATAGGCACATTGGAGGCTCATGAGTGGCATTCAGTCTGCGTTCTGGCTCCGTTGAAGAGCTTCGCGCCACTTATAAGCAAACGGATCCGACGTGGTTGGAATCTAATCTGAAAAGACATTACGACTTGGACAGTGTTAATCGAAAATGTGGATGGCTCGCTTTCATAGGAAACGGAGTATGACTGGATCTTGTACTTCATAGCCATTGCTCTTCCTCTCTTCTTTAACGTCTTTGCTGGCAGAAAGCAGGAGCTTCCCAGGCTCCAGAAAGTGCTACCTCCCTACCGCAGCTCCTTCCGGCTTTAATCGTTCCGTCGTTGTACTTAAGGTAGAAATACAAAACGGAGATTTTCCCGCAGTATACCGAAGGCAAAAGCGTCATTGAACAGCCATAACACGATTTACTTGTTATTCACGAGACTAGCCGCAGGAGGCTCGATGGCGTTCAAAGGAAGCAGGGACGCAGCGGAGGTCCGCGTTTGCCCGCGCTTACCTCGCGTCGACCAACAGGGAAGTGTCTGAAGCGTATGTCTGAACGGGCAGAGCGAGTCATATTGGGACAATCCCCACCCCTCAATTAGTATAAAAATGTGTTTATTTTTTTGCCAAGAAAAAACCCAAACAGAACGGGGTCGTTGTAGTTACAATGTAATGAACGCCTCACGAGTTCGTCGGTCTTGTATGTCCGCGTGCCTTTGTTGCAAGCGGCTCGCAGCGCAGTGGATAGAGACGTTGCTTCATGCGAGGGAGATCGAGAGTTCAATTCTCCTGCGCTGCTGCACTTTTGCATTTTAACTGATTGTTGAGATTTGATAGATTCTGACGCCTATACCATTTCAGAGGTTTACTACTATTTTTTCCAGTTGCATGCTGTAGTATTCAACATAATGATGTATAAACGTTCAACATCAGTGATACACAGGCACAACGTGCATGAAAAAGAAGCACTGGTCACAATACGGACGGCGTATAAAGGCTACATGCTCCTCTCAGTTTGTTTCCCTAGATGAACCGATGACCTCGGGAAAAAACCATCCTGCTCGGATTTTCGAAGACCAGGACGTGACGTCGCAAGTGGTTCCAATAAAGAAACGAGGTCTGGATCCCGCAAACTGACGTTAACGGCATCTATACACTCTTTCTCTGATCTTTGCCTGTCAACTGGAAATGAGAGTTAGCTGAAGGTTTTTTAAACCTAACACCAACAATGTGACGTGACGTGTGGCCCACCTTTTTGCAAGAAACCTTCGAGGAAAGATATCAAGCTGGCCGAACAGATGGCCAGCATACTCAAGGACTTCGAAGCACGTCAACTTGAAGTTGACAAAGACGAACAGCTGGAAGTGGCGGAAGAAGAAGATTGGAATCCGCAAGATGAACTGATAGACGTGGAGATGCAAGCAAGAATTGAACATATGATAACGTTTTTGGGTGGAATGATTTCACTCCCACGTCATTGTGCACAACCCTGCTTTTGACCTGCGAAAAATGGACAACATCCTGAAGGTAGGTGTCGAAGCTGCGGGTAGCTGAAGGAGGACGGATTTGTTATAATGACACTGAAAGTGGTGTCTCTGGTATACCTGTGAGGAGCCTGTAGCTTTTATATTCTGTCCGATTGTGACCAGTGCTTCTGTTTCATGCACTTTGGGCCTGTGCATCACTGGTGTTGAACGTTTATACATCGTTGAGTAGCTTTCTCGTTGCCTTGTGGTTTAAAAACCGGTCAATAATAAACAAGTGGCAAGAAATTTACTCTCCACGGTGTACAACTGGAAAATTACGCAAGAACATCTGAAAGTGGTATAGATATCGGAATCTTTCAACACTCTACCAGACATATGAAGTACTAAAATGCAGCAGAGCAGAAGAATGGAACCCACGACCTTCCACCCATGAAACAACGTCTCACTGCGCTCCGAACCACTTGGCGGGCGTACAAGACCCACGAATTCTATTGTAGCGGACTCCCCACTCCTTGTGTTTAACGACATTTTTGTACTAATTGAGGGTGGGGATTCTCCCTATATGACTTGCTCTCCCCTTCCATACACACAATTCGGTCACTTTGAATGACCCGCGAAACAAAACATCGTTCTTATCAAAAGGTCACAATTCCCTGGTTTTCGAAGAGGAGTGCCGTTAAGAGATTGATAAAGAATATTCAAAATTCGATTATTCGAAATTCGAAGCCTTCGAATATTCGAATAAACGAACATTCGAATATTGGGCTTTCTTGAATATTCGAATAAACGAATAATTCGAATATTGGACTTACTCGAATATTCGAATAAACGAATAAATCGAATATTGGACGTTCTTCGAATAGTCGAATATTCGAATATTCGAAATTCGACTATTCGAAACTCGAAAAGGACAAAGGTATAGAAGAGACGTAGGAGCCATGCGAGGAGAGTCTCTAGTGCGCAGGGCGCCGACGGTGCGACGAATCGGCGAAAACATAAGTCATAGTTGTCCCTTGCCTCCTGGGCCCGTATGCATATCTCGGGGTGGCGGGGCGCCCCATCCACAGGTCTTGCCCGGCGCGTTTGGGGCTCCGACCCGCGATGCATGTGGCTCCCACCACGCTCGGGGAACTTCCGAGCTATATGTAGTTCGCGTCGTACGTAGGCACCGATTAGGTTGTTCATTTCTCGACGGAAATATTACCTGTTCGGTGTGGCGCTCTCATGCGCGTTTGATGAAAAAAAGGGGATAAAGGAAGACAGGGGACAGAGTGGGCTGGGAATTAGGTTGCAGCATTAATATTATTTTTATTTTCTAGTAACGTACCGTTTACTTCTGCCTAGCTATTCGCGTACTCACCTGTATGGGAGTTTTAGTTTATCCGTTTATTTTATCTTATGAGAAATAGTACTGCAAGCCACTCAGTATGCTTTTTCGTGTTAAAGAAAATATAATTTGACATGAGGAGATGTGAAAAGATAGATTTTTCGGAAACTCGTGAAAGCTCTAGTCTCCTTTTAGGCTAGTCTGCTTTCAGACGCTCCGATTTCTCGAACCTAAACGCCATTGAAACTCATATTCCGTGGCGAGACTCTATACTTTAAGAACTTTCATATCATGATGTTTTCAAAGACATTTCTTATCATAATCCTATCAATGCTTTGTGACATTAAATAGTCTGAATAGACCTTCGCTTTGGAAGCACTTAGAAAAACTTACAAATGACAGTCTTGAATTAATTTTGGGATATGCTGGTAACGCGCTATTTAGTCCTAGAAAACTCACACTTTGAGAGCACATAATCGCTTAGTTAGTTACCCGGTAGCGCGATATAATGGGCCACTTTACTGTTCTCTACTGCGTTTGTGATGACTTGGTCTTGCAATACAATAACAAACATTGCCTTTAAAACCTCGAAAAATCGAAAATTTAAGTAACGAATATTATGCGCCGAACGAAACAGGTGAACGGCGCTTAATAAAGTGAGAATAATGAAAGGTAAGTCCAAATTATAGAAGAATATAGCTAAATACTCCTTTTCCTCACTTCGCAGGCGAAATTCCGCGCAATTCATGCGTATCGCTTGGCTGTCTGCTGCCTTCCCCTTACGCCAGAGTAGGGGGGTCCCCGACCCCGAGGGGGCTGAAAAACATGGTACCTCCCGGAGGTGTGCATCATGGGATTCCGCCGCCCTTTAAATTATTCCCAGACTGGAGGTTCCGAGCGAGATATGCATGCCGGCCATGAGGCCATATGCATACCTCGCCCCGGCGGGCGGACTTCCCGCGCTCTCCCCCGAGCAGAACTTACCCGGCGGGAACGGGTGCCCCTTCCTGCGACGCACCTCGTGAAACGTACGGTCGGGAAACTTCCTAGCCGTACTGAAAATGTTTCGTACACAGGCACAGAGGAAGTGTTGCAAATCACGGAGAAATTATCAGCTGTTTTCTACTCCGGGTGAAGGGACGGCCGAGGAATTGAGTATCAAGTTATAGGTTCATGAGGCCCTACTTGAAGCAGGAGTTTCCTTCTTGTGTACTAACATACAGCTGGTTTATATCTTTATTACGTAACAGGGTGGATACGGTAGCGGAGGGGAGACGAGTAGTGGGCTGACGAGGCCGGGCCGAGCAGCCAGGGCGAGCCGAGGTCCAGACTGATGAAGCCAGGCGTGGCTTCGTCTTCCTAGACGAGGTGCAGGTGTTACTCGACAGCTGGGTGTACCGACAGCTGTCTGTGACCCGACATCTCTATTCCTCGGTAAAGCTCGTCCTCGAGCTTGGGATCTTCGCCATCGAGTTGATAATCGATTCATGTCCTAGAGAAAGCACAGTCGAACATACAGAAAAAGGAAAATAGGAACTACAAAGTAGTTACGCTATCGGCTTCTACTGTACCAGACGTTCAGCGGCCTCGCGGCAGTCGAGTGTTCTTTCCTTCTCTTGGCCCTCTTACTTTCATTTCATTCTTCGAAGTACATGTTCTAATAAGTCCTGAGGAACAGACTGTAAGATTCTCCTCAACCGAAAGTGCTTAATCTGCGGAAGCATAAATGAAACCAATGGGTGTCGGTAGAACGCACGATACCGTTTGCTGTCCGACAGCAATTATGTTCCTCCGATAACTTTGACCATTCTCCTTACCCTCACTCTCAACCCCGCCAATACCCCTTACACTTGTGCCGAAGTGAAATTAAAAAAATAAAGGCGTAGTGAGAGTCAAGTACGCGCACACTTGTCGAGCGAAGCCTTTAAAACGTTTTCTCACGAATGTTGTTCAAAGTATGATCTGTGGAATGACCTCTGGATCTGGACGCACGTTGTATGTCGTCTAGGTCACGTGTTCTGAATCCGGACGCATGTTGATATCGTCTCTGATACATATGCTGAGCCCAAGCGTACGTGTAACGAGGTCAGCAGCACGTCTTCTGAAGCCTGATACCCGTTGGACGATACTGATAAAAATCATGGTCCGCCCTTACTGGCCACCTTCACTGGCGCCCTCCTTCAGTGGTCCCATCTTCACTGGTCCCCTTTACCGTCTCTCCCCTCCCCCATATACTGATCCACTCTTCATTGGGCCTCCTTAACCACTCCCCCCCCCGTTACTGGTTTCACCTTTGCTGGTCTCCCTTTTCTGGTCCCTTTTACTGATCCCCTCTTCACTGGTCCCTCTTCCCCCCTCCCCACCCGTTACCTGTCCCCCCTCACTGGACCCTCCCCTGAAGTGGTCCCCTTTAGTGGTCCCCTTTTCACTGGTCCTCCTTCTTTCCACTCCCCCCCCCATTGCTGGACCCTCCCCCTGCAGTGGTCCCCCTTAGTGGTCCCCTCTTCACTGGTCCTTCCTCCCCCCTCCCCACCCGTTACCTGTCCCCCCTCACTGGACCCTCCCCTGAAGTGGTCCCCTTTAGTGGTCCCCTTTTCACTGGTCCTCCTTCTTTCCACTCCCCCCCCCCATTGCTGGACCCTCCCCCTGCAGTGGTCCCCCTTAGTGGTCCCCTCTTCACTGGTCCTTCCTCCCCCTCCCCACCCGTTACCTGTCCCCCCTCACTGGACCCTCCCCTGCAGTGGTCCCCTTTTCACTGGTCCTCCTTCTTTCCACTCCCCCCCCCCCATTATTGGACCCTCCATTGCTGGTCCCCCATTACTGATCCTCCTTCACTGGCCCTCCTTCTTTCCACTCCCCCCCCCCATTGCTGGACCCTCCCCCTGCAGTGGTCCCCCTTAGTGGTCCCCTCTTCACTGGTCCTTCCTCCCCCCTCCCCACCCGTTACCTGTCCCCCCTCACTGGACCCTCCCCTGCAGTGGTCCCCTTTTCACTGGTCCTCCTTCTTTCCACTTCCCCCCCCATTATTGGACCCTCCATTGCTGGTCCCCCATTACTGATCCTCCTTCACTGGCCCTCCTTCTTTCCACTCCCCCCCCCCATTGCTGGACCCTCCTTCAGCAGTGGTCCCTCTTAGTGGTCCCCTCTTCACTGGTCCTCCTTCCTTCCACTCTCCCCCCCCCCATTGCTGGACCCTCCTTCTGCAGTGGTCCCTCTTAGTGGTCCCCTCTTCACTGGTCCTCCTTCCTTCCACTCCCCCCATTGCTGGACCCTCCCCCTGCAGTGGTCCCCCTTAGTGGTCCCCTCTTCACTGGTCCCTCCTTCCCCCTCCTCACCCGTTACCTGTCCCCCTCACTGGACCCTCCCCTGCAGTGGTCCCCTTTAGTGGTCCCCTTTTCACTGGTCCCTCCTCCCCCTCCCCACCCGTTACCTGTCCCCCCTCACTGGTCCCTCCCCTGCAGTGGTCCCCTTTTCACTGGTCCTCCTTCTTTCCACTCCCCCCCCCCCCATTATTGGACCCTCCATTGCTGGTCCCCCATTACTGATCCTCCTTCACTGGCCCTCCTTCTTTCCACTCCCCCCCCCCCATTGCTGGACCCTCCTTCTGCAGTGGTCCCTCTTTTAGTGGTCCCCTCTTCACTGGTCCTCCTTCCTTCCACTACCCCCATTTCTGGACCCTCCCCCTGCAGTGGTCCTCCTTAGTGGTCCCCTCTTCACTGGTCCTCCTTCTTTCCACTCCCCCCCATTATTGGACCCTCCATTGCTGGTCCCCCATTACTGATCCTCCTTCACTGGTCCTCCTTCTTTCCACTCCCCCCCATTATTGGACCCCATTGCTGGACCCTCCTTCTGCAGTGGTCCCTCTTAGTGGTCCCCTCTTCACTGGTCCTCCTTCCTTCCACTCCCCCCATTGCTGGACCCTCCCCCTGCAGTGGTCCTCCTTAGTGGTCCCCTCTTCACTGGCCCTTCTTCTTTCCACTCCCCCTCCCCCATTACTGGACCCTCCCCCTGCAGTGGTCCCCTTTAGTGGTCCCCTTTTCACCGGTCCTCCTTCTTTCCACTCCCCCCCCATTATTGGACCCTCCATTGCTGGTCCCCCATTACTGATCCTCCTTCACTGGTCCTCCTTCCTTCCACTCCCCCCCCCCATTGCTGGACCCTCCCCTGCAGTGGTCCCCTTTAGTGGTCCCCTTTTCACCGGTCCTCCTTCTTTCCACTCCCCCCCCCCCATTATTGGACCCTCCATTGCTGGTCCCCCATTACTGATCCTCCTTCACTGGTCCTCCTTCTTTCCACTCCCCCCCCCATTGCTGGACCCTCCTTCTGCAGTGGTCCCCCTTAGTGGTCCCCTCTTCACTGGTCCTCCTTCCTTCCACTCCCCCATTGCTGGACCCTTCCCCTGCAGTGGTCCCCCTTAGTGGTCCCCTCTTCACTGGTCCTCCTTCCTTCCACTCCCCCCATTGCTGGACCCTCCCCCTGCAGTGGTCCCCCTTAGCGGTCCCCTCTTCACTGGTCTCTCCTCCCCCTCCCCACCCGTTACCTGTCCCCCCTCACTGGACCCTCCCCTGCAGTGGTCCCCTTTTCACTGGTCCTCCTTCTTTCCTCCCCCCCCCCCCTTATTGGACCCTCCATTGCTGGTCCCCCATTACTGATCCTCCTTCACTGGCCCTCCTTCTTTCCACTCCCCCCCCCCATTGCTGAACCCTCCTTCTGCAGTGGTCCCTCTTAGTGGTCCCCTCTTCACTGGTCCTCCTTCCTTCCACTCCCCCCATTGCTGGACCCTCCCCCTGCAGTGGTCCCCCTTAGTGGTCCCCTCTTCACTGGCCCTCCTTCTTTCCACTCCCCCCCCCCCCCCATTGCTGGACCCTCCTTCTGCAGTGGTCCCTCTTAGTGGTCCCCTCTTCACTGGTCCTCCTTCCTTCCACTCCCCCCATTGCTGGACCCTCCCCTTGCAGTGGTCCCCCTTAGTGGTCCCCTCTTCACTGGTCCCTCCTTCCCCCTCCTCACCCGTTACCTGTCCCCCTCACTGGACCCTCCCCTGCAGTGGTCCCCTTTAGTGGTCCCCTTTTCACTGGTCCCTCCTCCCCCTCCCCACCCGTTACCTGTCCCCCCTCACTGGTCCCTCCCCTGCAGTGGTCCCCTTTTCACTGGTCCTCCTTCTTTCCACTCCCCCCCCCCCCATTATTGGACCCTCCATTGCTGGTCCCCCATTACTGATCCTCCTTCACTGGCCCTCCTTCTTTCCACTCCCCCCCCCCCATTGCTGGACCCTCCTTCTGCAGTGGTCCCTCTTAGTGGACCCCTCTTCACTGGTCCTCCTTCCTTCCACTACCCCCATTTCTGGACCCTCCCCCTGCAGTGGTCCTCCTTAGTGGTCCCCTCTTCACTGGTCCTCCTTCTTTCCACTCCCCCCCCCCATTATTGGACCCTCCATTGCTGGTCCCCCATTACTGATCCTCCTTCACTGGTCCTCCTTCTTTCCACTCCCCCCCCCATTATTGGACCCCATTGCTGGACCCTCCTTCTGCAGTGGTCCCTCTTAGTGGTCCCCTCTTCACTGGTCCTCCTTCCTTCCACTCCCCCCATTGCTGGACCCTCCCCCTGCAGTAGTCCTCCTTAGTGGTCCCCTCTTCACTGGCCCTTCTTCTTTCCACTCCCCCTCCCCCATTACTGGACCCTCCCCATGCAGTGGTCCCCTTTAGTGGTCCCCTTTTCACCGGTCCTCCTTCTTTCCACTCCCCCCCCCCATTATTGGACCCTCCATTGCTGGTCCCCCATTACTGATCCTCCTTCACTGGTCCTCCTTCCTTCCACTCCCCCCCCCCATTGCTGGACCCTCCCCCTGCAGTGGTCCCCTTTAGTGGTCCCCTTTAGTGGTCCCCTTTTCACCGGTCCTCCTTCTTTCCACTCCCCCCCCATTATTGGACCCTCCATTGCTGGTCCCCCATTACTGATCCTCCTTCACTGGCCCTCCTTCTTTCCACTCCCCCCCCCCCCATTGCTGAACCCTCCTTCTGCAGTGGTCCCTCTTAGTGGTCCCCTCTTCACTGGTCCTCCTTCCTTCCACTCCCCCCATTGCTGGACCCTCCCCCTGCAGTGGTCCCCCTTAGTGGTCCCCTCTTCACTGGCCCTCCTTCTTTCCACTCCCCCCCCCCCCCATTGCTGGACCCTCCTTCTGCAGTGGTCCCTCTTAGTGGTCCCCTCTTCACTGGTCCTCCTTCCTTCCACTCCCCCCATTGCTGGACCCTCCCCCTGCAGTGGTCCCCCTTAGTGGTCCCCTCTTCACTGGTCCCTCCTTCCCCCTCCTCACCCGTTACCTGTCCCCCTCACTGGACCCTCCCCTGCAGTGGTCCCCTTTAGTGGTCCCCTTTTCACTGGTCCCTCCTCCCCCTCCCCACCCGTTACCTGTCCCCCCTCACTGGTCCCTCCCCTGCAGTGGTCCCCTTTTCACTGGTCCTCCTTCTTTCCACTCCCCCCCCCATTATTGGACCCTCCATTGCTGGTCCCCCATTACTGATCCTCCTTCACTGGCCCTCCTTCTTTCCACTCCCCCCCCCCATTGCTGGACCCTCCTTCTGCAGTGGTCCCTCTTAGTGGTCCCCTCTTCACTGGTCCTCCTTCCTTCCACTACCCCCATTTCTGGACCCTCCCCCTGCAGTGGTCCTCCTTAGTGGTCCCCTCTTCACTGGTCCTCCTTCTTTCCACTTCCCCCCCCCCCCATTATTGGACCCTCCATTGCTGGTCCCCCATTACTGATCCTCCTTCACTGGTCCTCCTTCTTTCCACTCCCCCCCCCCCATTATTGGACCCCATTGCTGGACCCTCCTTCTGCAGTGGTCCCTCTTAGTGGTCCCCTCTTCACTGGTCCTCCTTCCTTCCACTCCCCCCATTGCTGGACCCTCCCCCTGCAGTGGTCCTCCTTAGTGGTCCCCTCTTCACTGGCCCTTCTTCTTTCCACTCCCCCTCCCCCATTACTGGACCCTCCCCCTGCAGTGGTCCCCTTTAGTGGTCCCCTTTTCACCGGTCCTCCTTCTTTCCACTCCCCCCCCCATTATTGGACCCTCCATTGCTGGTCCCCCATTACTGATCCTCCTTCACTGGTCCTCCTTCCTTCCACTCCCCCCCCCCCCCATTGCTGGACCCTCCCCCTGCAGTGGTCCCCTTTAGTGGTCCCCTTTTCACCGGTCCTCCTTCTTTCCACTCCCCCCCCCATTATTGGACCCTCCATTGCTGGTCCCCCATTACTGATCCTCCTTCACTGGTCCTCCTTCTTTCCACTCCCCCCCCCCATTGCTGGACCCTCCTTCTGCAGTGGTCCCCCTTAGTGGTCCCCTCTTCACTGGTCCTCCTTCCTTCCACTCCCCCCATTGCTGGACCCTCCTTCTGCAGTGGTCCCCCTTAGTGGTCCCCTCTTCACTGGTCCTCCTTCCTTCCACTCCCCCCATTGCTGGACCCTCCCCCTGCAGTGGTCCCCCTTAGTGGTCCCCTCTTCACTGGCCCTCCTTCTTTCCACTCCCCCCCCCCATTGCTGGACCCTCCTTCTGCAGTGGTCCCTCTTAGTGGTCCCCTCTTCACTGGTCCTCCTTCCTTCCACTCCCCCCATTGCTGGACCCTCCCCCTGCAGTGGTCCCCCTTAGTGGTCCCCTCTTCACTGGTCCCTCCTTCCCCCTCCTCACCCGATAACTGTCCCCCTCACTGGACCCTCCCCTGCAGTGGTCCCCTTTAGTGGTCCCCTTTTCACTGGTCCCTCCTCCCCCTCCCCACCCGTTACCTGTCCCCCCTCACTGGTCCCTCCCCTGCAGTGGTCCCCTTTTCACTGGTCCTCCTTCTTTCCACTCCCCCCCCCCATTATTGGACCCTCCATTGCTGGTCCCCCATTACTGATCCTCCTTCACTGGCCCTCCTTCTTTCCACTCCCCCCCCCCCCCATTGCTGGACCCTCCTTCTGCAGTGGTCCCTCTTAGTGGTCCCCTCTTCACTGGTCCTCCTTCCTTCCACTACCCCCATTTCTGGACCCTCCCCCTGCAGTGGTCCTCCTTAGTGGTCCCCTCTTCACTGGTCCTCCTTCTTTCCACTCCCCCCCATTATTGGACCCTCCATTGCTGGTCCCCCATTACTGATCCTCCTTCACTGGTCCTCCTTCTTTCCACTCCCCCCCCCCATTATTGGACCCCATTGCTGGACCCTCCTTCTGCAGTGGTCCCTCTTAGTGGTCCCCTCTTCACTGGTCCTCCTTCCTTCCACTCCCCCCATTGCTGGACCCTCCCCCTGCAGTGGTCCTCCTTAGTGGTCCCCTCTTCACTGGCCCTTCTTCTTTCCACTCCCCCTCCCCCATTACTGGACCCTCCCCCTGCAGTGGTCCCCTTTAGTGGTCCCCTTTTCACCGGTCCTCCTTCTTTCCACTCCCCCCCCCCATTATTGGACCCTCCATTGCTGGTCCCCCATTACTGATCCTCCTTCACTGGTCCTCCTTCCTTCCACTCCCCCCCCCCATTGCTGGACCCTCCCCCTGCAGTGGTCCCCTTTAGTGGTCCCCTTTTCACCGGTCCTCCTTCTTTCCACTCCCCCCCCCATTATTGGACCCTCCATTGCTGGTCCCCCATTACTGATCCTCCTTCACTGGTCCTCCTTCTTTCCACTCCCCCCCCCATTGCTGGACCCTCCTTCTGCAGTGGTCCCCCTTAGTGGTCCCCTCTTCACTGGTCCTCCTTCCTTCCACTCCCCCCATTGCTGGACCCTTCCCCTGCAGTGGTCCCCCTTAGTGGTCCCCTCTTCACTGGTCCTCCTTCCTTCCACTCCCCCCATTGCTGGACCCTCCCCCTGCAGTGGTCCCCCTTAGCGGTCCCCTCTTCACTGGTCTCTCCTCCCCCTCCCCACCCGCTACCTGTCCCCCCTCACTGGACCCTCCCCTGCAGTGGTCCCCTTTTCACTGGTCCTCCTTCTTTCCACTCCCCCCCCTTATTGGACCCTCCATTGCTGGTCCCCCATTACTGATCCTCCTTCACTGGCCCTCCTTCTTTCCACTCCCCCCCCCCATTGCTGAACCCTCCTTCTGCAGTGGTCCCTCTTAGTGGTCCCCTCTTCACTGGTCCTCCTTCCTTCCACTCCCCCCATTGCTGGACCCTCCCCCTGCAGTGGTCCCCCTTAGTGGTCCCCTCTTCACTGGCCCTCATTCTTTCCACTCCCCCCCCCCCATTGCTGGACCCTCCTTCTGCAGTGGTCCCTCTTAGTGGTCCCCTCTTCACTGGTCCTCCTTCCTTCCACTCCCCCCATTGCTGGACCCTCCCCCTGCAGTGGTCCCCTTTAGTGGTCTCCTTTTCACTGGTCCTCCTTCTTTCCACTCCCCCCCCCCATTATTGGACCCTCCATTGCTGGTCCCCCATTACTGATCCTCCTTCACTGGTCCTCCTTCTTTCCACTCCCCCCCCCCATTGCTGGACCCTCCTGCAGTGGTCCCCCTTAGTGGTCCCCTCTTCACTGGTCCTCCTTCCTTCCACTCCCCCCATTGCTGGACCCTCCCCCTGCAGTGGTCCCCCTTAGTGGTCCCCTCTTCACTGGTCCTCCTTCCTTCCACTCCCCCCATTGCTGGACCCTCCCCCTGCAGTGGTCCCCCTTAGTGGTCCCCTCTTCACTGGTCCCTCCTCCCCCCTCCCCACCCGTTACCTGTCCCCCCCTCACTGGACCCTCCCCTGCAGTGGTCCCCTTTTCACTGGTCCTCCTTCTTTCCACTCCCCTCCATTATTGGACCCTCCATTGCTGGTCCCCCATTACTGGTCCTCCTTCACTGGCCCTCCTTCTTTCCACTCCCCCCCCCCCCCATTGCTGGACCCTCCTTCTGCAGTGGTCCCTCTTAGTGGTCCCCTCTTCACTGGTCCTCCTTCCTTCCACTACCCCCATTGCTGGACCCTCCCCTTGCAGTGGTCCCCCTTAGTGGTCCCCTCTTCACTGGTCCCTCCTTCTTTCCACTCCCCCCCATTGCTGGACCCTCCTTCTGCAGTGGTCCCTCTTAGTGGTCCCCTCTTCACTGGTCCTCCTTCCTTCCACTCCCCCCATTGCTGGACCCTCCCCCTGCAGTGGTCCCCCTTAGTGGTCCCCTCTTCACTGGTCCCTCCTTCCCCCTCCTCACCCGTTACCTGTCCCCCTCACTGGACCCTCCCCTGCAGTGGTCCCCTTTAGTGGTCCCCTTTTCACTGGTCCCTCCTCCCCCTCCCCACCCGTTACCTGTCCCCCCTCACTGGTCCCTCCCCTGCAGTGGTCCCCTTTTCACTGGTCCTCCTTCTTTCCACTCCCCCCCCCATTATTGGACCCTCCATTGCTGGTCCCCCATTACTGATCCTCCTTCACTGGCCCTCCTTCTTTCCACTCCCCCCCCCCCCATTGCTGGACCCTCCTTCTGCAGTGGTCCCTCTTAGTGGTCCCCTCTTCACTGGTCCTCCTTCCTTCCACTACCCCCATTTCTGGACCCTCCCCCTGCAGTGGTCCTCCTTAGTGGTCCCCTCTTCACTGGTCCTCCTTCTTTCCACTCCCCCCCCCATTATTGGACCCTCCATTGCTGGTCCCCCATTACTGATCCTCCTTCACTGGTCCTCCTTCTTTCCACTCCCCCCCCCCATTATTGGACCCCATTGCTGGACCCTCCTTCTGCAGTGGTCCCTCTTAGTGGTCCCCTCTTCACTGGTCCTCCTTCCTTCCACTCCCCCCATTGCTGGACCCTCCCCCTGCAGTGGTCCTCCTTAGTGGTCCCCTCTTCACTGGCCCTTCTTCTTTCCACTCCCCCTCCCCCATTACTGGACCCTCCTTTGCTGGCTCCCATTACTGATCCCCCTTCACAGGTCACCCATCGGTGACATGTCGTCTAAACCAGGGCACCCCTTGCACGATATCGATTGGACCCCTTCTTAACCCAAGTATACACCCACTGCGCAACATGGGTGACATAACTCCTGAACCCGAACGCCTGCCGAGCGACGTCGGTAACACGTCTTTTCAACCGTTCGTCCTTTGCGCGACATCGGTGACACGTCGTCTGAATCCGGACACCACTTGGGCGACATCGGTGACACCTCTTCTGAACCTATACACCCACTGCGCAACATGGGTGACATAACTCCTGAAGCCGAACGCCTGCCGAGCGACGTCGGTAACACGTCTTTTCAACCGTTCGTCCTTCGCGCGACATCGGTGACACGTCGTCTGAATCCGGACACCACTTGGGCGACATCGGTGACACCTCTTCTGAACCTAGACACCCACTGCGCAATATGGGTGACACAACTCCTGAAGCCGAACGCCTGTCGAGCGACGTCGGTAACACGTCTTTTCAACCGTTCGTCCTTTGCGCGACATCGGTGACACGTCGTTTGAATCCGGACACCACTTGGGCGACATCGGTGACACCTCTTCTGAACCTATACACCCACTGCGCAACATGGGTGACATAACTCCTGAAGCCGAACGCCTGTCGAGCGACGTCGGTAACACGTCTTTTCAACCGTTCGTCCTTCGCGCGACATCGGTGACACGTCGTCTGAATCCGGACACCACTTGGGCGACATCGGTGACACCTCTTCTGAACCTAGACACCCACTGCGCAACATGGGTGACACAACTCCTGAAGCCGAACGCCTGTCGAGCGGCGTCGGTAACACGTCTTTTCAACCTTTCGTCCTTTGCGCGACATTGGTGACACGTCGTCTGAATCCGGACACCACTTGGGCGACATCGGTGACACCTCTTCTGAACCTATACACCCACTGCGCAACATGGGTGACTTAACTCCTGAAGCCGAACGCCTGTCGAGCGACGTCGGTAACACGTCTTTTCAACCGTTCGTCCTTTGCGCGGCATCGGCGACACGTCTTCTGATGCATGCGATACGACGTGGGTCACACCTCGTCTCAACCCGGACGCCTGTTACTCTACGTCTATGAAAAGCTAGATAGATCGACGGAAGGATGGATGGACAGACGGCCGGACAGACGGACGGACAGACGGAAGGACAGACACAACCGCTTACCCTTTTATATATAGTAGGATTATGAATATCGGATAGAATGTGTCAAGATGTGATATCGCTGGTAAGATGAGGAACCAGGAGAAGCAGGCGGATCTGCACATCCATTGAGAATAAGGTCGTCCTCGAGCTTGGAGGTAAAGGGTATAATGAGACGATGTTCAAGTATTTCGTCTTGGAAAACGGATATGTGATGTGTGAGAATAATGGTGAAAAAAAACGTAGACGAGTTCTATGTCCTTCGTGGATAATGGTTACGTTGATGGAGAAATTATGGGATAAAACTTTACATTACAGTGCAGAAGAGAAGTTTACGGTACTAGAGTCAACATGCTGATTAACAGAAATTTATGGTCATTTTATGCATTATGACAAATATTCTAGAGAAAAAATGGCTTGACATACCAATATTGAAGAATGGAATTTTGACGATACAAAAATATGGGCAATGATATGTGCAAATTGCCTTTACACAAAATTGAACATTTGTGAAATTTCCATGAAGACTTAAAAAATACATGACGTCATTGATATTTTTATATATCATATAGAGAACAGGAAAATTTCAAGTGTGAACCTGAATTTTTCAAGCAAAATTCATTGTGCGGTTGACACAGGGGCGGAGTTAGAAAAGATGTGTCGTTTTTTTTATGACGCTTTCTAGAATTCTTTGAATCACCCGTTCAAAGAACATTTCGTATGACTTTGCGCTGAGGCGGCAGTGAGGTGAAATTCAAACTTACCTACGCAAATTCATGCAACCTGATTGAGTTGTAGAAAATTCTTCATTGTCCATAGAATGTCGTGATAAAGTATATTTTTCTCGGCGAGATCGCCGTAAGGGTGGTTCTGAACTGTCCGATGCTTCACTTGAGCTGTCCTCTATAGGAGCTGGTATAGGAGCTGAAGCATTGGCTGATTCAGAACGCGGTGCATAAATTTTTAGTCGGTTGATGTGAACTGTCTTTTGCTCTTGGCGATTGACAAGGTTGTGAATCGTGATATCGACTACTTCGACCATGGTCCTTTCCACTGGCGTGTAAATTTTAAACGCATATTATCGTCATATAGAGGCACAACATTTCCAGTGGAAGGTTCCGTAGGGAATACCTTATGTAGTTGATCGTAATCTTGATTTGTAGAGCTCTGTCTCCGTTGTCATGTCGCCTCTTGCTGAGATTGTACGACCTTCCAGACCAGCAGCGAATTGGTCGGCGAATGCGTACGCAGCAAAGGCGAGTGTGGACGGCAAATTGGGGATGCTTTCACCTATGTGATCTTCTTCCATGTATAACGAAAAGTGGGCTATACCCCATTTAACAGTATAACAGTATAGAGGCATGAAATCTTCTATACTTGCTAATGTCACTTCTGAGTTTTTTGAAGGTTTACGCAATATTCTCTGAAAAAAAATACGGTAAACCTGCTCACCCAGAGTGGCATTAACTTCCCGAATTTCGTCGAAAGTAGCATGAGAGAACTATAACAAACCTATAAACTGTGCAACGACCAATCGGTTTTGATGGTTTCTTAAAGTAAATTTAAACAAGTTAAATTTCAAGATGAATTTTTCTAATTTGCATTTTAAAAAATTTATATTTAAGTTACTGGAAAGGTAAATTTGTTTACTTTTGGATTTCTATAATGTGTTATAGTCTTATTACTAACTTCTATAAGAATCTAATGGTGGGATCAGCATTTATGACAATTTGGAAGAAATCGTGTTATTAAAAGTGTAGTCGAATGTGTGCAAAAATAATGTCATGGAAAGGTTCCGAGCTTTCGTTATGTGTGGTCTTTAGGGTTTTTTTTCTAAACGAATTAATTCATGATCACTTTTACTAAAGATAAAACGTTGTAAATAATTTGAACTTGTTAGAAATCTATTTAAATTTGAGGATTTTTACATGTGATTTTGAAATTACTTTATTGTAGTCACTTAAACTAGTAACAATTTTCTATGTTTGAGAAGTTTGTGATGGTTGTTTCCATCATTCATGTAGATTCTAACCGTTGGTTGGCTATAATCTGCTGTTAAGCTATTTAAGCTCAATGTGATTTGAAAATTGAACTTTGTTCATATACCAATTTTAATAAGCAGTTGTTTTATCAAGGTCTTATGCGTCCTATTTGGCAGCGTTTGTCAAGGATGTAAATATTTTTTTCCTGAAACCGCAGATTTAAATTTTATGCGTTTAACTCTTGCTAGTGTATGGCCTTACTCGCTATACATGAGCGCTGACTCTTCTTGAATTTATTCGAAGGTTGCATATGATCAAGCTGAGTCTCAAATATTGTAGTGGGCGTAGTCGCAAAAGTGTGCCTCAGGCGGGATCCGAACCTGCACAGTGAAATTTGCAGTCAGGAGACTTGCCAGTGCGCTAGTGAGACATATTTTTCATATTTTTGTGTTTCAAATCACTTACAAGACAAGCAAAAATTGTACCTGGGGTGAGATTCGAACCATGTGTAGATTTCCAGTCACGCGTGTTTGCAGTGCACCATCTTTAGTTCTTAAATGTTTCATAAGCAGAAAATTAAGTGAAAAGAGAAGAAAATAAGGAATTCTCAGCTAAAATCATGCTTTGTTTGGAAGCAGGGCGCCAAATAGTGGAAGGATCGATTCTGTGTTAGAAACTGTTATAGGAGCACATAGCGCATTGCTACAAGACGCTGCATCGTTCGAATGGTAGTGGGTTCGAGTCGCTACCTAGGCAAAATGTTCTGAAAGCTTTGCTCTGCTTCACGTATACTTACAAGTCAGTTTTAGACCATTTTTAAGGGTATATGAAGAAAATTTGCTCAGTAAGTGAAATGCAAGAATGTTGCAGATGGGAGTACGATTTATACTTGTCTTAAGTATCTTTTTAAACTAGTGAGAAAGTGGAGCGTGGTTTAGCTTCTCCTGAAAGGCGCGTTGACTGTAAGGTTTTTTTGCAAAAATTGTGCATGGGGTAGGAAACGAACCTGCATCAGTAGTCCCCAAATGAAGAGTGGCTACACTGAACGTATTTTACAGAGACTATTTCATGTCTCCATGCTATATCGTGCTATTATTCTAACTTACGTTTGTTAAAAAAATGATAAGTTTTTAAGAAAGATTTTGAAATAGTGAAGTGTGTGGACCCCTTCATGTGCCACCTCATCGTGGTGAAGAGGTGAACATCACTTTGTGATGACACAAACGGTCACGCAGTACGCGATGCTTTGTCGTGTATGGGCGGCTCTCATGTATCCCTGGCCAGGAACGTGAGTAACCAGACCACCACCATGGCTCAAACAACTAAACCCGCGCCCCAGTCCTTCGCGCGCCGGAGGTGGACTTCTACGACGTCGGTTGCACCCATCTCCGGCGAGGGGCCATCTAATCTCGGAGTTAAACTATCAGGACGTCATTGGAATCGCACTACCGGAAACTCCCTCCCACCATGACACGAAAATTGCCTATTCGTCTGCACTTATAACTGTCATTCGATCGCATCTGAGCAGGATCTTCGGACACTGCTTTACAGAGCCGCAACATCAAATACGATGTTATCGCCCTGCAGGAAACGAAGGGCAGAACGGAAACCATAAGAAGGACCGACCACAACGAGCTTCTCATTATCGGAGCAAAGGTGGACAGAAAGAATATTGGCGGAGTTGGATTTCTCGTCAATTCGACAGTGCACCACCTAGTAGATTATTATAAGAATCATCAGTCCGCGAGTAGCTGTTCTTCGTCTGGAAAACAAAGATCAAGGAACCATCTCCATCATAAATGGATATGCTCCAACATATGCGGCCACAGATGAAGAAAAGGAGGAACTCTACAAGCTGCTCGAAAGGACTGTCAATGACGAGAATAGCTACTACAACGTTGTCGTTGGTGACTTTAACGCTATCGTCGGTGCGAATGATCACGACGAATGGAGGTTAGGACCACATGGACCTCAAGGAACGAAAACGGAGAGCGCCTGATAGACTTCCTATCTGCGTGCTGTCTCTACCATGGAAATTCTATGTTTAAGAAGCCTTCAAACTGACGATGGACCTGGGAAAGCCCAAATGGAGAAACACGTTCGGAGATCGACCATGTTCTTACAAGTCCGTTCGACGTCTCCGTGCTGCCTTCATTTGACACCGGTTCGGATCACCGTCTTGTCCGTGCGAAGGTGACTCTCAAAAAGAGGATGTTCAAGCGTGACACTCATAAATCGGCACCGGTGAGGATCCCCACATTCAAGTCTGAGGAGTGTGAATATGCAATAAAGTCGTATGATTGGAATCTTCTTGAAGATCCATCGGAAGACTACGACCTTCTCTCCAAAGGACTGTTGAAATGTGCTAGCAGCTCTCGCGAAGCCACATCACCGTCTGCTTCAAGACTCAACGCACATGCGATTAAACTCTTGGAGCAAAGAAGAGCTGTTAAACTGGGTCCTAATGCTTCCCATCTGGAAAAAGTCACCATCTCGAAGGCCTGTCGAATTGCAGTGAAGGAGTCCATTCAAGCCTACAGAAGATTGAAGCTGTTAGAAGCGGCTGGGAAAGGTTAAAGCATAATGCGCTGCAAACGAGATCTCTGCGATCAGAAGGCAATAATGTCAGCCCTTGTGGATAAGGATGGAACAACGTAAACGTCTCAAAGAGAGATGGAGGCCATCGTTCAAGAATTCTACACAGATCTGTTCCGTTCTTCCATCACTTTCCCTAAATGCTTGATGCCACCAGCTGAGGAAGTACCTCCCATTCTGGAATCAGAAGTTGCTCATGCCATCAGAAAGATGAAGCCGGGCACTGCTCCCGGACCGGACGGCATTTCTGCTGATCTCCTTCGTGCGGGTGGCAGTGCCCTCTGCTCACTTCTTGCCAAGCACTTCAACCACTACCTTCGACTTGGTGGGATTCCGAACTCATGGAAGGAGTCGAAAAGAGTTTTAATCTTCAAAAAAGGTCAGCAGGAGGATATCAACAACTATCGACCCATCAGTCTTCTCCCGGTTGTGTACAAGATCTTCACCAAGATACTGCTTAACCGCATGGAGCGTTGCTTGGATGAATATCAGCCAGTGGAGCAAGCAGGGTTTTGCAAGGATTTCTCCTGCATGGACCATATTCAGACTGTCTCCCAGCTCATCGAGAGGAGCCGCGAATACTACCTCCCACTTGTCCTTGTCTTCGTGGATTACCGGAAAGGTTCGACTCTGTGGAGATCAACGCCGTTTTGAACGCACTTGTGCACGCTGGTATACCATCGCCCTACATCCGACTTCTCGACGAATGCTTCTCGAACACATCGACTACCATCCAGCTGTTCGATCGAAAGCTTAAAATTCCTAACGGGGAAGGAGTACGGCAGGGAGACACGATTTCTCCCAAGCTATTCACAGCGACACGATTTCTCCCAAGCTATTCACAGCGATGCTATGAATGACTTGAACTGGGACGATAAAGGCTACCTTGTCGACGGTAAACGGACCAGCAGCCTTCGCTTCGCCAACGATATTGTTCTCATCTCTACCAGCACGGCAGAAGTCGAGGAAATGCTGAACGAGCTCAATGTGGCAGGTATAAAGATTGGTTTGGACATGAATATGTTCAAGACACAATTTATGGTCAACCAGTGGTGTGACACGGGACTCGTAAGGTTAAATGGAGTCGCTCTACAACAGATCGACTCCTACGTCTATCTGGGAAAGAGAGCTGAACATGGATAACGACCTCGCTCCTGAAATCGCCCGCAGGAGACGCGCAGCATGGGCAGCCTTCAGTTCGATTCGCGAAGTCACCGATCAGGTCAAGGATCCCGGCCTCAGGGCCTCGATATTCAACGCCTCTGTACTGCCTGCGATGTGTTACGCGACAATCGCCAGAGCGATGCAACAAGACAATCGCCAGAGCGATGCAAACTACACATCGTGCACTGGAGAGATGTCTTCTGAGGACAAGCCTTCGTCAGCAATGGCAAGAAGGCCTACGAAGCTCGGAGCTACGGAAGAAGTCGCAATTAGCAGACCCGCTGCAGTACATGAAGAAGTCCAAATATCGCGGGGCCGGACACCTGCTTCGACGAAAGGACGATAGTTGGAGTCTCCGTGTCACAGAATGGCTCCCGAGAGACCATAAGAGACCACTGGGACGACCGCCAATGCGATGGGCAGACTCATTCTCAAGATCTTTTAGAGAGCGGAGTCTGCCTAACTGGGTGCAAGCAGCCAGAGATCGAGCGGTCTGGAAGAGTTGTGGTCCCCGCTGAGAAGACCTCCAGCTGACAAAGGACCATCAAAGTATCAAAGTGGCTGCGGGACATTATGTACGAATGGTCGCCGCGGGCGCGGCGAGCGCGGCAGAAGACGTCGCAATTGGGTGACTTCAGCTTCCAGTGGTATCTAGACCTGCATCAAAACTTGCACATCAAATGCTAGAAAGTGTATACAAACTCAGTTTCACTGCGATAGTGTGTCATATTTTCAGCTTTTCCTGAAGAAGCCTCATATAAAATTGAGCATTAGAACGTTGCTCAGTTTTATAACTCGAACTCGATTTCTGAACCAGAGCATGTTTTCCCGCAGCTCCTGCAACAGCAGAAAGGGATATCAACAATCCAAACCTAGCGTCTGCAGCAAGTCATGAGGCACAGCTCCCACGGCCGCAACTTAGCTCATCGCGCACGCGACAGTCGTCGTCGCGGGCGCGGCGACCATTCGTACATAAAGACCGCCCCTCTATCAAAGTACGTAAGTAAGTGTGTGGAACAAATTTGATTTTTTTATTGAAAGTCTGATATCAAAACCTATTTCTAGTTAAAACAAAATGCAAGAGGTATTTTCTATACCTGGAAGGCTGTTCGAAATATGCACTGTAGATATGAGAAAAAGTCGATTTTTGATTTTAAGACATTTCTAGGCACCATAGCGCAGTGGAGTATGAGTGTGCTTGCGAGTTGAATTCCGCACCTAGGCAAAGCAAGGATACTAATGGCTAGTCTGTGGTAGTACTTATGTATGATATGTTCACTACGTGGTTCTTCTATAAGATTCCAGCCTGTTGTTTTCTTTTGAATTCTTTTTTTTTAGTAGAAGAGTTGAAATCTCAAAAATTTTGAAACTATTTTGAAAACCTTTTTTCATATACCTCTTTACCTCCAAAGACTATCTATGTTTCTTACAGCAAACACTAAACAGTTGTAATGTACTTTAGTATTTAATAAATAAACACATTGTTCCCTTGACTGCGTTATCATTATATTTTCCTGGGGCAAGAGGATATGCCGAGAGGTGTCTGCGTACACGATGAACGGCGGGCAACGGATGTCGCCAGCGCTATAATCGGATTAGGTACAAGACTTCTGAGGTCAAGGTGTACACAGTGGTATTTCTGGTGTAATGTTTTTCATATGGCACAGAGTGGCAACTAGGGGGAATGCTGCGACACACTGTAACTTGACTAGGTGCAAATTAATGGGGTGGGTGTCGTGTAGTACGAATTATAAGACTCCACTGTCGGGATTGACATGTTGTCATCCTGGTGGATTAATCTGCCGTCTTCTTGGTCAGTGTAACAACAGTGTCTGTCGTAATAATTTATTATCTGACCAGAGCGGCCAGTTGGCAGGTCACTGGTCGGACAGTTGGCTGAGTGCCGTGCGACACTGTAACCAATGTGACTGATAAACAAATTTATGGGGTCACGCTGAAGTAGTACGACTGCCAGGACCACCGACCAGCACACCCTGTCGTTTTTGTTTTAGAAGAGCCATCCCTGATCTTACCTGGCCTTGCAACTTGCGTAATAACGCGGGGACGGGGTGGCAAGTCGGGAGCGCACTAATTACACAGCACACGTCTGGTGCGTATAGGGTCCGCTAGACGAGTGTTGCTAACTAGGTGCGTCGGTAACTTGCACCATTGAAAGCTGGATAACTTTATGAACTCCTCGGAATAAGCTTCGGTCGCAGGAAAACTTACTGGAGCTGGAGTTCGATATCCTTTTTCTCACCTTGTACACGGCGTATTTTATTTATTTGTTTAGTGTCATGACTATATGGCGAACGAGTCCTTATTTCACAGTCGGCGGAAATATGTATGTGTAATGCAATGAAGCAAATAACATAGGCGGGATCCATGAAACTAAAAATGAGTGAAAAACTAAAGCCCTCCGCACACTTTTGCGGCAACGCGGCAGCCCTATCTTTAAGCATGGGGCGGAGACGCAGAGTCGCCGCGCGAGGCAAAACTAGCCTCGCGTGGCCTGCCGCTGATGTGCCGCCTACGCGACAGATGCGGCAGACGCGGTGCCGCCTACGCGGCAGACGCGGTGGCAGCGGCAGTAATCCTTCAGGGCATTGTTGCCGCATTGCCGCGTTGGTGATTGAGCGAGCGGAAGGAGCGCCGCGTGAACTCTAGCACGCGGCAGTGGAAGCCGCGTACGCGGCTGTTCTGGCCTCTGCCGCGTACGCGGCTGCCGCAAAAGTGTGCGGAGGGCTTAATATTATAGGAAGGACTGAGATTGCAGGCGGAGAAGCCTTAGTCTCTCGTCAGTGCGGTTGGTGAAGGAAAACTTCGGAGATGACACCGTCATCCCTCTCAGGAGCGGACTTTCTTTAGATAAGCTCATCCGTTTGTCTCCCTAGAGTACCTTCGGGAGGAAGATCTCTTCCGACTTCTCGGAGTCTCGGATCTCGGCACGGCTAAGCAAAAACCATCAAAAATAATCCCGTGAATTGCACAAAAAGCCCACATCAGGACGTAGCCTTATCTGGCCGAAAACTGAAGCCTACACCTGCCGTGCAAACCATATGGTCTGGTCGTTCTCTTGAACAGAGATGCCCAGACCTTTAACGTGAGCTTCATGTCAGGAGTCTGGCTGTCTGGGTGGAAAGCGAGCTTTACCGCAATTGCCACGCCAGCCTCGTCAAGACAATCAGTTCTCACCTAGGTTCCAAATAAAGAAGATTCACCAAAATAAAAATAACAATGAACTATGCGAAGTACCAACCTAGATATAAAGGGAGCCGTTGAAATGTGGGATCTCGTCGCCAGGACTATTAAAGAAATGAGAGGGATTACTATGCATACTAATGTCCTTAGGTGTTTCCCTGTGTACAGATCTTTAGTACAATATCCATTTGCGGGACAAACGTATCTAACCCCTTCCTGTATGGGAATACCCCTAGCCGCCTCTGAAACGGGAGTGCGTAGCCCACAGTGTGCGGTCAAGATATTATTCAACGGACATCGCCACCACAGCCGCGTGGTTCAAACCTGGTTTTTATTAGCCATGGAGCGCCTTTACTACAGGCTCTATACACTGGAGCCAGGGATGGGGGACATTAACGACGCAAACAGGGTCGGGGAGGAGGCTGTATGAGATTTTCTGCCCATCAGAAGCCCCCCCCCCAGACCCTACTTGCGCCTTACAAGGTCGCGAGTATCACTAGCTGCAGCGACTGGTTAGCAGAGGAATAGGCAACTGCGTGGTCCCGTAACGATTTCCCTGAATTTCACTCCGAACTACGATGAACAACCCAGACGGTCCTTTTCCGGTTGTATGTTCACCAAACACTCATGCTATACGATGCCTTATCCATTGCCCGCACGTCGGGCGGGTTACTTAATACTACTGAGTCATGTGCTCATAAGTACTGCACGGAAAAGTGGTGTAATCCCTTTCAGCCCCTCCAAGCTGCCACAAGCACGGAGGCAGCGGACGGTTGACATTGGGTCTACCGTAACCTTCACGCGCGCTTCTTTGTGTCTGGTGCAATCACGGAGGACGTCCAAAGATGACGCCTGAAGGAAGTGAACCTGGATGAGTGGAAACGGAGGATCACCCATCATTTGTCTCAAGAATTCGACTTCCTAAGTGGTTTTTAGTTAGGAAGTGAAAGAAGATAAGTGGAAATGGAGCATCCCACATCACTTGTCTCCAGAATTCGACATCCTAACTGATCTTTAGTTTGGAAGTGAACCTAGAAGAGTGGAAACGAAGCATCACACATCAATTGCCTCCAGAATTCGAATCAATTGCCTCCAGAATTCGACTTGCTAAGCGGTTTTTAGTTGGGGAGCGAACCTAAATGACTTGGACGAAACATCACACATCAGTTGTCTCCAGGACTGGTCTTTTTCAACAGAACCGCAGCTGTGAACTTCTCTGAAGCGACGAGAGCAGTTTCCACATGAGCAGCATAGATACACCGTACCCTGGAGATCCTTCCTTTGCCCAGTTCTGTGCTCTCTAGACAAGACGATGTGCACATACTTCACGAGCACACTACGTGTTGAAAGATTTATTTAAAATGCCACATCTCAAAGCATCTAGAGTCATTTTCTAAATCAAACCATGGTAGTTAGGCGCCTTATAAAAAGTGTCCCTAACACGAAAAAAGGAACCATGACACAGCGATAGCGAAGAAAACAAGCTGACGCGGAGGAGAGCACGGATTTGGACGGGGGAAGTGACTCCAGGGTGTGGCTCAAGTGACGCACCCGTGTTAAAATTGCCTACATCCTGAAGTTTCCTCCCCTGCCCAAAACGGAACCAAATAAAATCACGGATGTGTAGCATAGAGATCAGTATCAGATGAGAGCGCGGTCTTGCTTTATGAACTGATTGGGACGATCATCAGACCAGTCGTGACTTCAGAAACTCACTGCATCGAAGCCCGTTCTATTTCAAGGCTTGTTATCTCATTGCTTTCCTTCTGTGTCAAGGAGGCTGTCTCGACAATGCTGAGGTACATCATACACCAGCTCATATGCGCTTCAACAAACTCATTTCATCGTTCATAACGCGTTTACTGCTACAAAACGAGCAGAATACAATATAGGCGTCAGCTCGGGACCCATCTCGGACGTCCTCCGTGACTGCACCACAAGCAGCGTATTGCGCGTGAGGATTATTGTAGACCCAATGTCAACCGACCGGTGCCTCCATTATTGTCCAAGCTGCCAAGCCAGCGGACGATGCTGCGTCGTCGATTCCGCTGCACGGTGCGCGAGCGCGCTCTATCGCGAAAGCCTGACCCAATCGAATGCACGGGGGGGGGGTGTTTTTACGTGCCATCTTGCCTCCTTTACCCTGTAACCGTTTCAATGTTCTGTTGCCTTTGCTATTGGACGGGTCCTGTGCCCAGGATGTGCGTGTGTGTCGTGGTGTTTTCGACATTCCTTGTTGGCCGAGAGCTTGCGCCATACATTGGCGAGGAGCGCTTCGTGTCAGATCAACTCTGACGGCGCAGTGAGAGCCGTGTCCTGTCGCCAACACCTTCGCCGACTTCCTTTGCATAATGGGGCAGATATCTGGGTCATGATCCGAGAGTCCCTGGTTGCGGAATCGGTTCTCGCCATCGATCTAATTCGATGAAATAGTTTCTGTCCGTGGTGGTCTTCTCGCATGCGATGAAGTAGAATAAAATAATAAATGTTACAATCCCGCAACGCAGCGAAAAGTTGGCGCCATTGAGTACTTCAAATGAACAACCTCAAGCACTGCGCCCCGAAGACTGATCCACTGCGCTCTCGCTGTCTTCGCCCTCCTTGGACATCGTGCTCACGCTAGTCCCATATCTCTTCACTTGTGATGTTCCGCCTCATTTTTTTCCTGTTCTTTTAAAATGAAACATTTTACCGTACTTTCGTCCACAGCATGCACTTTCGAGTGTCGTATCACTCGTCATATAAAACTGGGCAAGACAGACTGAACAAGGAGAAGGACTTGTTGGTGAAGATGATTTTTCTCCTTTTGGAATTTTGTTGATATTCGACAGAAATCAGCATGCGCCAAGAAACGCGACACGAATTCTAATAGAACAGGACATTATCTATCGAACGACATATAACACTGAGCAAAAAAGTCCTACCACAGAGCAGGAGTTTCGGAAAAAAAGTTCGGACGGAAAAGTCGGAAGTGCCAATTTGATTACCTAAAAATCAATAAAGGACGAGTGAGCAAATAAGACCAACATGTATTCTTGTAGTACCGAACATTGTCTTCCAAGTGCTATAAAAAACTGTGCAAAAAAATACAAACCTAAGCGGAGAGAACAAGTGCGCAAATGGCTACTTTTTCACTTTTCACTTTTAACGACCTAAAAATTGTCAAAGTTCATGATGAAAAAAGAAATGCAATACATGTTCTGATGGAGCAAATTATTCTCCTTTCAATGCTGTATAGAGTTATGCAAGAGACCGCCGGCGAAATACGCAATGAATCATTGAAAAAACGGCGGGACTTATGGGACAACCTATATATTAGGTTGTAACGAATTAAATGGCACTGGCTCGCGCCATTTTTTGGCGCGTCTTTACGCGTTTGATCAAGAACAAACCGTAACATGTGGCATATCATTTAGAAGCGCAAACTTTGCTCTACCGGAGAGTACCAAATTTTCTATGTAAAGGTGGGAAACTTTAGAGTTTTATTGACTTTTTTGCAGATGGACAAAAGGGTAATCCGAGGCATTTACTTGTATGAACTCAAGCTGGGCACTACAGCTAAGGAGGCGGACGAGAAGATCAACGCCGCATTCGGTTAAGGATGTTCCACAATTCGGCGTGTCGTTGGTATCAGAAGTTCCGGAATGGAGATGAGAGCTTGGAAGAACATGAAGGCCGTGGAGGCATAGTGATGTTGATGAGGACAAGCTGAGAGATGTGGTAGAGGAGGATCCACACAAAGGTACCGGGGAGATAGCGAAGGTTCTTGGCGTCAGTCACAACACAGCTGCCCGGCATCTGAAGGAAATTGGAAAGACCAAAAAGCTGGAAAGATGGGTGCCTCACGAGCTGTCTGAGGAGCAAAGAAACCGAAGATATGA
>OX377202.1:55749401-55800489 GCA_947396885.1 Heligmosomoides polygyrus polygyrus
GTAAAGGATCAAACTCCTTATCCGGAGTAGCTTATCTTTTTCCCTAGTAATCGTAGGTGTGGCCTGGAGTACCAAATCTAGATCAGTGTTCTATAAACTCTCTCAGGCTGCTAACAATGCGCTCCATAAGGACATTGGATCTATCCTAGTCGGAAGAGGGCATGCGGTGTCTTGTCTCTCCAATCCCCTCCTCCGAGTTTGTTTAAGAGCTTCAGCTGCTGCCAAATGATACAATGGTACCCATGCGAACTCAGAGCGTGGGTGTCGTGTCGTGAATGCTGAACGCAACTGTAACCTTGACTCCGCTCCCTCCTAAATGGGATAGAACTGGAACATTCAATGAGACCGGTTAAGTGCTATGAGTGGCAAAATCTCTGACATCTTTCTCGTCAGCTGGGTTGATTGCGTTTAAAATACTTTTTTCCTATTTACAGAGAGATTTTGCACAAACTTCGATTTGTTACACTAGTAATGTTTGAAAATTCATCTTAGTAATAATACGAATACAAGGATTTTTTATTGTTATATGTTGCTGAAAAGGAGTCGCATGCTGCCTTGCCCGTTATCCAAATTCGGTAACGGCAACTCAGTTATTACTATGTACCATTACGGATACATGTATGTTCATGAAAAATTAGACGAAGTAATAAGTTTTGAATCATTTCCGTTACGGCGTTTCGTATTTCGGTTTCCGCCCATTTTTGAGCCCTTCCGTTCCGTATACCCTGTTCCGCTTTTCTTTAAAAAATTCCCTCACATCCCTGATTCCAAGACGAATTATTCTTAGATCCGGGCTTTCCAGAATGCCATTATCAAATAACGCAAATTGGGTCGGGGAGGGGTCACCATGTATTCAGCACTTTTCCTCCTTCATAAGAAGGCAGATGAATGTCGAACATCAGAAATGGTCTAACACAGTTCATCAAGTGGTAGACACAAGTGTTGAATAACAGTTTTAATTTCATGCAGCACAAAGTGCTGTATGGAGCTCGTTCTACATGGTGACACGCTCGACCCAATTTGCGCCGAATGCTGTACAATGTGAAACAGCGAAGTGCGGATCAGAGTACGTGCTTAATCCCTTCTCTCCTTCAGTCCCCGTCCTTCTTGCCCCCCGGCAGCGCAGCATGATGTTTGATGAAACAGATGCCAAGATCGACGTCACGCTCAGCAGCGTGCTAACTGTATTCAACGTCATTACGACACTACTTCACAGTGGGGCGCGAAAACGTATGACTCAGCAGCGTGCCCGCCCGCGAAACTCGTTATGAATGCACTTTTATTCGAGATGCCCGATTTCAAAATGGAGCGAGGAAATTGAACGCGTTATCCGAAATTATCCGAATCATCCAAGGTCCGGATAATTGGATGATTCGGATAATGGCAATTCCGCGGACCACGGATTTTTGGATGATTCGGATAAGGGGGATTTTGCGGGCACCGGATTTTTGGATGATTCGGATAAGGGTGATTTTGCAGACCCCGGATTTTTGGATGATTCGGATAAGGGCAATTTCGCGGTGGCCGGATAATTGGATGATTCGGATCGGAATATCCGAAAATGATTCATTCGGATCCAATGTATAGTGTGCGTTTGCGCTCCGTACGGGTTTATCCACCTTTACACTTCATTTTCGCCCTATGGATGTACTATTAATAAATAAATAAATATATATATAATGATAGGAAATAGTGGCTTGTGGAGACTTTTCACCAGGTAAACGGTATCTATCCTATAGATCATTTTGTGCCCACAATGTATCTCTTGACGTAGTGATCACGCTAGCATAATATCCACTGGACGAACTTGTCAACGAATAAATAATAGACGTCACTATCGACTAGGGAAAGCTCCAGCCAGCGTTCAGATCAGCTTCTAAACCATCTGACTGTTGGTGAGGGAAGGCCACCGACCCGACTTCGTCCCATTCATTCCTTTTATTTTTGCCTTAATGGAGGAAAGAAGACCTAGGAAATGAGCCCCTCTCTACGTATTTGCGCAGCTTCTTCTTCTTGCGTTATAAATTTTTAGGATCGTAAACGCAATGATAGAAGTCTCGCTGAAACCTTGGGAAGCTTTCGTTGGCAACCTTTTGACTGTGAGTAGTAGTTTACTGAAACGTGTTTATATTTCATTCATATATCTAGTATTGCACTAGAGATCCCCCCATATATAAAAGAGGAAGGGTTTTTTGTCCGATGTTAGCCACCCGCAATTCGTACACTGGCTAGCTAGCCGGTTCAATCGCCCAAGTTTGCGGTGCGGTTGCCAGTTGTCCAAACGAAGACGCTTGACAGTTGTCCACCAATGTTGTTTACCATCCACTGCCATCGACTGCCTGACGTAGGGTGATTTCGAAAGAGGTCTCTTCCCAATACGTGTCTAGTGGTCATACCTCAGTGTTCCTTCCCAGCTCTCCTGTGTGGTGCAACCTTCCACTATTTTTACCGCCATACTTTTACCACTACCCACTACCAGGGTTGCTGCTACTACAGAAATTGAATCCTCTTCCACTGTTCAGTATGACAACGGGTTGTTCCGTTCTGCATTTTTTTTGCTATTTTGCCTCACATAAGCCGTTTTTTGTTTCAATTTACTTCTATGTTTGCCGCCATACCTTTACCACTACCCCACTACCAGGGAGGCTACGACTCTATAATAAATTGAATCCTTTTCCACTGTGCAGTATGACAACCGGCTGCTCTTTTTTGCACATTTTTACTATTATTTTGCATCGCAGATGGCATTTCTTCCGCTCAATTTTCCTCTATGTCTACAGCCCTACCTTGGCCATTACTCCACTCTGTTCACGAATCTGTCCTCAAATACCGAATTTCTCTCCATTGTGCACAATGACGGCCGGTTACTCTTTTCTGCACTTTTTCGCTATCAACGCTAAGGAAGCATTGGGTTTCTGCACCACACAGGAGAGCATTGGGTTGGGTTTCTGACCCCACATGGCTCACCACACACGACGCCGGCGAAGCCGGCTAGCCTAGCGTGGCCCGCCCGGCCAGAGTCGGGTGCGGGCGAAGCCCGCAACCGACCCTGGGTTGTGGGGACCCTAGCGGGCTCGAGGTTGGATTGGGTTTCTGACCCCACATGGCTCACCACACACGACGCCGGCGAAGCGTCGTGTGTGGTGAGCCAGCGTGGCCCGCCCGGCCAGAGTCGGGTGCGGGCGAAGCCCGCAACCGACGCTGGTTCTGTTTAACTGGTATTTGTTGTCAAGCCTAGGAATACAAGATCCTTAGGTATTAAAACCGTCATAAAGTGGGATCTTTAATGATTGGTAGGTACAGAACTTGTTCGCCGTTAGGACTCGGCGATGACTCACGTTCATATACATATCTGCGCGCTGCCCTCACGCTTCGCGTGCCTGCATGTTGTTCGAGATGTTCTTCTTGTTTCCCATATCTGTCACTTCCAACCATGACCATGGTAGATGTAGTCCTGCTAGGAGCACTTCCGGGGTCTCCGGTTTTAAGTCAACATAGCATTTTATTGGTGTCGTTGAGACTACTGACTTGTTTTCGGCATGTTTAACGATTCGAAATAGATGTACTGTTTAGTCTGGAGTAGGTTGCACAATCTAGTTCTGGGGAGAGTGCTATCACGGGGAGGTGGCAGCAAATATGCGCGTCCGTCACCTACCTCAGAGACTACTGTGATTAGTCGTCACGTGCGGCACTGAATGCAAATTCAGCTATTTTGCAGCCTGTGCAAGAATTTCCGTGGTACCAAAATCGACTGTCTGTGGGCAATGCCCACGTCATACGGAATTGTTTTCGCTCCAAAACACTCGTGAGGCCGGTTCCTAATAATAACCTTGTTGGAAGCAATGCACAACACTCGAAACGTTGCGTTCGAAGTACTGGGGATGGGGTTGTTGTATTGGTTAAGGCAATGTAATACCGTCTCCAGACCCATGAATGCTGTATTGGTTGGCAGGTGAATTGGCTTGAGTACTTTCATATGCCAAATGCCCTTGTTACTTTTCCATCTCTCACATCTATACGCACTTTTTTCTGAGACCTCTTCTAACTGCCCGCTAAGCGCCAAGAATTAGCATGCTTTATAATGACCTTGGTCTGAATGTTACATCTGAGGCGAGCCAATTTTTTGGTCGTCTTCAGAACGTTGTGACGGTAGTTGTGTTAGCTGGCTCAGCTTCAGTGGGCTCTTATTCTGGAGTATATGCCTTGTATACTTATGCTCTCCCAAAAATTTCGAATATTCGAATGGTTTCGAATACCGAAATTTTTCGAGCATTCGAAATCGAATATATTCGAAAAACGCGATTTTTCTGAACATTTGAATTCGAATACATTCGAAAAACGCGATTTTTTGAACATTCGAATTCGAATACATTCGAAAAACGCGATTTTTTGAACATTCGAATTCGAATACATTCGAAAAATGCGATTTTTCGAATATTCGAATTCGAATATTCGATTCGAATATTCGAATTCGAATGAAAAATCAGGCTGTATTATAGACATGATAGAAGGCAACACAGAAGAGAAAAGGGAAGCAATATATAACGGATCCCTTCCTAGTGAAGCACGAGGTTTTGATCGACAGGCATCTCATAAACCCCCACGTGAGTCGTAAAAATGAGATAGAGAACTTACACGTAGAACGATCAAAGGGCTTATGGAAGCGTCTAATTTCCTTGCTTACTGGAATACGAATTTTTCTCAAAGGAATACTAGTGTTTTGTTAATTGCTGCTTATGAGGAACAAACGAAAGGCTTACAACACATTTGAAGGAAGCATTATCTGGTTGAGCCACTGTAAGCTTCTAGGTCACTTTAAAACCATCTTTTTTGAAATTGGTGGCAGACTGACTGTTAAAGAACTTTCATGAAACAATGCTTTTGCCTAGCGGCAGCTAGTGAAGGACTGACGACAAAGTACTACATGAAAATCTGTAGCAAGTCTGTCCTGCTCATCTACAAATGTGAAATATCACACTGTCGATTTTGCGGCCACAAAATGTATTACAAGTAGCTAGGAATATGCTACCCATGAGGGCCAGTCTCATTTCGTTCTGGTGATTCACCCAAGTAAGTGGTAGGGATAAATATTTCTTATTTGCGATGAACTTGTGAATGTAATTATTCTCCAGCCAACATATTGATAAACTACGGTAAACTTCAGAAAAATAGATCGATCGATAACATCCGTCCGACATACACTGCCTCCCCTTTGTGAAGTCCGGCATACGGCCAACGTATCCATGCGAATCCCACTCCAAGTGGCCAATTCAGAACAAAAATCGATAAAATCGGTCGATAACATCCGGCCGCTTTTCGGGAAGTGAGTAGTATCGATGAGGTGCTCAGTATCCGGGCACCGAGCCACCATCGTACCACAGCTTTGATTCACAGACAGAACCGTTTTGGCGACCCAAATTACCCGAGAAACCCACCAAGCCTTTTCAAAATACGCCGATACACAAATTCTTGTTGGGCATTCGAATGACACTTTTCGAATACTTGAATAATTTTTGCTTTCTGAGAAATTGCGAATATTCGAATGGTTTCGAATACCGAAAATTTTCGAGCATTCGAAATCGAATATATTCGAAAAACGCGATTTTTCTGAATATTCGAATTCGAATACATTCGAAAAACGCGATTTTTTGAATATTCGAATTCGAATACATTCGAAAAACGCGATTTTTTGAATATTCGAATTCGAATACATTCGAAAAACGCGATTTTTCGAATATTCGAATTCGAATATTCAAATTCGAATGAAAATCATTCGAATACCCATTCGAATGGGTCATTCGAGCATAAGTATAATGCCTTGGTGTTCTCTGTTTTTCTCTTTCTCTTTGGTGCTCTGTTGTTATATGGGTCCAGGTAGTGTTGCAGCCACAGTGCATAGAATGCAGATGAAATGAAGCAAAATAAGACGGAAGTAGCTCTTCTGAACTCCTTTCTATTAGCAAAAGTACTGCAATCAACACCCACGTTGGCTCACGTTACATATACGTCGTCGCTGTAGTTAGAGGAAAGCCTCGTGTTGTCCCATGACTGGCAATCGCTTGTTATATGGGTCCAGGTAGAGTGAGCTCCGTGAAGGTGGATGAACACGGTTCGTTTATACGTATTCGTCAGGAGGTTGTCTTCCTCCATCATTCCTTCCGTGTAGCGACGCATGGGAATCACCGCCTGAAAAACGTGTTGGGCCGCAGACTCTCTTCTTCTTCTTCTGAGTATTTTCGAACCCGTTATTTTCGCAGTAAGAACAGCGTGCTATGAAAATAAGAAAAGCGAAATATGATCTGGATACCTTCAGCAGACAAAAGTACCATTCACGGCATAGAGGTTGCCTCGAATTCTCGGCCCCGAAGTGTACTCGCCGCGGTGTGGGAAAATAGGTGGTGGAAGGGGGTGGTGGCAACGTGGAAAGATGACACACTCTTGTCAGGGACAGGTATCTCTCCTGGCGGCGCTCCAAGCGGTCACATGTGTCTGCGGTCTCTCAGTCTCACCCCGTCATCGTGTTTTGCCGCTTTTGTTCATGCCGTCATCCAACGTCTCCATGCTCAGGGACGTTTTTACCCATGACGTTGCCTTCAGGTTGATCTTCTATATGGTGGTGAAGTACTTCACGTAATGGTCGATATAGTCGATCCACGACAGTTTCGATCTTTTTGTTTTCGTGGCGAGGGCCGAGCCAACTTCGTTATCAGCGCTAAGAATTCGACGTCTGGAATACGGTATGCTCCTTTGACCCTTAAGTCGTGATGTCTTTTTCGACCCTTACTGATCGAGCTTCGGTCGCTGCACATGCTCATCGCCCCTCAGATTTGGTCGTTAAATGGGTAGCAGAAGATGAGGCGCTAGATCCTTAGGTCATCATCTAGTGGAAAAAGTCGTAGCCCTACTTCGATAGAGAACATGTCACAACTACTATTAGGACGAAGATTATGTTTTTCGAAGCGCAGCGCTCTCAGTTCCATATGATTATATGTGTAACTAGTTGGGAACGACTTTGGACGTTGAAGAATCAGCTGACACGGTTTCCGCAAAGAGTATATTCGTTTAACCCATTGACGACCGCGCGGCCCAATTTCGGCCCGCAGTTTTTCTGTCGCGTGGGACCGCGCGGCCCAATTTCAGCCCGCGGTTAAAAAAATGTTCGCTGCGGCGCACTTCCTCGATTTTTCATAGTTTACTAGTATTCATTAGATTCGTTGGATCCTACCAATGCTACTTGCACAGTGGTCCGAGAATCATTTAGTTCTAACGAAAGCTTTGATTAAAAAAATCAGCACAACACACTATTCAAACCTCAAATAAATAGATACTACTCACGAACAGCTACGCATATCTTACAAAAATGGTCATGGTTAAGACATCTAGTCAAATTTCTTGCGAAAAACTTGAACCCAATTTAGAAAAAATATTTCAAACACTTGCTACATCGTGCGGTCACCTTATTTGCACGATTCGTGACGAACGTGCGCCCTTTTCTGTGCGGACCTTTTTATAGCAGCAAATACTTCTTCTACGTTTTGCTTCGAATCTGTTCCAGCCTTTCCCAATATGTGGCTCACCCAATGGAGAGGGAGCTTAATTTGAAATACCGTGAAGTAGTGAATGCAAGAGATTCGAGCCTCAAGGCGGTCCCAGCGCGCGGTCCCACGCGTCAGACACGCGATTTGCCGCGCGGTCGTCAATGGGTTAAACAGCAGATGTACACGTTTCGCGTCTGTTCTTTCTGCTGTTTTTTTAGTGTATTTTGAACATCGCCAGCGCGTCCTACTTCTACAGCATATCATTACTCGCCGATACACTTACAACGGGAAAAAAACCCGTCCGAGTCAACGCCCACAGTCGCAGGACTCAAACCTGGTTCTTATTAGCCATGGAACGCCCTTACTGCAGGCTCTATACATTGGAGCCAGGGATGAAGGACATTAACGACGATACGACGCTGTATGAGATTTTCTGCCCATCAGAAGCCCCCCCCCCCCCCCCCCCGACCCTATTTGCGCCGGAGAAACATGCAAGCAAATATCACTATCTGCGGCGACTGATTAGCAGAGGGATAGACAACTCAGTCCCGTAACGATTTCCCTGAATTTCACTTCGAAACTACGGTGGACAACTCGGACGGTTTTTTTCCGGTTGTAAGTTTATCAAACACTCATATCATTTAGGGAGATCGAAACGAATGCGCCACCTGAGCGTCCTGACAGTACTTTGTTTTTAGGCATTTCGCTTGTTCCATGTACTGCTCTCAGGCAATAGCCAGGAATGAAACTTGAGGCAGTGCTTATTTCTCTTAGGCTTATGTTATACTTCGGCAACGCGTCGCCGGCGCTGCGACCCGTCCCCGACAGCCGGTCACCGACGTCGCCGACGCTGACGATGGCACGTAAGAACACCCCCCCCCGCGTTGCCGGAGAACTGGTCCATGGGCAAGGTGCCAACGCGGCGCGCGGGTTTTCTGCAGCCATCTCTCACACCCTCTCTCGCCTCACATGCATCCCGCTCGTGTCTTTAGCGTCTGCCGCTCCTCACACCCAACATGTACCTCGATTTCTGGCTAACCGACAGGCCTCTCACTCATGAGCGCACTGTCTACAACTCTCCCGTTGAGGGCACGTGCGTGCAAGTTGGGTGCGAGACTACTAGTAGTAGAGGTGATTCAAAGACGGAATGAGTACAGTCAAACAGCGACAACAGCTGACAGACCCGGGCGACCAATAATAGATCTTATGAGTAGTGGACCGATTGATCAAATCGGCATAAACACCTGCAACAAACATTGAGGGCATCTAATGTAGCTGCAGATCTTCAGAGCCCCATTACACTTCTGTTGAGGCTACAGTGAATTAATTGAACGGGAAACTAGTGCGTAGCTTTAACACAGTGTCACTGCGCTCGCAAGGGAAGTATGACAGGCACTTCAGACCTTGCAGTTACATGCCACAAAACGGCCAAGCAGAGTGAAATGGCTAATCCAAGCAGCGTTTTGGAATCAACCCTACTATATCACCGCATCCCTATGAGACGAATGCTGTGTGTGAGGTCAGTTAAGTCCAGCTGATTGCTAAATCATAGCGCACACTATCTTATAGTATTAGGATTAGGCATAAAACTTCGTCAAGGTGAAGTTGCACCACGGCACATCAGGACTGATGAGCAACAACGACAAGTGGAAGTGCTCACCGAGCTCTGGAGGTTTCTCCAACTTCTGAGAACCGCAGCCCGGCCGCCTACTACAAGAGAATGCAAGGACCAGCTCGATGTACTTGCCGCTAGATTAGCACATTGGTGATATTTGTTTTGTTTTTATTTTCCTGCGCATGGTATTATTGGTATTTTCACTGTGACGTTGAAGATAAACTTTATGTGATAAGCGGGTCACTGCATACTTTAAATTAGGAAAAACCAAGCGCATACCTCACGCCAGCCACGGTCTAAATCACTTCGATCCCCTTTTTTCTTTTGCATATCAATTAAACAGTTGTAACGCAACCAATACTCGTTAAATTGTCAATTCTATGGGACACCACCAACTCTCCCTACGGTTCCGACCGTGTTCATGTTCTGTCCACGTGAATCTGCTGTTCGAGGAGACGGCGGATGGCGTGGCACTCGCAAGCAGCCAAGACGCAGAGGCTCACTCTTCCTATCTGACTCGCGCCGCACGCGCGTGGCGGAATGAGTCATGGACCAGTTCTCATGTAATCCCCCCCCCGTGCAATCGATTGGGTCAGGCTTTCGCGATGGGGCGCGCGCGCACCGTGCAGTGGAGCCGACGACGCGGCATCGTACGCTGGCTTGACAGCTTGGAGGGGAGCAGGAACTTAGATTACGGAAAACAGTGCCAACTTGGCGTAATTCGAAGTTGGGCGTGGGGCCATTTTGCAGTCACGACACGGCATATTTCACGGTAAACGCTAAAGAGAAGCACCTTGCAACAGCTGTTACGAAACTGGAGCACAGTGAATTCTAAGCATATGCACTTTGGAAGTGCTCTTACGATTCGTGGTCGTGAAATTCAGTTGGTTACTGAGTGTATATGTCACACAGTCTGTTTTGCCCATACAGCCCTCTTAGGATGCAAATTTTTTAAAAGGATCGCATCCATTTCGACGTTGCTATTCTATGAGTTTGGTCCAAAACGTGGATTTAAAATTTACCTCCGCTCAGAGTTAATATTAATGAAAGCTAAAAGAATCTACATGCTTTTGATGATAATGTCTAAGGTAAGAGTTTCACGATTATGAAATGAAAGGCTTCTAGGGATGAGACATGGCAGTTTGTGTTGCTCATTATTGTAATGAAATCCCAAATCCTACATCTTAACCACTGCATTCAACATTTGTTCTCTCAACGAGTACCAAGCAGAGCGCTCCGACCCTTCTAGTCTCATATGTACACTTTTCTCAGGGGCAAGAGGTAACTTCCAGATAGTTACCCACTCATAAATCCTTTCCAATCTCTCTCCACACTCTCCACATCGGTACCTGATTCAATTTTCCCATTGATCTTGGTATCGTCCGCAAACAACACCGCTTTCCTCAAGAATCAATGGCGGCTCAGCTACGTATGTAGCGAACAGAACTGCGGAAAGAACCCCTCTCTGGGGAACTTCGCTCTTCACCAACTTACAGACTCAAAAAGTACCCCCTATCCTGGCCTGAAAACTACGTTCTGAACAATTTTGTATTCATTTACACACTAAGGGATGGAACTTCAGATGTTCAGGTTTTTGCATAAGTCTAGAATGGTCCACCCTTTCGAATGCTTTAGAAAATAGAAAGTCAATTACATCACATGTATCAGTGTACATGTACATGTACATTATCAAAGTAAATTACACCACATGCTACATGCTATACCATGCCTTATCCGTTGCCATCACGTCGTTACATGATACCACTGAGTCGTGTGCTCATAAGTACTGTACCGAAAAGCGGTGTAATCCCTTTCAGCCCCCTCCAAGCTGTCAAGCCAGCGTACGATGCCGCGTCATCGGCTCCACTGCACGGTGCGCGCGCGCCCCATCGCGAAAGCCTGACCCAATCGATTGCACGGGGGGTGTTTTTACGTGCCATCGACGCTGACGTCCCCACCGACGTCGCCACAAACGCGTGCTCGACGTCGGCGACGTCGTCAACAGTTTCTGTGGCGGCGTCGGGGACGTCGTTGACAGGAGAGCATCGGAGCGCGTTTTCAATGTCACTGTCAAGTTCTATACATCAAAAAAAAAAGCACATCATAGGTTCATGTGGCCAAGTAGCAACAAGATTGTAAGCATTCAGACCATGCACAATCAAACAAGTCTGAAATGCAAGGTTTCAGGCGGGGCTATTTACACGTTACATAAATCTCGTTACCTGTGCTTTCATATGAGTCTCAAACGTCTTCAAAGGTTTCACTAGCAGCAATGTTAGAACCATTCAAACAGTACCTGTTTTTTTTTAGGATGCCTGTATTTTTCGCAAGACATAGTGTGTTTTTAGGTTTTAAACTCTAAAAGAAGCACAAATCAATCGATACGGTTGCTTTGTAAAGAGATTATAACAAGTATTCAAGCGAAACATCAATAGATTGTAAAATGAATAACAGACGAGTGCATGGAGCAGTCTATCCCGATAATAATAGAAGTACGGGATAGTGTTGGGCATTTAACGACTTACCAATTTAACGATTTTACCAGCATTTTCGGTTCAGCAAAGACCTTTTTCGTTAAATCGTATTTAAATTAAATTTACGCGGAATTCTCAAAGTTCAAAGGAAAATTCAACTCATAATTAGTAAGAATTCTATCTCGAAAAAGCTCTTCGCAGAGGTTTGCATTACCATTCGAGAAAGCGAGGAAACACTACCTATTTGTTACACTGTTTTTTTTTCTAGGCCTATTTGCTTCCTTGTAGAGCAAATAAGCCTAGAAAAAAATGGAACTGTGTAGAAAATAGGTAGTGTATCCTCGCTTTCTCGAATGGTAATGCAAACCTCTGCAAAGAGCTTTTTCGAGATAGAATTCTTACTAACTAAGAGTTATGTTTTCCTTTGAACTTCATAATTCACCGTAAATTTAAGTTAAATACGATTTAACGAAAAAGGTCTTTGCTAAACCGACGCTTTTGACGTATGATCGGGATAGACTGCGCCATGCACTCGTCTGTTATTTTGCATTTTACAATCTATTGATAGTGTTTCGCTTGAATACTTCCTATAATCTCTATACAAAGTGACCGTATCGATTGATTTGTGCTTTTTTTAAAGTTTAAAACCTAAAAACACAGTATGCCTTGCGAAAAATACAGGGTATCCTAAAAATACAGGTACTTTTGAATGGTTCTAACATTTTTCTTAGGACAGTTGTTTCCCTGAGCTTCATGTTTATATCCTCGTTATCATAGTAGTAAAACTAACATTGCTGCTAGTGAAACCTTTGAACACTTATCCATCCTTCTAAAAGCCAAATTTGGTTAGTAAGAGAAAATTCGGCAGATCAACAATGGTTGAGCAGACTACCGTACATACAGAACAAAAAATCATCATCAAGTCTTGAAGCATTAAGAAGAATTAAGAATTAAATTTTTTTGAAGATTAAGAAAAGCTCAAAATGTATGCAAATTCGAGGCAGATGTGATCACTTAGCCTTTCTATGGGCAGACTGGTTACCAAATGATGACATTGAAAACCCGCTGCCAAAAATGCGCTTCGATGCTCTCCTGTCAACGTCGTCCCCGACGCCGCCAAAGAATTTGTTGACGACGTCGCCGACGTCGACCACGCGTCTATGGCGACATCGGCGACCTCTGTGACGACGTCGGCGACGTCGGTGGTGACGTCAGCGTCGGCGAGGTCGGTGACGGGCTGTCGGTGACGGGTCGCAGCGTCGGCGACGCGTCGCCGAAGTATAACATAGGCCTAACACCCCCTGCGGAGCTCTCGGCGACGTCGCCGGCGACGCTGTGATGTGCGGGCTGCTAGGCAGTGCGTAGCAGCCCCTACAGCACAGCGTCGGAAAATATGCAGGCTGCTACGCACTGCCTAGCAGCCTGCATATTTTCCGATAGCCCGATATTATCGCAGCAAAACACCGTTATGAAAGCTTACGAGCTTGTTATCTTCCTTTATGCTGAAATAATTCTAAATGTATATGTAATGTAATGTATATTGTAAATGTATAATGTATAATGTATATGTGTTGTTGGCTTTCTAGGATTGTGTGGAGGTTTGCGAAGGCAAGGAAAACTGGCCTCCTGACATGGAAAGCGAAAAGCGAATTGGTCAACATGTACATGAAGAGATTCGTTTCTCCATTCTTCGACTCGCACTTTCTTGTCAATCCTAAAATTATCGAAATGGCAGTCAACGATGTGCATCATTTGGCAAAGGTATCAGTTTGTGCTATTTGAACTAAATTCTTCGTTGCTCTCCGAGCTTTTCTTTTCTCGATATTTTCCTACCTTCAGAGAAATCATTCTGGGCGACACTTGACAGGCTTACTTTGAGCAGGCAGTCGTTGCATGCTCCAGTTAATTTCCAAACAGTTCAGATTAAGGAGAGCGCATTCCAAGTATCCATTAAGGCTCGAGCACACTTCGCTGCCTTTGCTGCGGCAGCAATGATAAAGGATAACATCGAGCTGCTGCCTCTGATATCCTTTATCATTGCTGCCGCAGCAAAGGCAGCGAAGTGTGCTCGAGCCTTTATGGTTATGCCCGAGCGCCGACTTAGTAGCATTCGAATGATTTTCGATCGTTTTTGAATTTTCGGAAAATAGCGTTGTTCGAGTATATTCGATTTCAAGTAAAGGTAAAACAGCGGACATAGTCGATTCCTCACAAGATACGCTACGCATTTTACTTGCACGCGATATCGTGAGGCAATTTGAATGCGTATTTGGCCTATTCGATGACTGGCGGTGTCAGCCAATTCACAAGTTGGTATGTTACCATTCCCAGGCAGGTCTGGTACAAATTCAATAATTCCGGAGGGATGAAAAACGGTTGGCTGGCGTAGTCATGGAAGCCCTAATCAGCAACCTTGAATAGGAAATCACGCAACAGCTAGGTCTTCCTCCTATCACGTTAAGTCGCGCCTTTAACCCCTTCACGATATTGCCCGACGATGTCGTCGGACACCATCATAAAAGTAGTTCAAGGAAAATTATCACTCATTTAATAGTACAATTCTAATCAATGCGTCCACTAATAGCTACTGTCAAGACGGTCCCTGGGAAACTTCATTCGTTACTGTTTCTCGTATTTAACAAGTAATACAAATCAAAGAATTCAAGTAATCAGCGCGCGTGAAAAATGCGTGCTGTCCCACGCGGCAGTCACCTGAGAATCGCGTGTGTCGTGAAAGGGTTAAATTGGAATTCAAATCATCAATTGCGAATAGTGAGGAAGCGGAAGAAAGATCACGATTTCCGATTACACATATTCGAGTAATGCACGAAAATATTGGATATTCGGAATCATTCTATTATTCGAAAATTTCCAGTAAGTTATTCAAGTATTCAGAAGGTTTGATTCGAGGGCTTAACGCATATTTGTCTCACACTGATAATTGCAGGGAATTCCTCCAACTGAACTATATTCCCTTTCTTTGACAACTTGCGCGGCTTAACGAGTTGGTAGTATGTAGGCAAGCTTTCATTCTTCGGGACGCTTGTAGAGGCTCAGTTGTAATATCTCAAGCTCTAGACACGGGGGACAGTCGTTCGGTACACATTGCTGCCCGCTGCCCACTTCCCGCCCTGCCCGCGCTGCCCTATTTGGACAACTTTGCTGCGCCCGAAACCGTCGTTAATAGGCGTGACGTCGTCCAAAAACATAACAACTGTTAGGAGACGATTGGGAAGCGCATCTCGGGGAATTTTGAAGACATTTTCCAGTCGGTTCGGTTATGGAGGCAGTTGAGGAACGAAGAACTTCGCTCTCCTCTCTAGATTCTTTCAATTTTCCTTTTTTTTTCCTTTAAATTGTCGTCTCAACTAGAGGCTGTGGGTGATTCCGGTCAGGAGTTCTACATTGAAGACGCATCCGTAATTGTGCGCAAAACCGACTCACCATCCTCTTTTTCCAAGGATCAGACAATGTTTATTTATTTATTTATTTATTTACAATGTTCCTTGTGTTGAAGAACTGTCTAGTGAATGGTCGCTTTGTGTAATGACATATCTGGCTAAAATGTTGCTGTACTTATCGGAAAATGCGGACGACGACTTAGTACTGAGCAAAGTGGCGGGACCTGAAGAAGGCCTTGGCGCTGCAGCTGAAAACTCTTCCTCCAAATATGATGAACAAGGTTCTGACTCTTGTCTCAAGAACGAAATCAGTTCAGGACAGAGCTGCAGGGCCAAGGGAAGTGATTAGAAATGCGATGCCTCCTTGTGAAGGCAGGGACCCGGACATCTTGTCCTCACACGCCCCTCGCCCCGCCCCTTTTTAGGGCGGTGTATCCAACGACTTTCCGCCTCTAGACACTACCTTTAGCGAAGCTGTCTCATCTAATAAGTAAGCTGTCTTGTATCTAACAAAGGAAGCATCTGAAACATGACTGAAGGGGGACAGTGAGTCATACAGGAGAAATCTGCACCCTTGAATTAGTATGCTTCGTTTTTGCCGTGCCACTCAACCAAACAAAGGATCCTTATAGTTTGCTATGAAATTGCGGCTGGTCTCTTGAGCGCTGGGAGAGTCACTTGTATGGTTGTGCTCTGTTTTTTTTTTCTCGAACATTCGCATAGTTCCGAATGCTCACAAGTTTCTATTGTTCGAAATCAGATATATGAGAAAACAACTTTCCTGATTATTCGAATTCGAATACATTCGAAGAACACGATTTTTTGAATATTTGTATTCGAATGCATTCGAAAAACACGATTTTTGAAAATTCAAATGAAAATCATTCGAATGTCTATTCGAATAGGTCATTCCAGCACATCTATAGTCACTTGCAAACATGCCATGCCATCACGTTGCCGGCGCAATGAATAGGGGTCTATATAAACTGGTCCAAACCACACAGCTGCAACTCATCGACCCTTCCCCTTTCCTTTGAGGAAGCCATGCCGGTGATTCGTCGATTGTTGTTTGTATAAGCATCATTGTTATTTTAGACTTGAAGGAAGGCTCAAGATCCGAAACATTAACAATACATATTGGACCATTTAGAGATTCACCACTCAGAAGACGATTATGCAAATGTGAAGCTCATGGATGCAGCGATCCTTACGTATTCCATTCTACTTTGTAGTGGTGCTCGAATAACATAATGATTTTCATTCGAGTGTGAATATTCGATTTTGAATATTCGATAGAGCGTTTTTCGGATGTATTCGAGTCCGGTTGTTAAAGAGATTGCGTTTTTCGAATCTGTTCGAGTTAGGACATTAAGAAAAAGCACGTTTTTTGCTTATATTCGAATTCGAATGGTCGAAAATTTTCTGAGAGCATTACTATCCGTCTACATTACCTTGTCTACCTTGTATTTGGAACGTGTGCGGTCAATGTGGAAGAGATCAATGGGAAAATCAGGGATTTTGATGAAAACAGAGTGGTGAAGAACTCACTTAGGTAGTGAAGAGACACTTTAAAAGAAAGCGAGTTATCTGAACCTCTTTAAGCTCAGCTGCGCTTAGTTGGATTTCTATCTGCACAGTGACTTCCAGTTAGATCGAAGTGAACTTTTTTACACGGTGTAGCTTTGTATGGAGATCTAACCGTTTTGGTCAGTCTCTAGGATAGAAGCGAAATAACGGGATACGTAAATCTCGGCAGGTATAATCTCCCTTTGTTTTGATTTATTATTTAAAACGTGACTTTTCAGATCCCTTCTCTGCCGGCTAACTTCAAGGTCGAATCTTTTGATGAACTATTGGCTCTCCCAGATGATCTCTCTTTTTTCCCTCTATCAGATGTGCCGAGGAACATCGTAAAAGTCTCGGCGCTTGAGATGCTGGATGCCACAAGAATTCCGAAGCACCTAATTTCATACATTGGACCAACCATAACGGTATGTCAAAGTGTATCGCAAATACTGGCTATGCAGAAGAAATGGTGTGCAGCATTAACGGAATTCATCGGTGAAATGAAGTTAAAGGTCTGCGTTACCAGAGAGAACCTGATGAACCTTTGCCGTGATACGGTACCTTCGAGATAGTAAAGGAAACACCTGGTTTTGATATCACAAACAGCTCGCCTGAGGTAGTACGGAGAAGTTTATAGCAGCAAATGTGATTTTGAATTTTGTCAAGAACTCACTATTTATTTTATTTATTCGAAGCATAGATTATAATCTAGCATAAAGAAACAGTAGAATGCTAAATAAAACACATAGCATATGCACTAGTCAATCATTTAAACTCTAAACAATCTACAGCCACCTAGACGTCTAGTCAAAGCAAATAAGGCTAGCAAAGATTAGCTCTTCTAGACATCCTCGATAGGTCATCGTAGCAAGAGGAGCTATTTTAAGCTTACTTCTAACTGTTTTCGAGATTGTTTCACCAAAAATTTGAGTTGGGTTGATAGATAGCTTTCCGAAGAGTCCATCATGACAAGATCCGAGATTTTTCTCCTATTATTCAATGAAGCTGGACAGACCGTTGATATCCATTAGGTAACTGGTTATAATCTACCGGGAAACACCTCATCATATGCTTTCGCGTAAAATTGTTTTGAACGCTTTCTAATGGGTGTACGTCTCAATGGGATCGCATCGTCTGTGTGTGCCCAAGTGTTACGTGTTGATAGAAGAGGGATGGAGAAAGGGTTATGACAAAGTGATCAGTGGTTTAGCGGTGTGTGACGCTGCTTTTCAATTGTTATATAAGGGTTTACCAAGTGCAGTACTTCACTACCTTCTCCCACCTATGTAATAAAATGTTTGGAGTTTCTCTGCGAATGCTGAACAGTGATCTTTAACAAACTGATTTATTGGACTTCTAGCAGAAATGGTTCGTTCACAGGTACTAAGCGCATGAAGTAGCATTGGTGGTTACAATAAAGTCATCGTATGGAGGCCACGAACTCTTCGCGGTCTTCGCAATCCAAGCTTATCGAGAAAAGCCATCGTAGCCATTTGTTTCGAAGAGGCCCGGATGCATAGTCACGTATTCGAAATTCATATTCACATTTATTCATTGTCACATATTTTCTTTAAACCATGCATAGGAAATAGAAGACGAGTTGATTTTTCCATACCAAAAACCGATTCCAAAAGTAGCAGCGTCTATATGGGCCAGGGGATTCGAATTTTCGTCGATGTTCTGTAAACAGATAGATAGTAGGGTTTTGCTATACTTCGAAGCATTTGAGCGTAACATTAGCCAAAACTGATGCCGAATGCTTGACTGAAGGGGGGGACGCAAAACACTAAGATAAGTTCTAAAAGTTGGATGAAATAACCTTGGAGAAAAGATATTCTTACTCTTTCTCTTTTATGTCATTAAAATTGTGAATGTATTTGATGTTTAAATCTGGATTTGCTGATGATATGCTGCTCGTTGGTAAGCTTCTTATCCTCCTTTGCCCTTTTTGTAATCGTTCATGGTGCACATCTAAGAACAAGCTCAGTGAATATAAGGCACTGCTTCCCTTTCTGTTTACGTAAACCGCACATGTGTATGTATACATGTTCAGAAAATTTAAAGGCACTAATTACCATCACAGCCGCTAATTAGTGTGTAAAATGCGAGGTCAAAACAGGATATGCCGAGCGAACCTTCAAATTTGCACAATTGAGTTTCACAGCATAACGTCCTCCAAAGGCAACTTGGCACTGCTAGGTCAGTGTGACTCAATGTTCATACTGTAGCTCCTAGTCCAAAAACTTTTTTGCGCTACTCACGCTCCTCTCATTGGTACCCAATTAAACAAAATTGGCCATTATTTTACAAAGCTAAGATTAAACTGAGTTCACCAAGCACAAATATATACAAATTGCAATGAGAAAAAAGGAATTCTACAAGTGTAACAAACCTAGCGGTCCGGTTTGTCAACTGTGAAAGAAGCTCTAAAAGAGCTGGGTCCGTAGTGGGTAAAAACACATAAAAACTTAAGGATGAGAGTTTATCTTACATAAATTTGCAGATTACAGCATTATTCATAGCATAGCATACATAGCATACAAAATTGTACATTTTACACAGACAATATGGAGGAATAGACGAGGAGCCTTAATGCCTATGTAGAGGAGAGAAGCCAGCTCGGCCAAAGAGGCAGCCCAGATGCCGGAGGAGGGGCCGCGCTAGCAGTTGCTCGGACATCTCCTTTTATAGGAACTACCTTAGGTGAGTACGGTGGCCTCTGTGAATGGCTGCGGAGTGCTGCCGAACTCAGTGAGTGAGTAGAGGGAGTAGTCTCCCCGAAGAAGCGCGGCTCAGTGTTGTGTTGTTCTACCTCGCTATACAAGACAGAAGCATTTTGGATGCACTTCACATAAGAAGGAAAGCAGCCGTTGGCAAGATGAGCTTCCAAGAAAAAAGACTGGTCTTGTCTGCTCTTACACCTGCGCTTGTAAGTCAGCCTTACTCGTTTCACCTTTCTATAGCAGTCTGCCAAGGAACTTGTTTATTGGCGATTTTACTTGTAGCGGCTTTGTAAAATATAATTTAACTTATAAATTGGTATAAATTGTAACGTTCTAGTTCCGCACTGGCCGTCTGAAATCATCATTATCATCATCATTTTCATTAGCGTCTGTCCCGCTTGGTGGCGGGGTCCGCTCTTCTGGTTTGGTGACGCCAATTCTCCCGATCAAATGCTTGATCAGGGTGCACACCAGCCATCTCTAAGTCCAAGCGCAACGTATCTAGCCAACGTTGCTTCGGGCGTCCTTTGGGCCGCTTTCCAGGGATCACAAGATTCAGGCCAATCTTACGCACGGAGTCGTCGTTAGCGCGAAGCACATGGCCGTACCATCGAAGACGAGCTTCGCGCAGCTTGTCGGCTATCGGGATGACACCGAACCTTTGTCGCATGGTTTCATTGCGAACGTGGTCCAATCGCGTTACTCCAGCCGTCCACCTTAGCATTTTCGTCTCCATTACACTGAGGCGGCTTTCAACTTCCTTCGTCACGGGCCAGCACGTCGCTACTGGGCGGACTACTGTTCTATAAACCTTCGATTTGAGGTGCTCAGGTATTGTCCTGTCGCAAAGCACCCCAGTCAGTGAGCGCCATTTGGACCAGGCTGCATTCACACGTGCGTTCACCTCCAACCTTAGGCTGCCATCGGACGTGATCGCTGATCCGAGATACTTGAAAGATGTAACTCGTGAGAGCTCAATACCATTGATCCTAATAGATCCGTGCTCAACCACATCCGTCGTCAAGTACTCCGTTTTTTGACGTTTAGCTTGAGACCGAACAATGCCAAGCGATCGCACCACGCCTGTGCCTGTCGCTCGAGTTCGATTTTATCTTCGCAGGCAAGCATGACGTCGTCAGCATAGAGCAGCGTCCAAGGTGCCGCCATCTGGAGATCTCGTGAGATCGCATCCATCACGACCACGAAGAGCAGTGGGGGTAGCGCAGATCCCTAGTGCACCCCTACAGAGATGGGAAATTCCATCGAGGTGCCTGCTGGCGCTCGCACTCGACTCCTTGGGCAAGAGTACAGAATGCGCACGCACTCAATAAGCTCTTCAGGGATACCATGTTGCCGCAACGCGTACCATATAACTTCTCGCGGAACGCGGTCGAAGGCCTTCTTCAAGTCCAGGAAGGCAAAATGCACCGGTTTCTGTTTCTCGCGGTGCTTCTTCTAGCAGAAGACGTACGGCGTGAATGGCATCAACGGTGCCACAGCCAGAGACGAAACCACACTGATTCGTGGAAAGCTGGACGACATCCCGGATACGTCCCTCGACAATTCGCTCAAACATTTTCATGGTGTGCGAAAGAAAGCGAATCGGACGGTAACTGGCGCAGTCCGCAGGGCTGCCCGTCTTCTTCCAAATCGGGATGGTCGTGCTTTGCTGCCAGCTCTCGGGCACTTTCTTCTCAGCAACAACCTGATTGAAAAACTCTGTCATCCAGTCAGCAGGGCACCAGCCCTTCGACTTCCACAGGTCGGCTGGCAGGTCATCGGGACCAGCGGCTTTGCCTGACTTCATCTTCCTCAGGGCTGCTTCGGTTTCGCTCACGGTGATCTGAACGGGACCGTATACAGGAGATGCAAAAGGAATAGCAGGATGCTCAAATTCAACATTCGAGATTTCCTCGAAGTCGTGAGAGCTCAGTACCATTGATGCAAAAAGCAAAAAATGGTATCACTTCAGATGAGGAAGGAATACACAACAAGGCGTCCAATCACTCGAGGTGAATAAAGTATGCTGCGCTTGGTATCAGTTACCTGAATTGAAAGTGAAAATTGCGAGAAGAATAAAAAACAGTCCACAAAGACCTTGCTAGTAACAATGCTTTAACACATTTGCTTAAGCCTGGAGCGGCTGGTAGAGAGGAAATCGCTCATCGCTGCCCGGAAAGCAGAATATGCGGGTTCGAGTCCCGCCTGGCGCGAGAGTTTTGATCGCAACAAAACATCCTGTAACAGCATATAGCCTCTCTACCAGCCGCTCCAGGCTTAAACAAATGTGTTGAAGCATTGTTACTAGTAAGGTCTTCAGCTTAACCGGTTCCATGCTGATATCAGCGGCCGGCTCATCCCCGTATGGGTGCTGACAGACCTCGAGGATATCGCGGATGTTACGTGCGGTCAAACAGCGCCGGTGGTGTAGGGCGAACATCGCTGCCCGGAAAGCAGAAGATGCGGGTTCGAGTCCCGCCTGGCGCGAGTGTTGTGATCGCAACAAAACATCCTGTAACAGCATATAGTCCACAAAGAAATCCGAAGGACGATGAGCGTGTCTTGATGATGGGTCGAATCAATACTTGTTGAACGAGTTCGCAAATGAAGTGACAGCGAGAAACACTTCCAAAACTGATAGAGAACATTCGAAAGCGGTCATATGGGGACGGCATCTGACGAAAGCTTCCTCAGCGACAAAGCGTGGTTGAATGGACGCTCTACATCAATCCACACGACAAAGCTGGCTTCTTCCACATTTGACAACATGTTGAAAGCGGGGCTAGGAAGCGGAGAAGGTACCCTATTGAAGCCGAAATGTACCCTTTATTTGCAAAAACAAGAGCACTCCGCAGATCAAATCGCATGGACACCCCGGAATCGAACCCTTGAGCCCCTCCCGTAAGTCCGCCTCACTCTCCACTCGACCATCCAGTCGCTACCACCACCGTTGCGAATGAATCACTTGAATGTATATTGCAGCTTCGTTCAGGAAACGTTGTAAATTATCATAATGTTATAATCAAACTTTAATTTGAGCTCCAAAGCTTTTGTAAGTTAAGCTCAGAGCACGACAGGGACGTTCCAGGTGTCACTGTTGCCTTATCAGCCCGCCCTAAATTGATACCATCTTTTGCCATTTTCGGCCCGTAGCAAAAACGAAACACAGTTCTGTGATCCTCGTGCGATGCTCTACAAGACCACATAGGTCACGTTGAGAATCTTTGGGGAAGTTCATGAACCTCCCTTGTTATCCATCCCTACCCAGGGGTGTGCGCAATTACGATTTGCGATTTACGATTTTACGATTTACCGCGATTTTTGGCAATTTTTTGACGATTTGCGATTTACAACGTTTTGGGTAGTAAATCATAAATTTTCGTAAATATGATCTTTGATCCACAAATCTGCCTTCTAACGACGTGATGCAGTCCGGGTTATAAAGATATACCCAGATTAGGAGTCTCATCTTATAAGCTCCTTTCTGGGTTACAAAGATTAGAGTCCTCCTATACCCAGATGAAGAGTGCTCCTATACCCTCATGCCCACTTCTTTTGGTGTTGTTTTTCGATGTTTTCATATGGCACCATGCCAGGAAACCCCGTCATGTGTAGAGGCGTCTTGTGTTCAACTTTTATTAAGCTGATGGTGAGTCATAAATTTTGCAACAAAATTTGTCTTCCAGCAAAAATAGGGCTATACCAGAAAAGAAAAATGGGTGGCATAAACAAAGTAATTGCCGTTATTCTCTATGAGATTCTTCCGCTTTTCATGAACTGAGTGGATTACAGCTCTGTAGAAATCGGTCGGTTTCGACCTGCTGCAGAAGTCGTGTACCACCGCCGTGACCTCATTAACTTCGGCGAAGCGCCTACCATGGAGGAAGTGATTCATCGACCGGAGCAGATGGCAGTCAGATAGTGCAATGTCCGGGGTGTATGGTGGTTGCTTGATTTTGGTCCAGCCCAGTTCCTAGATTTTTTCCAACGTCTGAAGTACCGCAAGCCGTCGGCTGTTGCCCTGGTAGATAAAGCATTGGTTCGTATCGACTTCTTCCTTCTTCACCAATTTTTGCTGGATCTATTCGAGTTGTTGGCAAAAGCAAACGTCGAGAATGGTTTGACTACGTGGAGCAGATCCCGGTGCACTGGAACACTACATGTCCACCAAACGCACAGCAGGACCTTCTTTCGGTGGAGCCCCGGTTTTGACGTCAGAACCCCCATCTCGTTGCTTCCAGCTATTGCTTTCCGGCTTTACAGTTGTAGTGAGGCATTCACCTTTCATCGTTGGTAAGGATTCGCTCCAGGACTCCTTGCTTGAACCGGTGCCGGAGCTCTTAGGAGTCGGAAGGATGGCGATTTTCTTGGGTTCGTTCACCGCATGAGGCTCTGACGAAGACGATTTTGGCGGCTTTCCAATCTTCTGCAGCCGACGAGCGGTGGTTCACTGGGGAGAGTGGAGATCATAGGCCAGTCCTAGCGTGGTTTGTGAAGAATTCGACTTGATGGATTTGCGCAGAGGCCGTTTGTTTACAGCAGTTGATCTTCTCGGGAGCGGTTAGTCTTTGTTGGCCTTCTGAGCGGAAAGGAACTTCTTGTACCATCTCCAATAATTTATTTGGCTAGGCATGAACTTGCCGGTGACTTCCTCAATGTGATTGACCCCCATCGCTGGGTTGCTGCCGAGCTTTAACTAATTGAATATGAAATCACACACTTTTTCACCCTCAGTGGTCATCGTTCTAGTGAATAAACTTTTTAAACAGTGCAGGGAAAATTAACGATTTATAACTCAAAATGATCGCTAGGAAACAAGCTTTCAAATACAGTATAATACTTCAGCGGATTTACCTTAGGTTCCCAAAAAATTTAAATGTTGCAAAATGTATGACTCAACCTAATAGTTTATCTAAACTGTTTTTTTCACCTTCTGCCATTGTAAAGCCGTTTGGTATCGGACCTGTTCCGAACAAAGAACAATGCAACATTATATATAAGCTCCTGACTAGGAAACTGGGTTTCTTTCTTTCCTACCAAACTGCTAGCAAGCAACTGGTTATTCAAAGTGCGATAAAACAAGGGTGTAACTTATTCAAAGAAAAACTCGAAGTGTTCTTCGAAATTTTGTTGTCTCTTTTCAGTGGTGTGATTGAGGTTATCGCATTGACCCTATCTAATCCGTTTTGAATGCTGTGGAGTCTCGAAGAGTAATTGCTGGTTACGGAACTTGCGAGGGGTAGCCCGAGCATGTGTTGGTATTTATTAAGTAGTAGTGGAATATTTTAACGTTTTCGAAATAGGATAACTACAGATCGACTTGAATAGCAAACTAGCGCCATAGGTAGAGGTTGATGTTGTCGATCATGTTTCAGAAATCGTGAGTACTTCAAAGTTAGGAAACGTCTTCGCTGCAATCTCTACTATTAGCAGAGATTTCGAAATCGTGTGTCACACGGTGGTTGTTGTTTGATACCCTCTTATTACACAATGGATGTATTACTACCCTCCTGTTGTGGTTTATAAACCGTTTTCTCTTGCCTTAAATGGATTTTTCAAATCAAACTTAAATCTTTTTGAATTTAAACTGTATTCTTCCCAAGTCAAATTGGATTCCCTTCAAATCAAACTAAGCAGCTTTCAAGTCAAAGTGGGCGTCTGGCAACAAATCTGAAGACACCTCAAGAAAGCTGTGCGTTATACTTTCTGTTTGGAAGCGACTACGGAGGGTACCCAAGAAATATGGTCATCATGTTTCAATGGCCACACGTTCCTATCAGTCTGCCACGGTAATGTTCCTCGAGATATTTCAAAAGGTAGAGGAGTGGAGATTTCTGTGTGCGCCATGCGCTTGAGTTACGTTTTGCGTTCGTTCAGTACGCGATTTTTGTTGGAATACATGAGCAATTGTTGCTTTTGTAAAGGTGGTTAGAGGTGATCTAATTTAGTTAAAATTTTTAGCTTTGTCGGTGACTTTTTCATATTGTTTCTGCTGAATCCTAGACCTACACGCAAGTCAAAGAATTGCTAAGAGGTTGAGAATTTAGCGGTCACGCAAGCGATGTAAGCTTTTTGTTTGAACGCCATGCATAGGTTAAAATGGAGTACTTGGATAGACAATTTCTTGGACTTTTTTAAATACGTGTAATGTTTGATTTGGAAGGAGCCTGACTAGAGAAAAAATAAAAGTAAAATCGAAAAGTTTGGCAAGAAAACTGTCGAAGGTGAGGTGAAATAACACGATAAATAAGCAAATATTGGACCGCCCTTTTTGAACATTAGAGAAAAAAACTCTAAAAAATGGCGTCTAAAAAAACCACAACAGGAACCTCTCAAAAAACCACAACAAGAATGCGGTACACGTTAAGTAACTTATGATTTACGGTTTACGATTTACGAAATTTCGGATTTTATTTACGCACACCCCTGTCGGTACCTGCCGTAATCTACCACTATATAATTGAGTTAGCTCCGTACTCTGTAGATGGTGAGGCGTATCTCACTCAGGTTGGGAACCTGGCTGAGATACGCCTCGTGGAGGCACGCGCAATCTCATGGAACCCCTTGCGACGCCTCCGCGTACCTTGCGCAGGCAACGTCTGCCGTTCAACATGGGATGTTGTTACAGCAGAGGACGCGTAGCCTCCTCCTGCTTGACACAACGGCGTCTGCGCGCGTTTCTGAGCGAGCCCTGAATTCAAAAGACGGGTTACCTTCGTCACATCACAACCTTCTGGAGACAGAAGAGGAGACACCGTCATCCAACGACGAGGCATCGCATTCAGAATTGAGCATGAGATGCTGCTGCAGCAGAGGAAGCGCAGCTTTCTGAGCGAATCCTGAATTCAGAAGACGAGTCCCTTTCGTTGCACAACAACCGTCTGGATTCAGATGAAGCGAAAGTAAAGGAAGCAAAGGCCACATCGTCGTCGCATCGGCCGCATTCAGAACTCAGCATTATCCCATGTTGAACGGAGAACGTTACTGCTGCAGCAGAGGAAACACAACCTCCTCCTGCTTGACGCAGCGACATCTGCGCGCGCTTCTGGGCGTCTGAATCCAGAATACGGGTCCCCTTCGTCGAGCAACAAGCAGACGGAGTCAAAAGAGGTGACACCGTCGTCGTATGACGAGCGGCCGCATCCAGAATTCAAATTGGGATGCCGCCGAGAAAGCACAGCCTACTCTCTATTGACACAGCGGCATCTGCGCGCGTTTCTGAGTCCCTGAATCCAGAAGGCGGGTTCCCTTCGTCGCACCACAACCGTCTGGATTCAGAAGATCGAAAAGAAAGGAAACAGAGGTCTCATCGCCGTGGTACGACGACTGGCCGCATGCAGAACTCAGCATTATCCCATGTTGAACGGAAAACTTTACCCGCGCCAGGTACGCCTTTGCATACCTCGCACAGGCAATGTTTGCCGTTCAACATGGGATGTTGCAGCAGAGGAAGCGCAGACCTCCCCTGCTTGACTCAGCGGCGTTTGCGCGCGTTTCTGAGCGTTTGATTCTGAATACGTGTCACTGACGTCTGCCTTGAGCATGGTAGGACCTCTAAGGAGTGGTGGAGAAGGGAAGTAGGGGCCCTTTAGAGTGAACCAGGTGAGCGTCCAGGGAGGAAAGGAACAACCTGAAGGAGGGACCAAGGCGGGGAAGCCAGGAAGAAGAGACCAGTAGCGGTCAATAGTGAAAACAAGGAAGTGGGCCAGGGGTTGGGGCCAGGAAGGTGGGGGGGGGGAAGACCAGTGAAGGCGGACCAGCAATTAGATCTAGAAACAAGAAACGAGTGAGAGGGATACTGGCTCCCGGATTCGGAAGACGTGTACACAGTGGAGGGGCCGAAGTACTGCGCAGCATAAACCAATGATGTTACTGCACGGTGTGGAGAAAATGTCTATGAGGGTATCGAAGTGGTGAACGGCTTGATGCCGATGAAGTACGCAGCAGCTCCTAGATGTTAGCGAATTTTAAGTTTGACAAAAGCTACCTTCTTTAGATCAGTGATGGTGCAAAGTCGCGCGAAGCGCGCAAGTGCGAGACGCGCCGTTAGGCGTGTCGGAGCACTTGTCTACCCTAATCGGCAAAAATTTTAAAATTAGATGTCCGATTCGTGATCAGCACCCCAAATAACCTCATAGACGACGCTTCGGCGATTTTTCCGACCTCTTATCGACCTCCAGATTCGAGAAAGTAAAATGGTGCCTTCAAATTTTCTGAGCATGTATACATACACATGTGCGGTTTACTTGAAAACAGAAAGTGAAGGAGTGCCTTGTATTTTGTTTGTTCTTCTTTCTTGTCCTCTCTTGTTCTTGTTAGATGTGTACCATGAGTGATTACAAAAAGAGCAAAGGAGGATAAGGAAGTTGCCAACAAGCAGTATATCGTAATTCCAGATCTAGACATTAAATATATTCGCGATTTCAATGACGTAAAGGAGAGAGGATGAATAGCTTTTCTCCAAGGTTTTTTCAAATTTTAAAACATACGTTTGTGTTTTGCGTCTCCCCTTTCAGTCAAGCGTTCGGCATCAGTTTTGGTTAGTATTACGCTCTCGATTGCTTTGAAGTATAAAATTCGAGTCCCATGGTTCATGTAAAGGCTGATACTTTTAGATCCAGATCTAGAAAACGTCTGACTGACGTCGTGCAACGAATTCACGAAATCAGAAGATGTGTCACCGAAAACTTGCCCGGGAACAGTAGGAGGAACATATATAGGGACCACGAATCCGGATTCAGAAAACGTGTCACTGATGTCGCGTAACGGGCTCGGGATTCAGAAGACGTGTCGCGGACGTTGTGCCGTGAGCGTCTACGGATCAGTAGCAAAGGACTAATAAGAGGGCAGTAAGGGAACTACGAAGGGAGGACAGTAAATGGGGCCATTGAGAAGGGACCAATTAGTGGGGCTAGTTAGGAGGCTATAGAAGATATATGGAGGGACCAGTAGGCGGACGTAGGCATCTCGAACCCATCTGTTTGTCCGTTTTTTGAGGCACTTCCAGACTGATCGCAGGTCAGCATTTTGCTCCTCTTCATTTTCTACGTGGGACCGGAACTGAGCTCGGGCCACGTTTTAACGGGAGTCATTTTGAACGCAAAGATCCTCCTAAAACCGCGCTATAACGGGAGTAGCTTTCTATCCGACGCGTCTTAAGCGGAGTTGATTTCTATTGGGGAATATATATATATATATATATATATATATATATATATATATATATATATATATATATATATATCCCCATATATTAAGTTGTCCCATAAGTCCCCGCCGTTTTTTTCAACGATTCACTGCAGATTTCGCCGGCGGTCTCTTGCATAGCGCTGCATAGCTTTCGAAAGAGAATGACTTGCTCTATCAGAACATGTATTGCATTTCTTTTTTTTCATCATGAATTTTGTCAATTTTTAGGTCGTTGGAATGAAAAGTGAAAAAGTGAAAAAGTAGCCATTTGCGCACTTGTTCTCTCCGCTTAGGTTTGTATTTTTTTGCGCAGTTTTTTATAGCACTTGGAAGACAATGTTCTGTACTACAAAAATATGTGTTGGTCCTATTTTCTCACTTGCCGTTTATTGATTTTTAGGCCATCAAATTGGGAATTCCGACTTTTCCGTCCGAATTTTTACCAAAACTCCGGTTCTGTGGTTGGACTTTGTTGCTTGGTGTTATATGTCGTTTGGAAGAGGATGGCTTGCTCAGTAAGAATTTGTGTCGCGTTTATTGGCTCACGCTGATTTCTGTCGAACATCAACAACTGAAGAAGGAGAAGGAGTTGTTGGTGAAGACGATTTTTCTCTTTTTGGCATTTTGTTGATATTCAATAGAAATCAATAAACGCGACACACATTCTTATAGAGCAAGACATTTTCTTTCTAATGACATGACCATCCTCCTTCGGACGTCCCAATTGACCTAAACCTAAAAATGACCTAAAAATCAATAAAGGACAAATGAGCAAATAACACTAACACATTTTCTTGTAGTACAGAACATTATCTTCCAAATGCTATAAAAACTGCGCAAAAAAATTACAAACCCAAGCGGAGAGATCAAGTGCGCAAATGGCTACTTTTTAACTTTTTAACTTTTCACTTCAAGGACCTAAAAATTGACAAAATTCATAATGAAAAAAGAAATGCAATACATGTTCTGATAGAGCAAATCATTCTCTTTAACAACCTCATACAACCTTATATATATATATATATATATATATATATATATATATATATATATATATATATATCCTACCATTTATAATAGAGGAGGGTTTTTTGTCTCAAGTGAGCGTGGGGAACTTCGTAAACTTCGCGGGCTCGATGGTTTAATCACCCAAGTTTGAGGCACGATCTCGACTTCCCTCTCCGAAGGGGAGCGCCGGGAGGTGACCCGTCGCCGCTGCCGAGGAGGACACGTGGGACGGGTCACATACCCCACGTGGCTCACGATATCCGACGCTGGCGAAGCCGGTTAGCCTAGCGTGGCCCGCCCGACCAGAGTCGGGTGCGGGCCGAGCCCGCAACCGACGCTTGTTTCGTATAACACAAAACGTCCTATCGTCGAATCATACACTGCGACTAGAAAGTATAGGGACACTTAAAAATTCTACTTTTCGTACGCTAATCGATATCAATCGACCTGAATTTTTTATGTAAAATTCGTTACAGCAAAGAAGTTCGTAGCAAAAGATTCTAGCAAAGGTTTGATGTGAGCTAAATAAGAAAATAAAATATGGAGACACACCATTTTCAATTGACCAGAAAGTATAGGGACACTAGTAAAAACAACTTCATTGTCAAGATAAAAAGCAGTCGTTGATAACTAGTACTCAATTGGTCCTATGCGGTTCATTGGAACATCTACAAGTCGGGCTGGCATTGAAGCAGCATGATTTCGAAGTGTTTGTAGAGGAAGTTCATCCCAAGCGCGTAGAATTGCTGATCGAAGTCCTTGCAGAGAAGAATATGTCTGGTTATGCTCGTAAATCTTCTTTACAAGGTGTCCCAGATATTTTCCATTGGGTTCATATCGGGAGAACATGCAGGCCAGTCGACAACTTCAACAGAATTTCTTCTGAGGAAGCCTTTTGTGGATCTGCTGGCATGCGGCGGTGCATTGTCCTGTTGAGAAACCCATCCCTGACCAGCATTCTGTTGAAGGAATGGGAGCAGATGGGTTTCCAACAGTTGCTGGTATTCATCTGCGTCCATCTTTGCTGACGTGAAGGCAAGAGGGGGCTTTCCTTCTGCGTGGAATGCCGCCCACACCATAACTGTGCCGCCTCCAAAATTCCTTCTTGGGAAATACTCCTTCTCCTTGCGTAAGTCATGTCAGTAGAATCGGTTCCCATCTGGACCATCGAGGTTAAAGCGCTTTTCGTCCGAGAAGATCACCTGAACTATGAAATGTTAAAATACCTAGCGTCAGAACTGACAACGCAAAAATCTGCTTTAGTCCAAAGACGTCGTTTGTTCCTAGAGACGAACTCGAGCATGTTCCTTTTGTGCATTTCTGTCAAACGTGGAGCAGAACGGAGCTGGGTATATACAACATTCCCATTGCGTTTTAAGCAGCACCGAATCGTTTCTTTCGAGACTTTCTTACTCAAACTCTTGCGCACTTCCTCCAAACTGATTGATTTATTGGAAACCATTCGCACGATTTACCTCTCGTCTCGAGTCGAAAGAAGCCTGGGACGTCCTGAAGACTTCCTCGAGTGATATAGATCAGGACTGCGTAGAAATTTGCTAATATCATTCTTTGATAGTCCCAGTTGAGTCGAAATTTGGCGTATGCTGAGTCCTGCATCTCTGAGGGCCTTGATTTGAGCTTGTTCCTCTATTGATAGCATCGATCCGCGACCCATCCTTACAATGAGCAAATTATGATGCAGTATATTGCATAGCAAAATAGTTTTCAACAACGTACCTTTCTCCGCACACCTTATTTGGTGGTGTCCCTATACTTTCTGGTCACTCAAAAACAGGGTCCCGTCACGTGATCTTTTCCCGTTCCTTGCCACCTCGGGGGATTTTGCCCATTTCTTTCGTATATATGTTTTTTGCCGTGAGGAATTCCATAGTATAATTTCCAGATCAATTCCTGCGGGTAGCTAGCAGAATTACGCAATTTGCTGGTGTCCCTATACTTTCCGGTCGCAGTGTATTTCTACATCGTGAACCTCCCACTCGAGCCTGTTTGCGCCCAATTCTGTAGTCGTAGCACTTATATCCACACTCGTGTACTTCTTACCAATGCTTACAACCACTTATAAGGTTGGAAAAAGTCTTTTCATTGTTTTAAAGATTTATTACTTCACAACTACAATATCAAATCAATTGAGATTAACTCCATTTTGTTCCACACCACTTCTCCAAAGAATGGGTACTTTTCTAATTTCTCTCGCTTAAAGGACTGCAGTTCTGGAGTCGTATCATTGCTGAATTCAGTTTTTGAGGTCTTCATCCGTTTCAAAATATTTCTCTCCAATTTCTTGCTTGAAAGCACGGAAAAGATGGTAGACGGTAGGGGCGAGGTCAGGGCTATACGGTGGATGTGGCATTACCTCCCTGCTCAGCTCCTTTATTGTTTCTCTTGTGAGTCTTGCAACATGTCGCTTTGCACTGAGCGTCTGACATGTGGAACCCAAGCACCAAATTTCCATGCAAAGCCAAGACCCGTCCGATGGATTCCCACTGTCCTATGAGACACTTCGAGCTTCTCTGCCAGTTGACGTGTCGTCTGCTTACTATCGGTACGAAGAAGATGGAGTAGTTCAGTGTCGTCCAATTCAGTTGGCCTTCTTGACCTTGCTTTGTCCTCGAGTGAATAATCTCCCTCTAAAAACTTTCCGGACCACTCATAACAGGCGCGATGATTAGTAAAAGTTTAAAACCGCCTAGACGACATCCACAAAAAATCTATAGCTTGATCAATATCCATTGGTGGCGATCGATACTTCAAAAGCGAATTTCAGATTTGTGTTTAGAGACTTCGACCACCTCTAGGGCAGAAGTTCCCGGGCAGGGAGAAGACGTCTGGGTATTTTTCGCTATTTTCGTGTTTTCGTGTCGTAATTCACCCCCCCCCCGGCCACTAACTAAATCCACACAAACAATCGATAATATGGCCCAAATGAATTAATGGCGATGGACACCTCAAATGTGGACTTCACGCTTGCTTTCAGCGACATCGACTACCTCAGGCCGGAAGTACCGAACCGCAAGAAGGATATCCACAGAAAAATCGATATTCAGCCATGATTTTGGAAACTTCACGCTCCAAGGCACACTGCACGTTAAAGAATGTAACCGCACATGGCGCTTTATTCAAACCTGGATTTTGGTAGGATAACAGCGCCTTTACTACACAAAAAAACGGTAATACCGGTCGATATCGATTGATAGCGACCGATACTTCAAAAATGAACTTCAGATTCGAGTTCAGTGACGTCGATTAGCCCGCGGGCGGGGAGATCGGACCGCAAGAAAGACATCCACAAACAAATCGCAAATGCCGCTCAAAATGGAATGAAGGCACTCGACATTTCAATAACGGGATTCAGAGTCGTATTCACCAACCACGATACCCCTAGGACTAAAATTTCCGATCGCCAAAATGATATCCACAAAAAAATCGATAATATCGATCGATATCGATTGGTCGACTTCAGATTCGCGTTCAGCGACCTCGATTACCCCAGGGCTGAAGTTTCAGGGCGCTTGCACGACATCCACTAAAATCGATAATATCGATCGATATCGATTGGTCGACTTCAAATTCGCGTTCAGCGATCTCGATTACCCCAGGGCTGAAGTTTCAGGGCGCTTGCACGACATCCACTAAAATCGATAATATCGATCGATATCGATTGCCTCCCCTGCCGTGAACACCTCCCGTCGATGATCATCTAAATGCCCAGGCACGGTCGCCGACGTGTTCGGCACGTCTACGGCTCGCCATGCACGGTCGCCGACGTGTTCAGCACGTCCAGGGCTCGCCATGCAGGGTTGCTGACGTGTTCGGCACGTCTACGGCTCGCCATGCAGGGTTGCCGATGTGTTCGGTGCATCTACGGCATCGCCAGGCACGTAGAAGGCGTCTGGGTATTTTCTGCTATTTTCGCGCCCCTGATGTTTCTGACCCTATTTTTTGACGTGCTCCATGGCTAGTCGCTTAGCCCGTTATTATAGAGTATGATATATATATGATATATATGAATGACGTCCCGAAAATGGCCATGAGGCAGATCTGGCATTGATTCGGAAGAGTGGGTAGATAACGAAGTACAAGAAGGGTCTTGACCTGTGTCCGCATGCGAACGGTAGTCAAGTGTGACAGAACTACAAAATCAGTAATCAATACTGGATTGTGTGTTTACAAGGAGAACGGTAAAAAACTTTTCGAAGTGTGAAGAGACCTTTTTCCAATTTAATAACACGATCAGTCCTCCCACTCCCAAGCCGTTCTCTGCCTGATTCTGTAGGCTGAAGTAAGATTCTCTCATACGTAATTCGTTGGGCTGAGCGCATCTACTTCTCCCGCCCACCCATGCTTCCTACTTATCGTTAGGTCTACCAGAGACAGCAAAGAAAAATTGTTAAAAAAGTATGAAGAGCCATGGAAAGGTAACCCCACCCCCGAGCCGTTTTCTGCATACTTCTGTAGGGTGTAAGTAAGACTCTCCTATTCGATGTTCGTTGGGTTGAGCGCAGCTTCTCCCACCCACCCATGCTTCTTATTTATCGCATGGACACTCTTCTAGGACGCTGCGATTTTTATTCGATTGATAGCAGAAGTTAAACAACACATACATCAGCAAGGAACACACATATCCCCACTTTGGTGGTTTATGTAAGCGGTGAACTTTTGGAGTGCATGACGCGATCTCATCTTTTAATTGCTTTCCCTGATTACTTCACCCTTTAGAGAAATATCTTCCATTAAAAACATTATTGGAAATCTTGAGCATGGGGTTCACCCTCTCTCTTCCTCACGATATTCAACGATTTTCTGAGAACCTATTAAATGAAAATGTCAAGGACGGTTTTACACCTGTTATACTTCTATATAAACTCAGCAGACTTTGACACACTTACAACCACAGAAAGCCCTCCGAGTTGTCCACCGTAGCTTCACGGTGCAATTCCGGAACATCTTTTTTGGACCATGCAGTCGTCTTGTCATCGCCTCGGCCAACATGCCGGGGCGCCTCAGCCCATACGGCCGTCATTCACTGCTGCCGCGATGAACCACAATCCCCGGATACTAGGGGCGAAACTGTTTCAAACTATTTCATCGACCTTTGAACGCGATATTGAGTTTCTCTCCATTGGAAGTAGGAAAATCAAAGGCAGAAAATCCCACAATATATGACGGAATAAGGCATGATTCACTGTCTGTGGTGGTTGTCAAAAAAAAAACAACAACATATGTTTTGAATTTCTGTACAATGACGGGGGTGAAGGCTTTATCTCGGCAGCTATGATACGATAAAGGGGCACACATCTCTGCAGCGATACAAATGCATAAATATGATGGATCGATAGGCAAAGCTATGATTCGATAATGCGGACACACGCCCTCAAAACGATACCAATGTACCAGTACCAAAGGTTAGATAGGCATTACAGCGTTATGTTATAGTGATACCATATTATGAGAATGACAATAGCATGGGAATAACCGTCTGCCCGAGGCACAATGAATGCTGTATGATGCATGATACATGTAACATCGCCAGAGGAACTAGCGAGAAGGCGAATAAGCTGAGTTGTTGTAGACCATCAAGAATATAGGAAATGACACGCCACTGTACGAGAGAATAGAGAACGTAGCAAAGAACATCCTGGCGAATGATGTCTGAGTCAAAATTTATACAACACAACTATTAAGCAATAGAGGAGTGGTTCTATATAAGCTAGGAAAGCTTTCTGGGTCTTCCACCTTCCCACCCTCATGACGTTCTCCGGTGCTATCCCTGCTCGGATTGCGGTAGTAGCGGCGCCTCCTCGAAAAGAGTGAGTAGAGTAAGATGCTGATTCCCAAGACCCGCCTATTGCAATATGTGCTTGACTTTTCTGGCAACGACGTCCCTGCTTGGGGGCCGTCCCGAAACGGAACTGAAAATAAATTCTCCTCTCGAAGGAGAAATGTGCAGCCGACTAAACTGTTCCCACAACAGAAGCTGTCTCCCATGTAGATGGAAGGCAGTTTACGACCCAGCACCCTGCTGATCCACCTTGGACCTATTTACGCACAACCACCAGAGGGAACCCCCTTCGAAAATAACATCCTCGAACCGGAGATTACACAACTCGCTTGCCCTTAGAAAAGCAACGTACATGAGGAGAATCATTGTGGCTTCCGTCAGGGCAGGGACTGTGTGAGCTTGGAGTGCCCAGCTAATAACCTTGTCTATGTCCTGGGGTGTTGCTTTAGAACTATGAACGATTGGACGATTCCTAGCCGCGCCCTTGATTAAGGCTCTCTGAATCTCCTGCTCATCCGAGGGAAGTGGTCCAAAAAAAAAATGAGTTAAGGCTGCGGTCTGATATCCCAGTGACTTAACTCTACCCTGATGGATGAGCGATGCTAGATATAAATTCCTTAACTTGCGCAAAGCAGACATAGGCACATTCCATTTCTGAATAGAGGAAAAGAAATCGTCGCGAACCCGATTGTAAAGAAAGTGTTGCTTTAAAAATGACGGATTCAAAACAGGATTAGATTGTTTGTAACTGCCATAGGCAAACCAGCTCTCGTTGCTATTGTCGCCGTTTCTCTCGCTGCAATCTTTTAGGATCCATAAAGCTATCTGAAGAACTGCTGGCTTAGGCCCGATAAAATAAAAAACTGTGCAAATTGGAGTGTGATACTGTCGGCTGCCGAAATAGCCGGGATGGGGCTGACCCCACCCAAGCGGCCCCGCCCACTCGCGCCGCCGTGCCAAACCGTTAAGGCGGCGCAGAGAAATTCAAAACTCCACTTTTGCCTCCGATAGCTCTACAGAAAGACCTATGAAAAAAGGGGGATCAAAAAAAAACCTCTACGGAGATGAATTTTTTGCATTTGGCACTCATGCTGCTTGCGAACATATCAATGGAACAGATACCCCATAATTTCTGTAGGTGGACAAAAATCTCATCACGCACGCACTAATCGTCTAAGTAGAAGAGCCTAGATGCTTCATCTGCCTCGCCGTTAAATTCTCTAGCCACCCAGACAAATTCAATCCTAATGGACAGATTTTTGCAGAAGTTCCAGATGTCTTGAGCGATCCTCTGCAGGTTCGTTTTTGTGCTTCCTTTGACCAGAATGGAGACTGCAGCTTGATTATCGGAATGCCTTACCACTTCCTCTCCGAAAGATGACTACTAAATGCCCTTAGTCCAAGCAAAATCGCAGTCAACTCTCGTACCGTACTAGACTCCCCTAGAAGTTCGGGTGCAAAGTTCCCTGACCAAGAAATTTTTCGGATAACATCGACGTATAATATAGCTCCTGTTCCGAATTCTGAAGCGCTCGAAAACCCCACGAGTGCGTGCTACAATTGCAAGGGATCGAAAACAGCGACACCTTGAAAATGTGAATTCCTCTCTAACCAACCTGCAATTTCTGCTCCCTATCCTGGTGAAAGGGCCCATCTGAAGGAAAGTGCGGTTTCTTCTCTTTCTCTCTCTGCTATCGACCCCCCTCCCCCCCCCCCCCCCCCCCCCCACCGCCTTCCACTGTGTTCGGAGCTCTGAATGATAACAAGATGCATAGAGGCTATCGTGCCTTGCCATTTGAGCCTCTCTAACAGGGATGGGCCTCTTTTGGAAAGCAAGTACCTAGCTAGGTGCTGAGCTCTTTCTCCTACTTCTCTGGTAATGTTTACTAGAAACTTCTTTAGATCTATTTCGTGGCCCAACCATCTTGTTTGTTGAACCGGATTCCATACGCACTTTTCTTCGGTTGTGAAGAAGCCGGCATCAAACAGATCTTCTTTAATCGACTGTATCGATTCTTCGCAACGGTGTGCGGAACTCGCCCAGATCAAACCATCATCTAGGTACACTGCCACGTGTATGCCCTTGGCTCTCCATCTCCCCAGCAACGGCTTTAAAACTTTGGTGAAACCCATGGGAGCAGAAGATAACCCAAAAGGCAATACGAGGAATTTGTGCATCTGCCCCCCAATTGAAGCCAAGAAAATTAGTAGAAGGATCCATCTTGACATGGTGATAACCAGAACTTAAGTCGAAAGAAGCCATGAAGCCGTTTCTAGGTAACAAATGTAGCACCTTGGCCAAGTCTTCAAACTTGACCCGAAATTTCTCCACCGAATCATTCAGATGAGAAAGATCCAAAATGAGACTCAATTTTTTACCCACTGCAACCGAAAGAGGATTAATTCTTAACAAAACCCGGTCAACAACACCCTTCTAATGAAAGCAGACATTTCCAAAGAGGCCCAGAAATCCCATCTCTCGTGAATTCGACCAGCTGCAAACAATTGTAATCGACCTTCACTGCTTTGCTGGAGCGCGGCAGTCCTGGGCGAAATGCCCGAAGTGATCGTAGTTGTAACACATGTCTCGCGGTCTCCCCGCCTGAAGCTCCATGCGATTGCTCTTCCACTTGCAGATTTCTTTACCTCGCTCTTTTTCTTCTCACGAAGAAAGGCGGCCAAAATCGGATTGGAAGTCTGAAGAGTTTCCGCTCTGGTATGCTGATATAAAACTCGAACACATCGGGGTCAGCCACGACCAAAAGCTCGTTCCTCTGACTGTGCATGGTGAGAGCTTTCGCGAGGGCCTGCTTGACGTCGCGGTCATCAGCCAAAGATTCCACGACGGGAGACAATACAGAGAGAGAATGCTGCTGTTAAAATCGAATTGGCGGCTCAAGCCTTTCTTCGAGAAAGAGGGCTTAGACGATGCCCCCAATCCGGCAGAAACTGGCGCAATAACGGCCGAGGTCGTAGCAGCATCAGTAGCTGAATATGTCGAAGACGATGCACGAACTTGGGCGATCAGCTCTTCCAGATCTCCTCTCCTTAGAGGAAACACGTCCTCCTCAACGTCCACAGTCGGTTGACGATCATCAGAATTGCCGGACATAATGTACGTCCTGTTTCGGCTGCCGAAATAGCCGGAATGGGCCTCACCCCACCACGCCCACTCGCGCCGCCGTGCCAAACAGCTAAGGCGGCACAGATGGTGATGAAATTCAAAACTCCACTTCCGTAGCGATGTTCAATATGATTAGGGGGTTCTAGTTTTTAATCGTTTTTTTTTCAGCAAGCGATGCTAAAACTAGCTCCTGAGCATAAGATCGTTGCAAAAATTTTTGTTTTCGATTTGAAATTTTATGCAAAATTTCACTTATATAAGTCATCTGCACATGAAAATTATTTTCATGGAGAACGGCGATTTGGGATAGAACTCCTTCCCCTCTTATCGAAGATCCTTGTGGAAAGACCTGATTTTTTACTGTATAATAATTGAGGGTCGAAATTTTGTGAGGTATAATTTTACCTTTCAACGTTGTCTTTCAGGTAGGAACATTATTTCCGTGACAAGTCAATCCTTCGGTTACGACTCATTGATCGGTTCCAAAGTACTTCAACTAAACTTTGTAACACTCATTTTGCTATTAGCAAATAGCTTCGATATTTAGTAGAGTAAAGGGATCAAGATGTCGTTCGACCAGGGAGAAAATTGTGTCGTACCATGGTATTCCGCAAAAATCGGGCAAAAGACCTGACTGATTCGAGGCTGCCCTAAAAGATCTGTTTTTAACTGTAGAACATTCAACATTGGAAACTGCATAGAGTTCAACTACGTGTTGACAACATAGCAACGTATTCTCTCGAGACAATCTCCGACTAAAATCAATAAGAAATACGTTAGCGTGAGTGATGTCTAAGCAGGCCAGAGCATATGCTGAGGTAGAGTGTATCAGTTTTCGTCGTGAGATCCTTGACTGCACTCATCTCTAACCTTTACTGCTATTAATCATTAATTTAAAACTTCATTAAATAAGAAATGGGGATCTTATCTTACAGGTCGAGATCAAGCCGAAGCAAGGGTTCTTCCAAAATCACGTTTCAGTCGACCTTCCTTTTTGCAACAATTGTATACTACAGGTACTGTTTTTGCCAATTGTTGTTTATTTCTTTTTTGTTTCAAATTGTGCATAGTGTGCATAGTGTGTGAATAGTGGAACAGTGAGTTTCTCGCGGTTCACATAATTTTCAAATTGTTAATAAAGGCTGTTTCAGCTTGAAAAGTGTACTACGAGGAGATGTATGATTTCTGTCCGATGGACTTATTTTCTGGAAATTTATCTAGAATGAAGTCTGCGCTCAAAGCGCTGTTTCAAGTGCCGCATAGAAATCTTCGCCTCTTCATCGATGGAAACTTGGTATTTTCTCGATCATCCCCAACTTTTTTTCAGCTAACAGTTCTCCTGCAAGGAAACAGTAATTGCAGATACATTCCGATGAATCCCTTCTTGATGCTGCCTTGCTGTCATCGACGTTGTTCCCTAGTGGCCAAGGAAATGCTGAAGATCTCATTACGGCGGTATTACTTCGCCACTTCGTTTTTTTCTGTTGCAATATTGGTTCATCTCCTTTAGCTGTGCCTTGTACTGGCAGGATGTGACGATACTCGTGATTTCTGTCTGCGAGAGCATTCAGTACTCGGCCAGATTTTGTCTGCGCAGAAGATCGATTCTGTCGGGATAGTGAAGGCCTACATGATCTATAAGTCACTTCCTCCCGCCGTACAGGTATATCCACAGTTGGATGTGCATTCCTTTTTTGATTAATGCAATATATGTTCAGAAAGAACTGCAAGATAAGAACCGGCTCATTGCGAGGGGACTGGAGGTGCTGGAAGCGACTGATGATCGAGCATTGCTGGAGAAGTATCTTCTGGCTGCTACAATGAAGGATTGTTCTGTGCGTTTCCACTTCCTCCTTTCCTTCCTGCTGAAACACTAGTGATCCTATTTAGCTGTAGGGTGAAGAATATGCGTTCATCAACACCACTCTGCACGGCCGTCACTTGCCGTGGAGCTAGGATATTCTGGCCTGCTCAGACGACATCGATCCTTTAGGACTGCCCCATTAATGATGACGAAGCCAGCATGTGACTCAGCTAGTAATCCCAGCAAACTAGTGTAGCTCAGAAATCTGCTCTTCCAGTGCCGGCCACAGTGCAATGCAGTGCCGGCCCACGTTCTACCCTATCTGAGCGCTCTTATGCCAACATTTCATCAGGCAAGAGCTTAAAATAGGGGTAACATCATGTCGCCCACGGCTGAGAGATCGCCTCACACTTCAGCTGTAGATGAACAGTAAGCCAAGCCAAAAGGAAGTTCGACTCAACGGGCGCGAAGCCATGCTAACAAGGGAACTGTCTGAGCGGTACGCCTGAACGGCAAGAACGAGTACTATATGGGGAATCCCCGTCCTCCAAATAGTAACAGAACACGTTTTGTTTTTGCCGAATCCTTGAGACAAACGAGTACGAGGGTGTAATGGTTAAGGGTCCGCAGAGCGAGCTCTTCACGGCAGCGCAAGATCCCGTGGTCGCGGCCTGGGTGGCGCAGTGGTAGAGGGCACGTCTCGTGTTCGTGAGGTCTAGGGTTCGGTTCCCATGCTGTGCCGCTTTTTTGCACTTCTACCATAGTATCGAATTTCCATAGAGATTTCCATATCTGAACTTGTGTTCAACGCCGTTATCTTGCGATGCCGTGAAGAGCTCGCTCTGCGGACCCTTAACCATTGCACCCTCGTACTCGTTTGCCTCAAGGATTCGGCAAAAACAAAACATGTTCTGTTTCTATTTGGAGGACGGGGATTCCCCATATAGTACTCGTTCTTGCTGTTCCGGCGTACCGTTCAGACAGTCCCCTTGTAAGAGCGAAGGGGGGAGGGGACTTAAAGAGAGGTGAGAGCATCATAGACTTGCATTCCCACGAAAAGTAACAGAAGATACATGCTGTTAGCGGCACAGTCCTCTTTCTACATCGCACCCACCGGGAATCAGCTCTGATGTCTCCATCTATACGAGACCTCTCGCTTTTCAGAAGTCGTTTTCATCACTATCTATCCGAAAGCCATGCCAATGTTGTGCAAGTAAACCATCACATGGTCGCTAAATTTGCACCATATATCTGTGGGACCTACTGAACATTGAATTCTCGTAAAATTAGGAGCTGCCTCGATGCTATCATTTCAGAAGTTAGTTGTGAGGGGCGGGCCTGGCATATTCCAAGAAGAATCGTGTGGCGCCGACCTTTGCGTCCCGTCCTTTGTGGCTCAACGACTGTTCTGCGTTCAATTTCAATGCATGATTCATGCAGAGTAGTAGTGAATGTGCACAAAATGGGAATAGGCTTAATGTGGGCGATTAGAGAATGCCACGCTCCTACAACTACTTGTGTTTTTATAGAAACGATTTTCCCAAAGCATTTTTTTACTATTCCCGCTGGTAGTGGTGGTGCGTTCTTACTGTTAATTCTCTATTAAAAATGTAAATGGTGCAGCTGAATCGAGCTGTTGGGTAGGGGATAGTTGATACGAATCAGTTGGGGTGGGGATAGTTAATACCAGTCATGGAACAAACAAGAAAAGGCAGCAAGTTGGCGGTATGGGAATCGAACAGATCACCCTTTACCTATGAAACAACGTCATTCAACCCCGAACCAACGATCCGCCTGCTGCTGGCGCTCTCATCAGCTTTGTCACTTACCATTAGATCAACGCCTAGCAGGTGTGCACGTGTGCACGCACCGACTGCTATCCCGTCATAAAGTTAGGGTCCCTTTCTCTTTTACTTCATGGATTCGGTAGAGACGAAGCACCCTCATCTACTATTTATTTGAAAGGTGGAGATCATCGCAGTGGTATTCACTTTCGCCGTTCAGGCATACGCATGAGACCGTCCAACGGTCAGTAGAGAGGTTTTGGTGAAAAGATCAAACACATTTGTGCACTTTCCCAGTGGGGAACCTTTAGAAGTATTTCTCTAATGAGGACCCTTATTACTGCTCAAGTAAATCTAACACCGTTTGCCAACTTAGCAGTTTTTCTTCGTTTTAGATAATGACCTCATTTCGTCTTGTGCCATCTGGTGTATACCATTCGCCTTCTAGCACAGAAGAAGCACAGATGATCAAGCTATGGAATGGTTAGTTCTCTTTAGTAGTGATTCGATAAAGAAAGAGAAAAATTCGGGTTATCATGCCTTCGTCAGGTTTTCTTCATGCAGAAGTTTAAGGATTGTGCTTCGCGTACTCCGTGAAGATCGTGGACTTGGACCCGAAAAGCCCGAAGAACTTGGTTAGTGCCTATGGAAGGTTTATGGCTGGTGTTAAATTGATCCGACTGGAGTCTATCGCAAGAAGCCCTTGTGTTGAATGCTTGTGATACTGTACTACGGTGATGGAGCCCCGGTGCGCTCTCTAAACCTCTTGTGCGTTTAATTAGATCATCTCTTGCTCAGCGACGTGGTTTCCCTCGGTGATCTACTCTTCCGCTCAGACTGTGTCTTCTAAAGGCTTATGTGGTTTGCTTTGGCATAAAAATCATTCTGTCACTTTTCCCACATTTATCGTCAGAAAGTGCTAGAGCCTGAACCAAACGCAGAGGTTCCTGCTATTGTTTTGACATTCACCTTCATCATGGTTCAAGTTTTGCCAGGCGTTCTTCTGTGAATGTGTTTTCCTTGACGTTAATTCTCGCGAGATTAGTATTCCCGTTCCTATAACACACCTGTTGCTTTCGTTGAGGTTGGCTGGACCGTAGCTATTTAGTCGAAGCTACAGAACTATATAGTCAACAGCTATTCACGTCGCCCATTCTCACAGTTGCTTGTTCTTCTCTTGTTCCGTGCTCCACATTCATTGTTTTTTGCTTGTAATTAGTCTATGTATGTTACTGGAACCTCATAAAATAACAATCTTCACGAAGAACTTCGTCCTTCACTTCGCAAACTTGTCGCACTTAGCAGTCATTCCAGGTGTTCTCTTCAGTAACGTTCCGTCATCGTACTGTAACGTTGTCAGCTGTCAGCATTAGCTGGTCTCGGTTCATTTTGGTATTACATTCAGCCCTAGTAGGACTCGGCCCAGTGGAACGCTGTATTGCTGCCCAACAAGCCGTGCTGCATTAATCTCATGTATTATTTTTGTTGCAGAGCCGAATATAGGCCTTGATGTAATTATTCAGAATCGGCCCTAGTTGCATATCACTTGCCCTTTATCTGCGATGATTTCTACGCCTTGTTGTTTGTTTCCTTTGCTTGTTAAATGTGATTAGAAAGAGAACTGTTAGAAGAAATGAATTTTCATATGGCGCATTCTGAAGTTCACTCCTGGTGTTTCAGTGGTTTTGCAGCAACCGTTCTATTTCGTGTGCAGTCTGAAGCCGGTTTGACAGAGACTTCGACTGCGTGGATGGCGGAGAAATGTTGTATCTTACATATAGTAATGAGGCGGGCGTAACTCGTTGGGATTCAGTTTATCGGGGCTAGAACTTCTGCATTGCCATATGCGTGTTAACGGTGCAGCGATAATTGCAACTATTGATATAGGATGCAAAGGTTCCCTTCATTGTTGCTTTGAAAAGTGCTGGATTTTCGCGTGAGCCACTGCTTGATTACTGGAGAACCGGTTTTCTTAAGCGAACCATAGAATTTACTGGACGCCAAAGGACGTTCTGGAACGCTACGTCTTTTAGTTTTGGATATCGGTCAGCTCACTGTTTTTGCTCTTACTCACAGCAGCATACTCTTGAGATCCTTCTTTAACGTCGCATCAACTCTGAAGATGGCCGTGATTATGTGCCAGGTAGAAGGGCATATGAGGATACTACTGAGGCCATTCATTGGAGGGGCCAGTGTGGCAACTTGCATACTCATTCGAGATGGCGACGTTGACCGCTCCATTGATCAGAGCGCCGATTTGTGACTCCTCTGCTGACAGGCTCGTCGATGACGTCGGCAGACAATTGCTCAATTCGCAGCGATCCTCTCCAGAGACAGCGAGTTCTCTCGAGCCTGACACCACCACACACTGCACGTGGTGGGCAGAGTGATGTTTCGTCGGAAACCATGCGCTCTCCCATGTATCATTTGAAGTCACGTGTTGCCGCCCCCCCCCCCCTCCCCTCCCTGATTATTCATTCATTTAGCGGCCATCTGAAGAGGCTCTTGTCATGGGCCTCGGATCATTTCCATGGTCGTCTTCCAGATCCAGGCGGCGGGCCTACGTGGCTATTACCATTTTCTTGGAACTCCGTTCTCTTCACTCCCTGTTCTGCATTTGCCACAGTTTTCGCTCGCGTTTGTGCTCTTTTAACGTCGGCGCGTTTCCGTAAGGTCAACGGAGTATTGCCCGTGACGTTTTAGTGCTCAAAAACCGCTGTTGTTCATCTGGATGAACTGTCAACTCTGCACGGATTGCTCGCCTTTCGCACACATTGCCATTCTCTTCATCTGAATCGCTTGAGTTTTTTGCAAGATGAGGATACGACTGAACTCTAATGCACTTGTTCAGGTATGTAGAAGGCGATATGAGATATTTCGCTCCATCACTTCATTTTCTATCTTTTCGCACAGTCCAAAGTAGCTTTTCAGACTTTTTGTCTGGACGCTTTTTAAGGCACACAACGTATTTGTTAGATCGCTTCTCGAAGGCGGAACTCGTGTTTATAGACAGTACAGGAAACAGTTTGTCTTGAGGCTTGAGAGCGTTCAGAACAACTTCACTAAGTTCTTCAATCGGTCTCTTGGCTAACCAAGTCTTCCTTATTTTGGTGTCAGTGAATTGGTACCAGACTTATATAAGAGAGATAAAACACTGGATTGTCCATCAGCTGAGCACCGCGACTCATTGAGTAGGCCAGATACGTATGCAATTTGCCTCCATGAGATCCCATAGAAGTAGAATACGTGACGCATATCTAATGGGATTGAGTAACGCTTCCTTTATCCGTTATTGTTTGTTTATTTTCGTTGTGTTACTTGAACAACATGCCGTGGCACGTAATAAATAAAATTGACTATTAGAGTTGGAAGGATGTGCCACCTACCGTCCGCTAACGATGTGGTTGGTGGACTTTGTCTCCGAATTCCGAAAATAGAACCTCTAGTTTATTTATTTATTTATTTATCATGTGGGTAAAAGACACACGTGTAACAGAGAAGAAAAACAAAAGCAAAACCAAGCAACACTCAAACCATTAACCACATGACCTAGTACTCGGGTAGTGTATTTGTGGCTATACGCTTGGACTCAACGGATGCATGGGGTGAGGCAGGAACACCAAACCTGAGTGCTACGAAGGCGGAAGCCGCTCGACAGGTAAAAGGCCTAGCCCTCAGGTTAGTGCTAGCTCTGTCAAAAGTTAGTTTCATGGAACCGCCTCGAGCTCTCGACGGTGTGATGGAGTAACATTCTGACACAGAGCAACGTACCCTCCCTGTGAGCATTTTAAGAATGGTGCAAACATCCTTCAGCTTTCGGCGCGATTCCAGAGTGTGAAGACCCAAATAAGCATTTCTAATACTAGCCCGTGGGATTCTAGAGTAGAGAAATCTCCCGGTTCTGCGTAAAACTCTCCTTGTGAAATTTTTTTGAACCTTTTCTAGCGAGGCTACATCTTTCTTTTTACGAGGTGAGAACACAACAGATCCGAATTTGACAATAGGTCTGATATACAACTTATACGCCAATGTCAGCACTCTTCTATCATTCGTTACTAAGGCTTTGAAAATTTGAAACAACCTTGTCAACCCTTAGCGACATATTAGCTTTACATGTTCTGAAACGTCCAACTTTCATCGTAAACGAAGCCTAAGTCTTTCACCGAACGTACTTTTACCGACCTACCGAAGTTAGTTGCAGCGGTTTTACTCTTCCTCTTTACCCTAATTGCAGTGGAAAAACTGCTTTCCAATACTGTTATGCAGATGTGGGACAGGAAACTGTAGTCTTCTCAAAACCGGGCGCCAGCAGCGTCTCCATTCGTTCCTGTTGCGCGCCAGAATGCTCCAAAGGATCCTCCTCGCTCGAGGGACACGAAGAGCGTCATATCGGTCGTTCAGGGCTTTCACGAAGAAGTCCGACCAACGCGTTGGTGGGCATCCTGGTGTTCTCTTGACATCCCGCGGAACCCAGTCGGTAACGGCTCTCGTCCAGTGGGTGTCTGCGAAGCGCATTACGTGGCCGGACCACCTAATTTTTGACAACTTGGCCCACGCGACAGCGTCTTTGATCTTCGAACGACGGCGAAGCTCGGAACTCTGGAGGCCTTCTCTCACTTGCGTGAGTCGTGTCACTCCGATCATCGTCCTCTCGATTCCACGCTGTGCGACACTGATCGCGTGTTCATCCTGCTTTCGTATAGCCGAGGTCTCTGAAGCCTATGATAGGGCAGGAAGAGCAGTGGTATCGAAAGGTGGGCACGGAGTCGGACGTTCTTCGTCTTCTTCGCGACTTCTTCGACGCTCTTGAGAGCTCTCCAAGCCGCTCATTTCCTCCTGCTCAGCTCCGGCGCAAGGTCGTTGGCCATATTGACTTCGGGACCCAGATACACGTAGCTGGAGCATTCGGAGATGTTCGTTCCGTTGAGCGAGAATGGGGCACCAGAAACATACACCTACTCCCACATACACGAACGAAGTCGGCCAGCATTCGTTCCCCCTGGCAGATGCTCGGTGTTATGAGCACAATGTCATCGGCGAAGCGAAGATGATGTATTAGGTTGGAAAAAAAGTCTTTTCATTTTTTTCAAAGATTTATTACTTCACACCTACAAAGTCAAATCAATTGAGATAAACTCTATTTTGTTCCACTACACTTCTCCAAAGACTGGGTAATTTTCCAATTCCTCTCGCTTAAAAGACTGCAGTTCTGGAGTCGAACCATTGATGAATCCAATTTTTGAGGTCTTCATCCGTTCCAAAATATTTCTCTCCAATTTCTTGCTTGAGACCACGGAAGAGATGGTAGTCGCTAGGGGCGAGATCAGGGCTATACGGTGGATGTGGCATTACCTCCGAGCCCATCTCCTTTATTGTTTCTCTTGTGAGTCTTGCAACATGTGGTTTTGCACCGTCATGCAGGATCATCACCTTCGACTTCTCCGGCCTGTTTTCTTAGAGAGTTACGACGACTTTGTGGAGTTGGCCGCAGTATGTGACAGCAGTAAGTGTCTCTCCACTTCTGAGAGTTTGCCGATAAATCACTTCTCTGATATCCCACCAAACACTCAAGAGAATCTTCCTTTCGTGAACATTGGACTTGAGATCAGACTTAGGGCTCTCTCCCTTTTGTACCCATTGCCTTTTCCTCGGAAGTTGGCATACAGAACCCAGGACTCTTCGCCTGTCACAATCCGCGGAAGAAACGATTTTCTTTCGTATCTGGACAGAAGAGAAGCAGCGATGGAGAGCCGTCGACCTTTCTGAGTGTCTGACAGGGCATGTGGAATCCAAGCTCCAAATTTCCATGAAAGCCAAGATTCTTCAGATGGATTCCTACTATCCTATGAGACACTTCGAGCTTCTCTGCCAGCTGACGTGTCGTCCGCCAACTATCGGTACGAAGAAGATGGTGTAGTTCACTGTCGTCCAATCCAGTTGGCCTTCCTGTCCATGCTTTGCCCTCAGTGAATAATCTCCCTTTAAAGACCTTCCGAACCACTCATAACAGGCGCGATGAGTAGTAGATCCCAAGCCATATATATCGTTAATTTGGTCGGCTGCCTGACGTGCTATAGATCCTTTAATGAATTCATGAAGAATGCCGTGCTGAAAACGGCCATGAGGTAGATCTGGCATTGAGTCCGGAAGATTGGATGGATAACGAATTACAAGAACAGTCTTAACCTGTGTCCGCGTGCGAACGGTAGACAAGTGTGATAGGACTACGAAATCAGCTATCAACATTGGCTAGTGCGTTTACAAGGGGAAGGGTAAAAAAAAATCGAAGTGTGAAGAGACTTTTTTTCCAACCTAATAGTTGCGGCCGGCGATCTTCACTCCCATGTCTTCCCATTCTAGTTCGCGCATGACGTTTTCGAGAGTGGCGCTGAAGAGCTTCGGGGATATGGTATCCCCTTGCCGAACCCCTCTCTTCACGTCGATGGCGACGTCATTGTAGAATGGTGAGTTCTTGGTCGTGAATCCACTGAACAGCCCGCAAAGGGCTCTGATGTACTGAGCAGGAACCCTCTGAGTGAGCACTCAATTTCGCTTCAGTTTCGACGGAGTCGGATGCCTTCAGCAGATCGATGAACGTAAGGCACAGCGGTAGCTTGTACTCTCGCGAGACTTCAATGAGCTTCGTAATGGTGTGTATGTGGTCGGTCGTGCTGAATCCTCTCCGAAATCCTGCTTGTTCGTATGGCTGCCCTTCGCCGAGCGTTCGGCCGATCCTATTCCGACGCTGGAGTTGTGGGCCACGCCAGGCTAGCCGGCATCACATCCGCAGGCCACGCCGGGCTAGCCTGGCGCCGCCGGTGTCGGGTGTGACGGGCCACGCTAGGGACGTAGCCCAAACCTAGCCACCGGTGCTTCCTCACCCAGCGTCGGTTGCCGACTTCGACGGAAGCGTCGAGCACGTTGAAACTTGCGCCTACTCCAGATTGATTCCTAGCTTGGTACCACTCACATCTCAGTATAGCACGCAGAAGAATGTCCTCAGCACTCCTTCTTCGTCTAGCGCTGTGTTCACAGCCTATTGCAGCTCGTAAAGCCGAAAAAATGTCTGACATTTCTGTCCAGTCGTTGTGTCCGAGCCGCTAGGTGTGGCGAATTCTGGAGAAGGTGATTGCATTACTAACTAATTTTGAGTGAACGTACGGGAAGAATGATTCCGAGAGCCTAGTGTAGGGGGAAACTGGGGGGGGGGGGGGGAGGGGGGACGAGAACTTGGTTCCCGCTGTGGACGAGCCACTACAGACAGTAATCGTAGAATTTCTTTCACCTCGAGACCGTCCCGGCGCAATGTGACAACGGAAGGGTTAGTGAAATTGAAAAAAATATATGCCTGGGTAGGCATATATGTAAGCAATACAAAACCTTTCACCATTTAACCGGAATGGTGTCAGCTCCATGTTGCTTGGGGGGGGGGGGTCGCCCGAGTAGAACGGAGGCGTGGAGTGCGCGAAAGGGCGCGACGAAAAACCATTCCAAGCGGACCACTCCACCGGCGAGCGCACGCGTTGCACGGCCGCGGTGAGTTTTTATGGTTTGTTTTTAGAGTTTTTTTATTTGTGTATGATGTGGGAGGGAGGGAGGAGGGGGAGGAGCGCCGAAGGGGGTGAGAGCGAGGGGGAGGGGGTGGATTCGGGAGGAAGGGTAGGCGTGCCGAGGGGGATGAGAGCGAGGGGGGATCCAGATTTGGGCAAGGGAGGGACCCGGGGTGTGGCCGAGTTACGCACCCGTGTTTAAATTGTCTACACCCCGGAGACCCTTCCCTTGCCCAAAATTTGGAAACGAATTAAAAAAGAGGAGTATCTGTCCTCAGGCTTTAAGTTACTCGGGCGACCCCCTCCCCAAGCAACATGGAGCCGACACCATTCCGGTTAAATGGTAAGTGGTTTTGTATTGCTTACATAAATGTCTACCTAGCATATATATATATTTTTTTCAATTTCACTAACCCCTCCGTTGTCACATTGCGCCGATTTCCCCTACCTCCAATGCGTCAGTGAGAAATCCCGATCGGTTCAGTCTTAGAGAAAACCGATAGTACCACTCAAATGATCGACAATATCGATCGATATCGACTGCCCGATCTACTGTGGAACGCTCCCGTCGGCCAACAGAATCAGTCAACTCCAATCCCGATCGGTTAGGTCTGAGAGCACCACTGATTACTTGATCGATAGTGCAAATGCCTCTTACTTAAACCACCAAAGTAGGGATATGTGTGTTCCTCACCGTTGTGTTTGTTGTTCAACTTCTGCTATCAATCGAATAAAAGTCGCATCAGCTTGGAAGAGTGTAGGAAGTAGGAAGTTTGTGTGGGCGGGATAAACTGATGGGCTCAATCCAACGAACCTTGGATGGGGGAGTCTTACTTACAGCCTACAGAATCAGGCGCAAACGGCTCGGGTGGACAGGGTTCATCGTGTTAAGCGATTGTCAGCCTGTGTAAGAAGTACACAAGTGCGGATATGAGTACTACGCATGTCAATAAGTTAGGCGCAAATAGACTCGGGCGGAAGGTTCACGATGTAGGAGCGCCCAATTCGTCGTTTTGTGTTGTATGAAGTTCAAAATTTTAAGCAGCACTGGTGCGTTCTAGCCCTATGGTGAACTGAGTTAGGTCACTTCTGCTGTGAATGGGTATAATGTGCCATCCTACGAAGGCGCATACTCTAACGTGTAAAGTGACGAGCACTAGAATAGGGCCGCAAATTCTCACCACAACACTGACATCAACTTAAAAGGCTCTCGAAGAGAAAAAAAAAACAAAGTGAAAACCCACATGGCAGTTGGACCGGTGCAGCTATACGGTGGTATAGGCAGTAACGAAGACGGCAGCATGGATGAACACAGCAGGAGCTGTTCTCAGAAATGTGAAGGCGGAAGCTCGTACACATCTGAAGAAGGTTATGCACGAACACAGAGGAGGTAGCAGCAACAGGAATGAGCTGTGACCTCGGCCATGCACGCAGGCGGCAGAGTCGTACCCTGCGGTAATACAACTGTAACAGCACCTAATTGCAAGCACTAATTGAACGGTGACAAGGACA
>OX377202.1:55800689-55954689 GCA_947396885.1 Heligmosomoides polygyrus polygyrus
ATTACCACAGTTCCGTCTAGTTGCCCGAATCCCTGCATGTCGCATGAGTTAGAGCGCGCTCCACGGTGAGTTCCGCGCCCCAAGTCCATTGCCCCGCCCACGACAACTCTCCCGTGAAAATTTCAGCGTTGTAAGTGTAGCGTCGAGTCTCCCTTATTGGGTATCACTGTTGGTAAAACAGTCAGCAGTAGGGTGGGACCCGGGAATTCATCATGTTTTCGAGTCGCGCTCACACCAGTCATCTCTCCCCATTACGAGAACTGCTGCCAGACGTTTATGATAAGATACTGACTTGCGTATGGAGTTGCTACCACGAATCACCTTGCGTGCCAAATTTGCATGTCTCTCTTACTTTTGGAAGAGAAGAGTGATTGATTAACGCTGCCTTCATCTCTTTTCCTTCAACTGGGTAGGGTGTGGGAATGGATGAACTGTAATGACTAGAGAACTTTAACTGACCTTATCACCACGGGAGCTCTAGCTGAGCATTTTTCTCAAGAAGGCAGAGGTACACTCCAAATGTACTGAGTTTGCGGGAATAAAGACAAGTAATGTAGTCGGTCTTTAGGCCTTATTCTGAATGTAATTAGCACTGTCGCTGTGTCAGCGGTGTTTCTTTGTTACAGAATTTGCTCATTTTCAGTTTCCACGTCTTTCTGTTGACGGCTTAAGTGGTGGAGCTCAGAGAGACTGCTGGTGGGGAGACGCAGCGTTTGCACACCGTATGCGGTCTTTGCCTCAATCTATTGCTGCTGCTCTTTACCGAGATACGCAGTCATTCGCTTCTGCCCATTGGAGAATGAGCTCTGGAGTAGCGTCTTCCATTAAGGTTTGTTGAATTCTCCCTGTTTCCATGTTTGTTTTATTTTTCAACTTGCGGAATGAGGGTTTGACGCTACAGCGGAGAAGGAAATTAGAATTTTCTACATTAGATTTTCTGGATCATAAACTGGAATCTGAATTATAGAAATCAACCGAAATTTGATGTGACGATGCTTGATTGGTGCGCGTCCCTTCCTTTAATTCCTCGCAGCAACACCACAGCGTCCATTGGAGATTTGGGAGGATACAATCAAGCAGAGGAAATCGGTAATTGGTGATGCGGAGCAGAGCACAGAGTTGGGCAGGGGAAGGGCTCCAGGGTGTGGCCTAACTGACGCACCCGTATTCGAATTGCTGTCATCTTGGAGCTCCCTCCCTTGCCGAATTCGAAAGCGAATAAGACGCGGATCTGTACCCGAAACGAGCAGATATGACGGTATCTACATACGCTGTTTGTAGCTACTTGCCACGCTTGCCCGCCGCGGCATGCTATGGTGACCCACCCCTCGACCCTGTTTGCGCCTCAGTTTTGCATGTTAGTCTCAGCCTAAACTCCGCTAGAGAACTGGTCTAATTCCTGCCTAGGCAGACTCATCCTTTCCTTGTTCGGTTCATTAGTTCGTGTTTTTGAGCGATTGGCGCGGGCTTTGTTTTTTATAGGTTCGTACCTGAAACCCTCTTACTTAAAAAATACCAGCCCAGCTGAGCTTGTCTTTCTCTATTTTGCGCTCCTTCCAATCCTCATTCATCTTTCCTTTTGGATATAACTGATTTCCACAGCAGGATTAGGTTGGAACCTAATATAAAGCCTCTCATGTGAGCGTCCACTGGCTCAACCGCCTTTTCTTTCAGTGACATGTTTCTTCCATCAATCAGAAAATATAAACCTGAAAGTCTATATTGCAGATCCCTTTGTCAACTGCAGCAACACACCTGGGGCCAGATTCATCAACCGCCTACCGGTCGATGAATCTGGCCCATGGAGGTGAATGTAAAGGTGGAGATAGAACTGCCGCGACAGTAGTGAAAGCGATCAGACATGTCTAAAGGTTTAAATGAAGCCGTCAGTCTCCACGTACAGTCATCTTTAAAGTTCCCACATAGCCTTGTTTTGAACCTCTGATATCCCTAAGTGGGATTCTGTATGTTATAGGAAAAAACATTCATTGCGCTACCTTTAAAAGAATCTACATAGGATTCCACGGCAGCCACGTCAATGAGGGAATTAAAAAAAATATCAAACGTGTGTTAGTAATGTAGTGTGCCACGCGAGGTTTTTTGGTGGAATTCTCTTTACGTTTCATCGCTCCGTCGTCTTCAGAGGCTTAAACATGGTGTAAAGTTTTAAATTTGCGGTCTACCCCACCAAGCGCCCCCACCACTCCAGCATTTTCGACCTACCCCTACTGGCTACTGCTGATATTCAAAGGGTTCTTATTAGTGCACAGCTGCAGGACATTGTTGCTTTGGTGAACATTCTTGAGGACAACATCACACTAAGATATGTAGTGCATATCGAAGAGCTTCGAAATTTGTCGAGGCGGTAGATTAGGGGATTGCTCAGGATGGGAGGAATTTATCAGATCGAATTCTTGAATTGTAACGTTAAATACATCGGGGAAACGGGATGAAAAATCCGAAATGAACAACCGAAATGAGTGCCTGGCTGTAACTAGTGACTTTTTGCCGTTCGTGCCCCATTGTGAGCTGTAGAATGAATAGTGGGTGATATATGCCCGGTGTGGCTCATTTGCCCCTACTAGTCTTCAAGCATACAGTGATCGTCAGTTCTGAGTGCCGGACCTGAGGGAGTTCGTCTCTTTCATTTCGCCTGTTCTGGTGATTGTAGTTGTAGGAAAATGCTAGAGTGGTGAAGGCGCTTGGTAGAGCGCAAATTTAAACCTTTACACCATGTTTATGCCTCTGAAGACGACGGAACGTCGAAACGTAGGCCCTGCTGAATAAAGAGTTCCACCTAAAAACTCTGCGTGGCACAATACATTACTAATTAGCAACTAACAATGCCGAGGTTCCAAGAAGATAGAAATTGGGAGTTACTTCAAACGTGAGTGTCATTCAATGAGCTGGTCATCCGGAAGGAGGCTAGAAGTCTGGTGACAATCCGCTATTAACAGCGAGACTGTGCCAAAGGAGTTCATCATCCGCGCACCCATAAAAGCAATGGATTGCGGTGCCAACAAATTCTGGTTGGCTTTATAAATCAGTAAATTGGAGTAGCGGTGCTCATAAGAGGGATGTTTCAGCAATTCAAAACTTGGCAACACGTAGTTTGAACTTTGCTGGTTTGTCGTGTTGGTTTGTCGACCATAGATTCAATACGCTATGTACTGTGGAAGGATTTGCAGTCTAATGAAACTACTTTTTGAATTGCACTAGCTGCTTCGCCCCTTTGCAATTCACCAGTTTTCTAACCAGGGCAGGGTCTCAGGCGTAGGTCTGAACAGGGGAAATGCGTAGTACTGCGAGAATCTCCATCCTTCATATAGTGGGAAGCATGTTTCGTTTTTGGTGAGTCCTTGAACCGAAAGAGCTACGGGCTCTTGAAGGCGGGGCGCAGTAGCGCACCGTCAGCACGTGCCCACGTGCATGCCCGCGCTGTTGAATGGGACACGTCGAAAAGCTCTGTGGCAAGGGAGTCGGTAGCTCAGCAGGGTGCGGGGCTTCTTCAGAAGTGCTCCACCAGTTCTTCACTCCCGTTCTATTCACTATTTTTGCATTTGTTCGTAACCGCTGCCGCCTTCACCAGTTTGCTTCCTACACATCTTCTACACACTTATTTCACTCTAAATTGTCAAAAGGGTCAGATTCGTGGGGAACATCTCATGACCTCGACAGACCTAGTCACCCGTACCTGCTGTAATCTACCGTAGACGTTCGAAAATTCAAAAATGGATGTCAGATTCGTGATCAGCACCCAAAATAACCCCCTGGCGGAAGTATGGGCGAATTTTTTTCGAGCTCTCCTCGACCTTTAGAGTCGTGAAAGTACTCTCTCTTCTCCTGGGCGTTTAGTCCCGCGCAGTCGCAGGGTCCGCTGTTCATGTGATCTGTCGCCACGTCATCCTATCATGGGCTTCATCTGCCGTGGCACCGACTTTCTTTATGACGTCCTTCCACCTTTTCCTTGGGGCTCCTCTCGGACGTTTTCCGGGTGCCGTGAAATCTAGGCCAACCTTATGGGGTGATCCTCTGCTCTTCTGAGGACGTGTCCATACCAAAAAATGGGGTTTTGAGTTCGCCACAAAGAGCGTCCCCAAAGGGGGAACCCGCCGAAAAGGCGGGGCCCACCAAGGTCAGTGGTCCCCATTCCGGCTATTTCGGCACCTCGAGAGTGGTTGGTCCCACTATTACTCTAATGAACGTCAACGACGACGTTAATATCATGAACGGCAACGACGACAATGCTGATGTTGCTGCTAGGCTCGAAGCAGACGACGAAGTATTCCCGTTGAGTCGAGCAGACTGGAAGGATCTGATTGCTGAAGTTAGAAGGATAGAAGATCCAGTGGCAGTGGCTACTAGCACAGGTATGAGCTCCTCATCGAAGCCGTTATTTACGAAGACGGGACAACAGCAGTGTGCTCAATATTCTGGAAGCTGTTTCGAAAGCTCTGCCTGAGCACAGTGTCAAGGACTCTCTAAACAAGGCAATCACGATGCTAGCTCAACGGAACGAGCTCTTAGTGATCGCTGATAAGGAGCCAGAAGTATTCGGCTCTACGATCAGCACACAAGAGCGGAAAACCCTCCAGGTGCGTAGCCCTATTCTAGCGGACTTCATTCGAACGCATAAGAAGGAGACGAAGAAACCCGTCAGTGAGAGATCTACCACGTGGAAATCTTGCTTCAACGAATCATTCCTCAAAAGGAAGTCCTTTGATACGGGGGTGCGTCGTGGGCACACGCTCCTCAGAATGCCTCGCCCTTCATAGCATATATCACCCACTATTCATTCTACAGCTCACAATGGGGCACGAACGGCAAAAAGTCACTAGTTACAGCCAGGCACTCATTTCGGTTGTTCATTTCGGATTTTTCATCCCGTTTCCCCGATGTATTTAGCGTTACAATTCAAGAATTCGATCTGATAAATTCCTCCCATCCTGAGCAATCCCCTAATCTACCTACCAGGGAAGACAATCGTCTGCCTATCCAAGTTCCAGATCGCAGCAGCATTCTGGGGCCGGATTCACCAACGACTAACCCGCGGGTATAAGGGGTCGAGATACCCACAATGAAGCCTGCGTCTCTGACTCTTGCGTTATCTCTGCCTGACTCTTATCTTATCTCTACCTCTTATCACCCGCATACCCATGGGATAATTGTTGATGAGTCCGGCCTCTGGAAAGCCAAGGGATATGTGCTACAACTATGGCCGGTTTGGTCACTTCGCGCAGGAGTGCAGAGCACCTGGAAAGCAGTAGAGGTCAGTTAAGCTTCAGAGCTGGAAATATACATTATATGTGGACGTTTTGGTCCTCTCTTGGCATCAATTCGTTCAGCATGAAAGTGCTGTTGGACGGTTATTCGCTTGATTTCGTAACAGAGCCAAAAAGATGTTCCATAAGAGCTAACGCGGCCTCTGCTGAGCAGTACAGCGCCTTTGTGGACGATGAGGTCAAGAAGTTGATTGCTAGCGGGGCCATCCAAGTGGTAACCGATACAGATGTTTCTCTTTTGAGAATTAATCCTCTTTCGGTCGCAACGGGTAAAAAGTTGAGGCTAATTTCAGACCTATCACGCTTAAATAAATCTCTGGAAAATTTTCCAGTAAAATTTGATGACCTTTCCAAAGTACTACCAATGTTACCAAAAGAGGGATTTATGGCATCCTTCGACTTAAAATCCGGGTACCACCATATCAATATTCACCCTAACTGTACTAATTATCTGGGCTTTTGTTGGAAGGGGTGCCTATATAAATTTTTAGTGCTCCCATTTGGCCTTTCTTCCGCCCCATGGTGTTTACCAAAATGTTAAAACAACTACTAGGAAAATGGAGATCGCTAGGTATAAACGTTGCTTTAGACCTAGACGACGGCTTGATTTGGGCCGATTCCGCACACCGGTGCGAAGAATCTATACAGTCGATTAAAAGAGATCTAAAAGATGCCGGCTTCTTCACAGCCGAAGAGAAGTGTTTCTGGAGCCCCCTCCAGAAGTTAACATGGCTTGGCCATGTGATAGATTTATGGAGTTCAAGATTGATGTTAGAAGGGAAAAAAGAAAGAAGGGAAAAGGCCAAACGTTTAGCAACACGCTTATTGTTAACAAGAGGGCCATCTCTCCTGGAGAGACTCAAATGGCAAGGCACCTTGGCCTCAATGCATCTAGTTATTCCTCCAGGTCGGAGAAGACAGTGGAAAGCAGTCGTGTCGGCGATTGCTGAGAAAGAGAGAGAAGGAACGGCATTATCCTTCAGATGGCTGCTCTCCGGTGAAGAGCGATCAGAAATCACAGGTTGGCTAAATTGGAACTCTACGTTTAAAGGCCATTCTATAGAAGGCGCATATCTACTGTCAGACGCAGTGGTTTGTTTTTCGGATGCCTCAGAATTTGGAGCCGGAGCGGTACTCCACTTAAGCACCAACTCCTCATTAAAATGGTCATATAATCTCCCGGCTGAACTAGTGGGCACATCTAGCACAGCTAGAAAAATGTTTGCAGTACTACTAGGCTTAAAAGCGTTTAGACGTAATTTGTTTGGTGAAGAAGTGGCTGTGATAATCAAGCAGCAGTAGCTATCATGACAAAAGGAAGTACGAAGACACGAATCTAGGGTACTGATCACGAATCTGACCATTGGACAATTTAGAGTGAAATAAATGTGTAGATGTGTAGGAAGCAATTGGTGAAGGATGCAGCGGTTATGAACAAATGCAAAAATAGGGCACAGTACGGGAGTCGAACAACTGGTGGAGCACTTCTGAAGAAGCCCCGCACCCTGCTGAGCCACTATAGTTGTGCTTTTTCGAAATTTTATCGAACGAATGAACGATCGAATTTATTCGACGTCAAAAATTTCCGATCGAATGATCGAGCGAATTTATTTGATGTCGAAAATTTCCGAACGAATGAAACTCGATGTCGAAAATTTCCAAACGAACGAACGATCGAATTTATTCGATGTCGAAAATTTTCGAATGATCGAATAGTCGAATTTATTCGATGTCGAAAATTTTCGAATGATCGAATAGTCGAATTTATTCGATGTCGAAAATTTTCGAATGATCGAATAGTGAATAATTTGTTCGAATGAACGAATCCTACTATATACAAAAGAGTAGAGCTCGTGTGTTTCCGTACTTCAGTCCGTCCGTCACACTGGCGTGTTGGCGATACTCAACAATTGATGTCGTTCAAGGGGCCCGAAGCATCAGCCCTGGGGCAATCGAGGACGCTGAACACGAATCTGAAGTTCGTTTTTCGAGTATGCGTCGCCACCAATCGATATGGATCAAATTCCACTAAATTGATGTCCACGGGAACCACCAGCCACACCATCCCAACGTGTGTCTCTTGGAACGCTCCCGCTGGCTTACACCACAGTCTGTTGTAGCCCATCGGCTGAAGGTCGTGCTTATGCTTAAGGCATTGGTGTAGTGGAACAGAAAAGTAATAGTCACCTTGAGAGGCCCATCGGAACGCAGTCTAGAATGGCCGAAGTTCTAGAATGTCATGTTGAGCACATAGTATGCCCTGTAATCGCCGAATGTCCCGTTCCGCAGTTGAGCGAACTCAAGCGATCCATCGTGATTCCGAAAAAGTTGTTTGGATCAGCCAATAAAATTCTGTGCGGCGGTCAATGTCGTCCACATTTTTCTTCAGAATGCTGAGGATTGCTTGCCTCGTTGGTGGTTCGTAGCTAGGATTCAACGACGTAACAAACTTTTCAAAGCCTGCGGTTGATGCAACTCGCAACGAAAGGGAGCAATACGCTATTAATACGGCGAGGTTGCCATGTACCGATATTTTTGATTGCGAGTTCATTATTGGGTGAAGGATCGCGTTATAGTCGTTTGAACTTTCGTAGCCTCGGAGGCTTCGTCTTTTCAGAATACCGTGCGCTCTGCAGGACAGAACTGTGGTGTTTTTCCAAGTGATACAAAGATTCGTAGTTGTCCTCGACAACGGTATCTTCATCCGCCTTTTGCATATGTTGCACAGAGCAACACGGAATCCATTCTCATCGACATCCTTACTGAAGAATTCCTATACAACACTCGATCCTCGCATTTTTTGAACTCTGAAATGCGAAGGAATACACTTTATTCCAACATCTTTGTCCTTACGATGTTACAACGAAGTGAAACAAGAAAATGTATCTGAATCAGCAACTTACGCAAGCTTTGCTGCTCAGCTAGCAGTAGTTACTGAATTCCTGGCGGTGGAAAGTTCCCTAAAATTGATCCAAGCGGCCCCGTAAACGAGACCTGGAGGAGGGTGACCCAAACGATCCTGCGATGGGCCAAGGAAACCCTCGGCGAAACAAAGGGAGGAACCAGAGGAGATAAGGCTGCATGGTTCTGGAATGAAGAGGAGCAGGCTGCGGTGAGGAAAAAGAAGGAAGCCTATAGGCAGTGGCAGAAAACAAGGGCACCCGAGCATTTTACAGCTTACAGGAAGCTGAAGAGACTGGCAAAAGCAGCGGTATCAAGGGCAAAGAGCGCGGGGATGGATGCCCTATACGAGAAGCCGGACGAGCCACAGGGAGAGAAGTTCGCCATCCGTCTGGCCAAGGCACGTCATAGAGCTAGCCTCGACATCCGAGCAGTGAAGACTGTGAAGAGTGCTGACGGTAGGGTACTACGGAAGCCGGTTGAGGTCAGAAAAAGATGGGAGGAGTACTTCAAGGAACTGCTGAATGAGGAATTCCCGCGTCGGGAAGTCCAAGAAGAACAGCCAACGGAAGGACCCATCCCGTCATGGACGCAGGAAGAGGTTCGCAGTGCCAGGGAAGATGAAGCTCGGAAAGGCAGCTGGCCCTGATTGGCTGCCAGTAGAGGCCTGGAAGGTGCTTGGGAACTGCGGAGTCAATTGGCTGACACAGTTCTTCAACAGAGTCACGATAGAGGATAAGATGCCAGACGACTGGAGGAACAGCATCATAGTCCCCCTCTTTAAGCAGAAGGGGGACGCGTCCGAGTGCTCCAATTACCGCGGGATCAAACTAATCTCACATACGATGAAGGTCTGCGAACGACTGGTCGATTCGAGGCTAAGGGAAATGGTCACCATATCACAAGAGCAGTGGGGCTTCATGCCTGAGAGGTCCACCACGGACGCGATCTTTATCGCTCGCCAGGTGATGGAGAAGTATCGGGAGAAACGAAAGCCCTGCTACCTGGCATCCCTGGACTTGGAGAAAGCATACGACAGGCTACACCGGGCCATGCTCTGGAAATCCCTTCGAGGTAGGGTGTGCCGGAACGTCTCATCTCGGTCATAAAGGACATGTACGAGGGCTCGAAAGCGGCGGTACGAACTCCACACGGAATTACAAAGAATATGGATATCCCAGTGGGGGTGCATCAAGGGTCAGCTCTGAGGCCGTTTCTCTTCGTGCTGACGCTTGATTGCATAGTGAACCACCTTGAGGAAGGTCCTCTCAGGACCATCCTCTACGCTGACGATATCGCCCTAGTAGCCGACAGCCGTGAGGAGTTGGAAAAGAAGGTGCAGTTGTGGCAAGGAGCCCTCGCAAACAACGTGAAGAAGACGAAGTTCATCAGCTCCGAGCAGTGCACCGAACCGATCCTAGACTGCCATGGGGAGAAGATCGAAAACGTGGAAGAATTCCGCTAGCTCGGAAGCGACCTATCCGAGGAAGGAAGCGTGGATCAGGCGGTCAGGGGACGTATTAATGCAGCATGGCTCAAATGAAGGGAGTCCACAGGAATCCTCTGCAGGAATCCTTTGCGACCGTAGGTGCTCCAGGACACTCAAGGGCAAGCTATATAGAACATTAGTGAGGCCTGCCCTCCTCTATGGCTGTGAGTGCTGGGCCCTGGGTAGAGCACAGGAGCGGCAACTGCACGCCGCGGAAATGAGGATGCTCAGATGGGCATGTGGATGGACCCGTCAGGACAGAGTGCGAAATGAGGATGTTAGGACAGTGATGAATACAGCCCCGATCCAGCTGAAGATGAGGGAGCAGCGGCTTAGATGGTACGGACACATCCTCAGAAGACAAGAGGACCATCCCACGATGTTGGCCCTGAATTTCGAGGCACCGGAAAGCGTCCGAGAGGAGCCCCAAGGAAAAGGTGGAGGGACGTCATCAAGAGAGATCTCGCCGCCAGATGACGCCCTTGATAGAATGAGGTGGCGACGGATCACAAAAGCAGCGGACCCTGCGACTGCGCGGGACTAAACGCTCAGAAGAAGAAGAAGAAGAAGAAGAAGAAGAAGAAGAAGAAGAAGAAGGAAAGTTCGCTAAAATTGTTCTTTGCCCTAGGAAACAGCAAAATAACAATAATGTATACTGGGTAATAAATAAGCAACACAGAAAAGGGTGCAAAGTTGCTTAGGGAGGTGTCACCATGTGAGGTAGGGCGCAAATAGGGTCCGGGAAGTGGGTCACCATGCAGTACGGTGCTATTTGCTTTTTGAAACCGAAGTTTTCTGCAGCAATAGTGTGTTTTATCCCTACAATGATCTGAGGTAGGCTATTTATGATGTAACTGTACATACACATATTACAAAGGCGTACAACCTCTGACTAGGGTTGACCCACCTGGACCCTATTTGCGCTTGAGGCAGTCCTAAAACACATTTGATGTTGCACTAACTTAAGATTTTTACACCGCACTGGTGTGGTCAACCCCTTTGCTGAACTGATTTCTGAACTGGTAATTAAGCATTCCGTTTTACGAAGGTGGAAACCACTGAATGTAATGTGACGATAAGATGCGGTCACCTGAAGCTAGGACTGCACTGAAGCGTGTGCAATCTCGATTAGTGATGTCATTAGGCCAGACATTTTCTCTTCGTCCTCATTGGCAGATTTTGTCGCTGAACGACGTTAGTATCCCATTTTCCTGTTTTAAAAGCAGCACTAGATCCATTTGGATAAGTTTTCCGCATCAAATAGCTATTATGAAAAAGAAAAATCGTGTGATGGAGATTAATAAAAATCTGATAGCCTTTTAAAGTAAAAAGAAAGATGTAATATATTACAAAGGCATTGCAAAAGGATGTGCCAGTCGAAGATGAGGAGAACATGTTGGTCTGGCTAGATAACCTCATTCAATCTGGATGTAGGCAAAAGTCCACTCAGAGCCGCTTCTTGATGTTCACAAAAGGACATGCAGTGTTCCTTGTCATCAGCGGTTGTATCGATTTCAGCTCATTGGCCTCATAACCCGAAACGGAAAATAAGCAGAAAGTGGAAAACAGCTATGTCTCCTAAAAGCAGGAGCACCCGCAGGCTGGGTTCGCGCCTTCGCGGTCGAGTGGTACCACCGCGAAAATATTTGAATCGGGCGATTTCAGGTAATCTGTCAAGTGGTCGACCTCTAGAGGTTACGGGTCTTTTGTCAAGTGGCGCAAATCCATCCTTCCGGCTGCAGGTTTATGGGGAGCAAGCTGAACATACAAAAGCGCGGGCGGCCGCGGCGACTGCTGTGACAAGTGCGACGTCTACATAGTGTGTGTTGCTGCACTCACGGATTCTAAAGCTCTTCTAACTGCATAAACCTCTTTTGCTGCCCCTGATCAGCTATTTGAGAGTCCTACGGTGCACTTATTCAAAGAAAATCGATATTTCGAGAAGGAATTGTATGACCTAATGTTGTTGTTTGTTGTTTTCAGCTGTTTCCATTGTGAAAAGATTTGGGGTCCCTTTGTGACAAGACGCTCCACTTCTTAAAGCCACATATCTAGATACAATACAGCATACCTCGGGAGTTTGTTAGAGCTCCGCCGCGCGCGACCAAAATCTGTATGTTCGTACTACCAGCTCAGGTTTATACGATATTCAAATAAAATTATTCGATCGAATAGAGTTTGACTATTCGATTCGAATAATATTCGAATATGGCTCCTTTCGATGTTCGAATTCGAATGAATATTCGACTTTTGAAAATCATCGAAATCGAATTCGAACGATTATTCGACTTTTCAAAATCATCGATAATCGAATTCGAACGAATATTCGACTTTTCAAAATTATCGATAATCGAATTCGAACGAATATTCGAAAATCAAGAAAACCGAATGATCGAAAAATTCGAATGAATATTCGAATAAATTATTCGAATAATTATTCGAATATATTCGTTCGGGCACAACTATATGAGCCACCTACTCGCGCGCCACTGATTTCGCCGCGTCCCGCAACAGCGCGCGCATGCACCTGAGCACGTGCTGACGGTGCGCTACTGTACCCGCCTTCGAGGGCACGTAGCTGTTTGGGTTCAAGGACTCAGCAAAAATGAAACATGTTTTTCTACTATATGAAGGGTGGAGATTCTCGTAGTACTAACCATTTTCCCCGTTCAGACCTACACCTGATACTCTTCCCTGGTAAGGGTATCCACCCTTCTGCAAGGTAGCAGCCCCAGGGAGTCTGGTTCGGGATGTATTTCCGACTTCAAGGCTCTGGAAACTGCGCCTTAGCGAAGACTCAACGAAGGTGTCCGACATTCGGATTCGACGGAAGGAGCCAGAGGCTGTCATGACCAGACGACATTCCTAAGTCCGATTAGGACTAGAGGAGGACTCGCATTTTATTACTAAGAGTTTATTATCGAACTACAATACTACTATGTGGGTTCGTGAAGAGCAAAGAGTAAGCATGGCATGTAGGAAGAAAAGTAAGGACTGAGGTTGTATGAACTAAGAATAAGAGAAGTTGAGAGGAAGTGGGAGGAAAGGGGACCTGGGAGGGGATGTGAGAAGGCGGTCACTCTTTGTCACATGGCAGCCGTGGAGAAGCAGAAGAAGAAGAGCATAGGGAACCACGACACCCCCACTGTTGTCCTTGCGGCTGCTTTTATATGAGACGGGAAGATGTGCGTTAATGGTCCTTGACGTCGTTCCCTCTCGTAGTTCCATGTTCCTTTTCTCCGTCGCTGGCCTGCGCGAACGTCATTGCTGCAGAGCGACACACTTCTCGTAATTGGCGACCAGTTCAGAGTGGCGATAACCCATTCGGTACTAGTTTGGTTGTCCTTTTCAGCATCCTTGAGAGTTCGCAACCACACTGCTGTTCGCTGGGTGGCGGTGACTCATTCCCCGTGTTTGGCTACCGTCTCGGAATTATGACGGCACCGGCACGGTCGTCCTTTTATTATCCTCACACTTCCATCCCTTTTGCCCCATTGTTGACGTCATTTGTGGTGATGAAAAACCGCAAAAACAAATACCTTAATGAAATGTTTTCATTTCAGAGACCTTCGTTTAGCCCAAAAAGGGTGCTCATTTTGAGCAAAATAACTCGCTTTGAGTTCGAGAAGCGTGTGCATAGCGATATAGATGACAAGCAGCTCGAGTCATTGGTTAGTGTTACGGTTTGTTAATCAGATTCATTTATTTCCTCATTGTTATTCGCTTACTTCAGAAAGGCACATTCAGTATAAGATTTTTCAGCTACGGCGTAGAGGTTCCGACTTTAACCAGCTTCTAGCCAAGCACCGTGTTCACCACACCTATTTGCAAACAATCCAGTCAGAGCTTGAGTAAGTTCCTTATTTCTTGGAACAGCTAAAGGTCTTGTGGGTGGCATATGATCGTGCTCAATGAGTTGTTAGTTTTCAGTTATTTTTTGTGAGATTTCGGAATCAATTGGGAATGGATGTGCTTAGAAATCTGTTACTTGTTGAAATGTTAGAAACTGTTCAGTGACTGTTGTCGGAAGTTTTTCTGACAGCCTAGCAGGGGTGGGAGACCCTGTATGTGTTCGTTTCTGCTTATTAATTTACTACATGCTGATGCATGTTGAAGCATGATGCAACACAAGTGTTGAAAAAAGGAAAAGCAGGGACCACATGAGAGTTACCGCTGGAGGAGGAGCTGTGTCCTAATGTTAAGAAATCGTCTCGAAGGCTGTTCTTAATTCCTGCGACTTCTCAACTTTCAATTTTAATTGCGCATTTTTAGACGAGCTGGTGTGGAGTCCAAAGTCGTGCAAAGATTCGACTACACAGAGGACGCTGTGAACTGGGCCGATGCTGTGTTGGCTGCAGGTGGAGATGGGACTTTTTTGCTCGCAGCATCTCGCATCCACCAGAGGGATAAACCCGTTATAGGCATAAATACCGATCCTCAAGGGTAGGATTGGCGGCCATCTGTAATGCGATCTCGTTCAAATAATCTCTTGTTGATTAAGATCCGAAGGATATATGTGCCTAATGCGCAAGCTGCCTAAGGAGCATTTTCGCTCTGCTCTGCAGCGACTACTGAATGGAGACTTTCAGTGAGTCTCTTCTTCATGTTTTATCCAGCACTTGATGAGTTGTTAGTGCAAATTACTATGACTTGATGTGTTTACTTTGCATGGCATGGCACGAGGAGGTGAATTTAGCTGGCTGTATCGGCAGCGGATTCGTATAACGTTGAGCGGCGATGCGCAGACTGGTGTCGGTGACTCTGTTGAACTTCATGACCAGCAGCTGAATCGAATGCCGGCCACCTCACGATGGATGGATGGGCACACGCCTAGGAGTCCCAGCAACGAAGATGCCATCCATAATGTGAAAAAGTCGAAGTAGGTCTATAAGTAAGGTGCTTTGCCTTGTAAGTAGGCGTATTGCAGTTTGTTAGGAAACGACAACGTTCGCCGCCTGAAAGAGTGACAATGCAGTTGCCCGTGCTTGCGTTGAACGAGGTATTCATCGGTGAAAGCCTTTCATCTCGGGTATCTTACTATGAGATTCAAATTGACAGTGGAAAGATGGTTAAGCAGAAGAGCAGCGGCATCGCTATTTGTACAGGTATGTCACTGTCATGTGCCACTTGCTTTCAGAGTTCTCCTTAAGTTTCTAATCATTTTGCTTGAAATTAGTACAATTGACTAGCATGACGATCAGAGACTTTCATTGTGCGTGAATGTAAACACCACCCTTCCTGTGACCTCGTTATGACTGGGTCAGTTAAAGAAGTTACGAAGTCAGAAGTTCGCCATCGATTTTCTTAAGTAATTGTTTCCTTCAACGGATAGTTTTCTTTCCAGACTCCTGAGATCGTATTATTCCCGGTGTATCCCGGTGGCGGAACTCCTGATGAGTCACATATTGAATTCCCTTCAGAAATGCAAGGGTTTTGTTGCTCTTGCTAGTTCATCGAGGTTACGCGTGGGATTTGGATGAATCATTTCTTCGGCCCTCTGATCGGATCTATTCAATTCGACATGTCGGAGGTCCGGCTTGATAGAACTTTCACTTACAATGCCGGCCAAGAAATCGCAATCGCTTGCATGCTCGTCGCAAACAGTGCGAAGTCAACGTTGCTGGCTGGAAGTAACGAGAGGGAAACGTGCAATTATAGCAAATTTTCAATTCACGAAATAATGGCGTCAATTATAGAAACAATTCTGATCCAGTTATTGAGAAAACGGCGTTGGCGCCGAGTGGAAACAGTTCCCTTGGGAACGCTAAGTTAGTCGGCCTATAGTATAACTGGATATCACTTAATTGGAAGCAGAACACTGAAGACACACATAGTCGTAGTTCAGGTACTGGTTCAACGTCGTGGTACTTCAACATTAACAAGTTAACAGAGCAGTGTGTCTCCGAGTTATTGCGAATAACGTCGGAACAGTGCAACGTGAGTTCTCTTTCAGATTGAGTGTGTTATTGGCGGTGTTTTTGTGATGGCGGAATCGAGTACGTGGAGGGTCCATCGCAGGTTGCTCTTCCCGCCGATGACAAGCAAGCCGTAAGCGACATATGCACGAAGTTCAACCAGCAGCTCATATTTGAGCCCGATTCCCTACGTACGTTGGATTAGGGCGGATGTCACTAAAGACTTGATCTATTATATGAGACTTTTAGGGATGGCGTTCACAGTACGGGACCCCATTTTCAACGCCACATTCCCTCCAACAACTCCTAGAGGGTTTGCAGAGAAGATACGGGTAAAAAGCCGAGGATATGATGCGCACCTGGTTAGAGGCCATTCTTGTAAAATCTGCTGTGGGCGACCTAGTCTTCTTCCGTGTTAAGGTTGTGGATGGCGGTGTTTCATACCGGTTCAACGATGGCGCGGAAGCCGTTGTGGAAGTGCGCGAGGAGGACGCCCTTCAAACTGTCATATTCAGATAACGGCTGTTACTCCCGAAGTGTTCGTCTTCACTACAGGTTGCGGTTTTCATGTGGCCAGTACTGTACCACCGATCGGTGTAGCGTGTTCCTCATTTATATTCCTTTCACAACCTGGTTCAATCGTGCTTCGAGGTTGTTTTAATGGCTGTCAGCGAGTTTTTTGATTATTGTGATGGTTCTAACGTGTTTCGATCATCGATGCCGTTTCCTCCCGCTCTGTTCTCCTTCTTACGTTGTTCACAGTTCTTCCTAGTTTTGGAATGGCAATGATGATATCATGAATGTGTTTAAGTATTCATAAATTTTATTTTATATCTCGACATCCATGACAAATTATGTCTTCGGTAATTCGAACTCGTGGACGACGACTCAGTCTAGAAGAGCACTAGAAGAAAAATATAGGGAAAGACCCTATGGACGACCTCGGTTATGAAAAATTCGCTCTTGGCATCAGAGAGCTCAACGGAAGGATTGCGCTGTCCTCAACAGAGAGGGAGGAAATTTCAGAGCGAATGAAAGTGAATGGTAAATTGCGATCAGAAAAGGCGGTATTTGTGAAATGTGTTAAACAGGTCACAAATTCTTTTAGTTTCACTAAGTTCAGCTAAGAGTTTGGATATGGGAAAAAACTGCTAATTGATGGATTGAGTGTTAGTGAACAACCACGCTTGAGATCCTCAGTCTGCCAATGCAACTGGACGGAATCGGTACTTCAATAGTCATTAATGCTTCGCCGATAACAACACGACATCTCTATTTTTCGTTTGAAGACTTAGTACACCTTTGCGATGCAGGACTGTGCAGGATACAGGATATCCTCGCTCCCCCTGTAGGTGCTTTCCAACCAGGCTCAATCTTGAGGATCGAGAATCGAAGGGGGTCATACTGTCTCGGTTTCGCCAGAGGGGTGTCGTTTTTTTCAGACTTTTAAGGGATGTTTGTATGTATTTGTATTATGCATTTATACAGGAGCGGCATCTGCTCTGAAGTGCTTTCCCTATGAGATTTTTTGAAGCGCTCTTCGAATCGTTGTCGAAATGACAACCAAAGGATGGACTTGTCACGGAAATAATTTTCTCTCTTTTCTGCAGGAAACAAGAGAACGAAATAGTTCCCTATGCTTGACACATACAGTGCGTTTCAAAAGTATGTAGCCACCTTAAATTCAAAATTTTCTCGTTTCGAGTTCGTTTCTACGAACTGGCGCTGGCAGCATTGGATTCCCCGTAGACGAAAATAGCTTAATTGCTCTTTCCAGAGAAAAGCTTGATCTCCGGCAAAAACTAGGCGTTTTTAAATTTTTTTGTTTGTTTCAAAAGTATGTAGCCACTCTCAAAAAATAAGATTTTTATCAAAAATTAATAGTCAATTGGACCACCATTATTTCTTATTAAATCAAATACCCTGCTACGCATGCTACTAACAAGTTTTTGTATCAGTTCGTCACCGATGTTTTCCCAGGCAGACAAAATAGCGGTTTTCAGCTCCCCAACATTGTTGAACTGCCTGTTATTCAAGTAGACCTGCCGGACCAAAATACCTCACATGTGCTCCATTGGGTTGCAGTTAGATGAGCAAGCTGGCTCCATTACTCGGAGTCGACTACGATGGAGAGAGTCTGTGGTCGAATTGGACACATGAAGTGCAGCGCTTTCCTGCTGCAGAACATGTGTCTGCCGTTTTCTCCCCGTTAGGAAGGGCAGCAGGCTGGACTCTCCTACGGCTTGATACCCTAGACTGTCCATACGACATGATGGGAATCTGAGCTTCAGCTTCCCCCTACTGCAGAAGCCCGCCCATGTCATAAGAGACCCGCCTCCGAAGTTCCGTCGAGAGAAGGTGATGGGAGCCTGTCGTAGATCTCTCCAGTAACACCGGTAACCATAGGGACCATCCAGATTAAATTTTTTGTCGTCACCGAAGATGACCTGAAGCAATAAGCGTGTGAAATTCATGACGTCGGCGAAACAAGAAAGCTCCTACATTTTCCCATTGCGTGCCATGTTTTTTGCGGGCAAACTCCAGTCGCGCCTGCTTGTGGAAGTTCGTGAAATGAGGTGCTTTCTGCATGGTCTGTCTGCAGATGTGTTCGTTCGATCGAATACAACGCCATATCGTTGTTCTTGATGCAGATAGATCCGTCTCAGCGCGAACTTGGTTGACGCTCCATGTGGAGTTCGACACCATGCGGCTGATTCGTCGACGATTCTGGCTTGAAATCACACGCGGACGACCTGGTACAGGTGCAGACCGATAACCGCTGGGATTTCGAAGGAAGTGGCCGACACATCTTGCGAACGTCCGAGCTGACGAGCAATGGCGCGGTTTGTCAAGCCAGCATCCATGAGCTCGGACCTGAGCTTGTTCCTCGATAATCAGGACACGTCCACGGACTAGCATAGTGGTTATTTTTGAAGAACAGGTCAAGCTGGCTATTTATGACAAGAACTTCCCGCCAAAAAGAGCGCAAAATTTGGATAGGATTGAAAAAATGCCCGATATTCTGAAGTGGCTACATACTTTTGAAAAAACAAAAAAATTCAAAAATGCCTAGTTTTTGCCGGAGAGCTGAGAGAGCTCAAACTTTTTTCTGGAGAGAGCAATCTAGCTATTTTCGTCTACGGGGAATCCAATGCTGCTAACGCCAGTTCGTAGAAACGAACGTAAAACGAAAAATTTTGAACGCAGTGTAGTGATAAAGCCAGGTTTTTCTGGAACGATCAGGCGTCCCGATATTGCATCATTTTCGAAAAAATATCGACCCCTTAATCACATGGAAGCTGTTGATTTTATAGCCTGCTTTTTATAAAGCGCAGAATCTACACCTCCACCATGCTCTCATTTAGCTTTCAATGACCTACGATTTTTCAAAGGCTCCAAAAAATTTCCGGGTGATGGCGGTTTACGAGCTGCTACACGCTCTCTGATATTATCGAGCGCAACTGAAGGAGGACTCCTCGCGGGAAAAAGTTAAATCTTCTGAAGAAAGGAACATCAGGGTGAACATGGGCTATATCAAATATTAAGTCGTGATTATTATACAGCAGAAAACCAGGCTTCTCCGCAGCGATCGTTGATATTAGGGCGGATCGTATGCGAAAATTTCCCTTTTCATGAGGGATTAATTATTTTCTACCCGAAGCAGACCACATATACTGTTAAAGACTCCAGCTTCTCTCGTCATAAAACCTCGGCATTGTAGATAATAGTTGTTAGTGTTTTACTTTGTGCCGTTCGAGGTTGTTATGGTGGACCTTTATTGCTAGGCCTAACGTTTCGACGCTTCCGTCTTCCTCAGAGGCCTGAACGTGGTGCAAATATTAGATATGCGATTTACCCCACCAAGCGCTAGCCCCACTCTAGCGGCTCCGCTTCCTTAGAGAAACCACCCATGAAAGCCCACTCAAAGAGGGATAAACTTACGTTAGATCCACAAAGGAGCAGCAGCCCTTTGTTAGTACGACCGGGCGAATGAGACTTACTGTACAGCGACGGATAGAACGGATAACGACATGCACATGCGCCCTTTCCATTCTACAGCTCGCATTTTGGCACAAAAGGCAGAAAGTCATTCGTAAATGACGGGCGTTCCTGACGGTCATTCATGCCAGGGTTTCTTGCAAAAATCCAGGAAGCCTCCAATGCTTTCCTTGCCGATATTTCTGTTTCTACCGCCAACACCTTGCCCCTACTCTCAAAGTCGCTACCGTTATGCTCCTCAGCTCTATGTTTACCGAGAGGTGTTCTGATGTTACCACGTTGTTTACTAGTCAGGTGTTCTTTAACTCGAATGGCTAGTTTTCTCCCTGTTCCCCTATATATGTGCAGTTACATGTCTGACACTCAATCTGATAGACTGCTCCTTCCCGAGAACAATCTCCGATCTTGCCGTATGGGCATATAACACAACTATCTGATAAGCACTAGTTTTCGTAGAGTCTATTCCTGGCCAGTTGACTTTTAATAGTGCCGTTTGGTATGTTGACTAAAACGACATCATTCTGCAACTGGGCTCGAACTATGAGATCAAATGGTACTATACGTATCGCTCGCGAGCTGAGATCAAATGGTACTATACGTATCTCCGCTAGCGATAAAGGTGGGGAGTTTGTCGTTATACCTCAGTCACTCGACCGTGCAATAACGGAACTCCACCTTCAACAGCAACAATGACGACGATGAGACCTCTGCTTCCTTTCTTTTCGATCTTCTGACTCCAGAAGGTTGTGGTGCGATGAAGGGAACCCGTCTTCTGGATTCAGGGACTCAGAAACGCGCGCAGACGCCGTTTTGTCAAGCAGGAGGAGGCTACGTGTCCTCTCCTGTAACAACATCCCATGTTGAACGGCAGACGTTGCCCGCGCGAGGTACGCAGAGGCATCGCAAGGGGTTCCATGAGAATGCGCGTGGTTCCACGAGGCGTATCCCAGCCAGGTTTCCAACCTGGGTGAGATACGCCTCACCATCTACAGGGCAGGGAGCTAACTCTATTATATAGTGGTGGATTCTGCTGTATATCCGACAATTCCGTCTCTCGGATACTTATCGGCTCTCAGACGAACATGATGTTCTCAAGCTCGAGGACGAGGTTACTGGAGGAATGAAGATGTCGGGTTGTACTCAATCGGAACCCTCGACGGTGACGTCCTGCTACAGGAGTAGATAATAATAAAAGATTAGATAATTTCTATACCGAGATGTAGAAAAGCTTGAAAAAACTTACCAGAAATAACAGTTGTTGCCGGTCTTCTGTGCTCCCTCGATCTCCTCAGAAGATTCGTGAAATTAGAAAACTACGTTATAGAAGTAGTAGGCCGGTTTCAAGCTCGGATACATGTATCATGATGGATATAGGTGGAGAGGGAAAGAATTCCATACCATGCGATGACTTTATCGGCGGTTGAAATGAGGCGATATCTTCATCGCCTGGCGATGGTGATATCCCCGGACGATAAGTTGTTCGCTGCAGAACAGCTATGAACACCTTGCGACGGGGAGACGCGAAGTCGCTCGATCGATATGTAAGATTATCATTACGTCGCGTCGCGCCGCAATGATGCTTTGATGACCCCTGAACCTCACCTTTCCTCCACTTTGTCACTTTTCTTCGCTTTTCTTCGCCTTTCTTTTCTTCTCACCCGCTCTATTCGCGTTTTCTAGGCATTTTCGCTTTCTTGCAGAGCAAGTAACACAAAATAAAACCATGAAGAAAATAAGCAGTGTTTCATCGCATTCTGAAATGATACAGCAAACCTCTAGAGATTTTTTGAAATACAACTCATATTAATTAAGAGCTAAATTTTCTTGTGAATTTCGAAAATTCTGCGTAAATTTAATTTCAATGCGATTTAACGAAAAAGGCCTTTGCTAAACTCCAAAATAAAGAAATTTAACGAAAATGTTGTTAAATTCTTTAAATCGGTAAATCAATACTCGTTAAATGTTCAACACTGCCCCGCACTTCTATTATTATTATATTTTGTCTACAATCAATTCTACAGCCTCGAAACATATTAAGAGAAGCACATAGTGTAAGCAAATTCGAGGCAGACGTGATCACCTAGCGTTTCTATCCGCAATCTGATAACCAAATGATGACACTGAAGAGGCGCTGCGATGCTAAAAATGCGCTCCGATGCTCTTCTGTCGACGACGTCGCCGACGTCGCCACAGACGTCGTCACGAAGTATAGCATAGGCCATAGCGTCGACTAGATTTGCGACACCCGCCGCTCCGCACTCAGCTAGGCAGCCCTCGCCGCGGAGGCGATGGTGACCCAGCCAACCCCGGGAGCCTGTAGGTCGACCAGATTTGGTGTGATTACAATCGACAGAGGGATATGATGCTCAGACGGCTTGCATTGGCAGTCCAGAAATTGGGATTGATCTGAACCCTACCATCTTCTATATTGGAATTTCGAGCTCTATCGAATGATCCAGGAAGGAATTTCGCCTCAATAACCCTTACAACAATTATTCTCAGGTGCTGTTTAACTTTCGTTAAATATCAGTTTTTATTTATATCAGATCCCCTCCATGTGCCACCTCATAGTGGTAGAGGGGTGAACATCACTTTGTGATGGCTAACGGCACAAACGGTCACGCAGCACGCGACGCTTTGTCGTGTATGGGCGGATCTCCTGTATCCCTGGTCAGGAACATGTGAGTAACCAGACCACCGCCATGGCTCAAACAAAACCCGCGCCCCAGTCCTCCGCGCGCCGGAGGTGGAGTTCTACGACGTCGGTTGCATCCACCTCGGGCGAGGGGCCATTTAATCTCGGAGTTAAACCATCAGGACGTCATTCGAATCGGACTATCGGAAACTCCCTCCCACCACGACATGGAAACTGCCTAATCGTCTGCACTTATAACTGTCGTACGATCGCATCTGAGCAGGATCTTCGGACACTGCTTTACAGAAGCCGTAACATCAAATACGACGTTATCGCCCTGCAGGAAACGAAAGGCAGAACGGAAACCATAAGAAAGACCGACCAAAACGAGCTTCTCATTATCGGAGCAAAGGTGGACTGAAAGAATATTGGCGGAGTTGGATTTCTCGTCAATTCGACAGTGCACCACTTAGTAGACTCTTACAAGATCATCAGTCCGCGAGTAGCTGTTCTTCGTCTGGAAACCAAAGATCAAGGAACATCCCCATCATAAATGGATATGCTCCAACATCTGCAGACACAGATGAAGAAAAGGAGGAAATATACAAGCTGTTCGAAAGGACTGTCAACGACGAGAAGAGCTACTACAAAGTTGTCGTTGGGGACTTTAACGCTACCGTCGGTACGAATGATCACGACGAATGGAGGCTAGAACCACTTGGAACTTCTTTAAGGAATGAAAACGGAGAGCGCCTGATAGACTTTCTATCCACGTGCCGTCTCTTCCACGGGAATTCTATGTTTAAGAAGCCTTCAAACCGGCGATGAACCTGGGAAAGCCCAAATGGAGAAACACGTTCGGAGATCGACCATGTTCTTACAAACAGACGCTGGAGTCTGTTCGACGTCTCCGTGCTGCCTTCATTTGACACCGGTTCGGATCACCGTCTTGTCCGTGCGAAGCTGACTCTCAAAAAGAGGATGTTCAAGCGTGACACTCATAAACCGGCACCGGTGAGGATCCCCACATTCAAGTCTGAGGAGTTTGAATATGCAATAAAGTCGTATGATTGAAGTCTTCTTGAAGATCCATCGGAAGACTACGACCTTCTCTAAAGGACTGTTGAAGTGTGCTAGCAGCTCTTGCGGAGCCACATCACCGTCTGCTTCAAGACTCAACACGCACATGCGATTAAACTCTTGGAGCAAAGAAGAGCTGTTAAACTGAATCCTAATGCTTCCCATCTGGAAAAAGTCACCATCTCGAAGGCCTGTCGAATTGCGGTGAAGGAGTCCATTCAAGCCTACAGAAGATTGAAGCTGTTAGAAGTCGCTGGGAAAGGTTCAAGCATAAAGTGCTGCAAACGAGATCTCTGCGATCAGAAGGCAATAATGTCAGCTCTTGTGGATAAGGATGGAACAACGCAAACGTCTCGAAGAGCGATGGAGGCCATCGTTCAGGAATTCTACACAGATCTGTTCCGTTCTTCCATCACTGTCCCGAAATGCTTGATGCTACCAGCTGAGGAAGTACCTTCCATTCTGGAATCAGAAGTTGCTCATGCCATCAGAAGGATGAAGCCGCGCACTGCTCCCGGACCGGACGGCATTTCTGCTGATCTCCTTCGTGCGGGTGGCAGTGCCCTCTGCTCACTTCTTACCAAGCACTTCAACCACTAGCTCATTTTGGTAGGATTCCGGACTCATGGAAGGAGTCGAAAACAGTTCTAATCTTCAGAAAAGGTCAGCAGGAGGATATCAACAACTATCGACCCATAAGTCTTCTCTCGGTTCTCTGCAAGATCTTCACCAAGATACTGCTTAACCACATGGAGCGTTGCTTGGATGAGTATCAGCCAGTGGAGCAAGCAGGGTTTCGCAAGGATTTCTCCTGCATGGACCATATTCAGACTGTCTCACAGCTCATCGAGAGGAGCCGCGAATACCACTTCCCCCTTGTCCTTGTCTTCGTGGATTATCGGAAAGCGTTCGACTCTGTGGAAATCAACGCCGTTCTGAACGCGCTTGTGCATGCTGGTATACCATCGCCCTACATCCGACTTCTCGACGAATGCTTCTCGAACACATCACTACCATCCAGCTGTTCGATCGAAAGCTTAAGATTCCTATCGGGAAAGAAGTACGGCAAGGAGACACGATTTCTTCTAAGCTATTCACAGCGGCACTCCAGGGTGCCATGAAAGACTTGAACTGGGACGATAAAGTCTACCTTGTCGACGGTAAACGGATCAGCAACCTTCGCTTCGCCGACGATATTGTTCTCATCTCTACCAGCACGGCAGAAGCCGAGGAAATGCTGAACGAGCTCAATGTGGCAGGCACGAAGATTGGATTGGACATGAATATGTCCAAAACACAATTTATGGTCAACCAGTGGTCTGACACGGGACTCGTAAGGTTAAATGGCATCGCTCTTCAACAGGTCGACTCCTACGTCTATCTGGGAAGAGAGCTGAACATGGATAACGACCTCGCTCCTGAAATCGCGCGCAGGAGACGCGCAGCATGGGCAGCCTTCAGTTCGATTCGCGAAGTCACCGATCAGGTCAAGGATGCCGGCCTCAGGGCCTCGATATTCAACGCCTCCGTACTGCCTGCGATGTGTTACGCGACGGAAACCTGGCCCGACAACAAGACAATGGCCAGAGCGATGCAAACTACGCATCGTGCACTGGAGAGATGTCTTCTAAGGACAAGTCTCCGTCAGCAATGGCAAGAAGGCCTACGAAGCTCGGAGCTACGGGAGAAGTCGCAATTAGCAGACCCGCTGCAGTACATGAAGAAGTCCAAATATCGCTGGGCCGCACACCTGCTTCGACGAAAGGACGACAGATGGAGTCTCCGTGTCACAGAATGGCTCCCGAGAGACCATAAGAGACCACTGGGACGACCGCCAACGCGATGGGCAGACTAATTCTCAAGATCTTTCAGAGAGCGGAGACTGCCCAATGGATGCAAGCAGCCAGAGATCGAGTGGTCTGGAAGAGTTGTAGTCCCCGCTGAAAAGACCTCCAGCCGACAAAAGGACCATCAAGGTATCAAGTAAGTAGGCATTTATATCAGAAGTCACAATGGAATACGGCGCACTCGCGATGCCTCACATGCAGGCGGCTGGGAGCGCAGTGGAAGTGACGTTGCTTCATGCGAGGAAGGTCGAGGGTATAGTTCTTCCGCGCTGCTCCATTTTTGCACATCAACTGACTGGTTGAAATTTGGGGGATTCTGATCTCTATACCGTTTTCAGACGTTTGCTGCGCATTTTCCAGCTGTACGCTGTGGAGAATACCTTTCTAGCGGCTTCTTTACTACTGACGGGATTTTTAACCACAACGTCTTCGTCAACTTCAATTTGACGGGCTTCGAAGTTCTTCAGTATGCTGGTCATCCGTTCGGCCAGCTGTATTTTTTCCTTCGGCAGTTCCTTGTTTAAAGGTGGGCCACACTTCAGCGTGAGCAGGTGGATCACCACTGGAGATCGGCAGACATTGTTGGCGTTAGGTTTTAGAAAACCTCCAGCAGACCTCTGATTTCGAGGTGAAAGGCAAAGATGAGGGAAAAAGTGTATCGATGCCGTTTAGGTTAGTTTGCGGGATTCACAGGCCTCGTTTCTCGTGTTACCATCTCTGACGTTATATCCTGGTCTCTTTTGGAATTCCGAGCAGGATGGTTGTTTGCGAGATCATTGGCCCATATAGGAAAACAAACTGTGCGGAGCCTGTAGCCTTTATACGTTGCCCGTATTGTGCCCAGTGGTGCACTTTGTACCTGTGTATCACTAATGTTGAACATTTATACATCATCACGTTGAATACCCCAACATTCAGCTTGAAAATAAGGCATAAAAAGTCTGAAAATATTATAGACGTCAGAATCCCCAAATCTCAACCAGTCAGTTGAAATGCAAAAATAGAGCAGCGCAGAAGAACCAAACCCTCAATCTTCCTCGCATGAAGCAACGTCACTTCCACTGTTCCACTGCGCTCCGAGCCGCCTGCCCGCAGAGGCATCGTGGGCGTACAAGACCTTCAAACTCGTGATGCGCCGTATTCCATTGTGACTTCAAGGACCCCCTACTCCTTGCGTTTAACGACTAGGCAAAAAATAAACACATTTTTATACTAATTGAGGCATGGGGTTCCTCCCTATATGAATCGCTTCCACGTTCAGACATACGCTTCAGATCCTTCCCTTGTAAGATCCAGCTGTAGACCAACGCCTTCACATACACGATCGAAGTCGGTCAGCACTTACTCCGCCTGGCAATTGCTCGGTGGTATGAGCGTCAGCGAGTCGTTGGGTAGGTGTCGCAGTTGCCGGTCTTCACTCTCATCCGCTGTGCGGCCCTCGGAGTAGTCTTTGCATCAAATAACAGGCGTAAAACATGGAGGTAGATCGTGGGTGCATCAGTGCGCATGGAGCAGGCGTCCTCGCTCAGGACAGCGAAGGTTGTTCGCTTCCTACTTTAATATCTTCTATATATTTTTTTATCTTATATTCGTTGCACACGTGGGTCACTACGGCATAATATACTATCTAACAACATTCGAAGTACATATAATCCTGCTTAAAAGGAATTAGAAATAGAGAATGAATAAGGAACACCAGAGTTATTCAGAACTCGAAACAAGCAGTCTCTAGGCGCATCATCCAATGTGCATCGGTATTCAGAAGACGTTCGCAAACATCATCCAACATGTGTCGTAACATGTGTTGTGTCAAAAGGCGAGTGCCACACGTCGTGCAACGAGCATCCGGATTCAGATCGCAGACGTGTTGCAACGTACGTCGGGATTCAGAAAACGTATCGCACACCATGTCGTAGACGCACTGCACTACATGCATCTGGATTCAAAAGACGTGACAGAGGCTTCGTGCAACAAGCGTGGGAGTGTGTCGTGACACGGAAGACGTGTCGTAGACGCTGCGCCACGTGCGGTGGGATTCTGAACGCGTGACGTCTGTGAACGTCTTCTGGATATCGAATGCGCGTTGCACGACGTTTGTGGCATTCCTTCTGAATTTCGACACATTTTGAATGACGTCTGCGCCACGTCTTCCGACGTCGATAACAAGTTTTATGATTAACGACGCTCGGTCACACGGTCCCCACCCATACCCTGACGGATTACCGGCCTGGGTTTTTATAGGGAACCGTGCCAGTGTTCCCACATAAACTCCGAGATGTGGTCGATAAACCACATCCACGTCAAAATAAATCACATCCTTGAGTCCCGGTAACGTGCACAGGCGCGCATCCCTGTAGGTACCGATCTGCTGCCTAGGCTATAAATTCGCTGACAATCGTACATGGCTAAGCTCCTAGAATCAACCGACTGACATACGCCTCCGAACCCGAGGCGTCCTATGGTGTTGTTCCTCCATTCTTTGTGATTGACATTGAGATAAACGTGTTAGCTGAAGTAAATGTAGTAGGTAGGATATTCAGGTAGGCATGGCGAACCTTCACTGTCTTCTTGTAAGCGAGAACACCTGTTCCACGCGCACTGAAGTAGCCACCATTTGTGTCCGTGCTTGACATCTGTTAATTGATGTACAGAGTACTTCGTAAGCCACAAAGCGGATGAGAGTGAGGATCAACAGCCGACAACAGCGCCACCTACGCTTCACTGACGACGTCGCAAGGTCATCCAACGCACTTTGTGGTGATACAAAGCGCTGAAACTGGTCTCACTTTGCCTTCATCCTGCTGCACATGGCGATTGTAACAGGCTTTTGGCTATCAGAAGGTAAGAGTGTCGCAGTTCAACGAGATTGTTTTCTCACAGAGCGCCATCGCCAATACGTGGCAAATACTGCGAGAGCACGAATGACCCAAAGATAGCGACATGCTGATAACTGTCCGCTCATGCACTTTTGTCTTCTACCAACGCTCATCTTGAAGCCTTTTACCCTTTCAGAATACTCATGCTGGCTGTTATTTTACTGGTACTGCTACGCTGCCATTTGTCTACTACGCTTGAAGGCGAGACCCTAAAAGGAGGAAGTGTTCTCAGCTATCGCGGTATTCCATACGCGATGGCACCGTTGGAACATATGCGATTTAAAGTGGGTTTCCCAAATTGTGCTGCTCGTTCTCTGGCATTGTTAGGTCTATTTTAATTGCGCGCAGATTAAGCGAGTAGAAAGCTGCGTTGTCGAGCTAAAACTTTGTCCGAGAACTTTGTTCCTGGAGCATGAACTCACAGCCAAGAATAATCGCCTGCCCTTCACCACACAGCTTGCCTTAGCCCAACTGATTTCCTTCTCACAACGATAGCGGGCGCGTGGAGCGTGTCGGAGGAGCCGGCGGTCGCGTGAATTCCATCCCAGATTCCTGCCTTGGAGTTTTCGCCCAGACCAACCGAGCCTTCCATTCCTCCGGGGTCGTTGAATGGTGCCATACTTTGATAAGGATAAAACACTGACTTGGTCATCGGCTGGTCACCGCAGGTCATGGTGTTGGCGAAATACGCATCCAAATTGCCTCCACTACATTCCGTAAAAGTAGAATGCGTAGTGCGTACAAATGGGGATTGATTGATGTCGTCCATTATCCTTTATTCTTTATAACGTTAGCAATTTGCCGAGAAATTCTCCTTCTTCTTTTGGAGCGAAGGTTTTCTTTAAGAGTGTGACACTTAATTTAGCGTAGTTCGTTGTTGTAGCTAATCCCCATGCCGGACTCCATATTCCGAAAACAATGAAATGCCGCTAATGCAGATTTTTTATTCACTTTTTCTATTTTTTATTCATGAAAAGGTGAAATCGGTCTAGGTATCATATAGGTGACCACCCTTATAGTCCTACTACAGAGCGGCACGTGGAGGAATGTGATGTACATATTATTGCACTAATGAGAATGAGACAAATGGTGAAACAAAGCATCAAGAAAACATAAGTAATGGCTTACGAATCCTACTGTTGTAGTCCCTAAAAATCTTAGGATGGAATCAAAATAAGCCCAGCAACAAAATGTCGGAGCCTACGTCTGAGAGCAGAGGAAAATTTCCTCCTTTGCTTCCAGTTTTCTAGCTAGTATCAGGAATTGCTCCGGACTATATTACTGACTTAACGTGTTTGTGACTTGTGAGGTGCTTCATGCACTCTTCATTATACGGAAGGTCGATAGCCATTAGACCTAACCATCTGCTGCCGTGGTAATGTGCCAGCGCCTGTTTACTTCATCCGAGCCGTTGTCATTAGAGCTAGTTTTCGTCGCCCAGGGGGAGTCTGCACCAGGCTAGGGAAGGGACTACAGGGTGTGTGCGATCCAAGCTGCTCGTTTGGAAATTGCTTTTGTCGCCTAGGGGGTGATGCAAAAACGCAGGAACGCAGGAGAACCGAACCCCCGGCCTCCTTCGTACGAAGCAACGCTACTACCTCTGTCCCAAGCCCCGCTTGATCGGAGTGCCATCGCAGGCATGCAAGGCATCGGTTGAATGCCCACGTGGACGCCAACGCGATCCGCGATGCAGATACACACTACAGTATCGCGGGTTGATGTGCAAACCTTCACATCACTCCATGGAATGTATCCGCAGAAAGTGGTTAGGTTTAAGTAAGACCCGGAAGGTCTTACTGTTGAGAGTGGGAATGTGTTTGTGAGCTCATGGAGAGGAAACCGAAACACATATGGCCAACAAGTTCTTACCATTAGAAGCGTTGGTAGACCCCTATTACGAGTACATATTATGAGCACATTCAGTTGACTAGTCAGGCTCCGAAAGTTCCAGAGAGGGGAGGGAGATTTTCGTTCATCTTTAGACAGTTCTGGAGTGTGGTTCGAGAAGTTATGTTATCCGGAGGATATGAGCCGTGATTACCTCCTCCACTCCTTCTTAAAAAATCTTTCCTCCCTATAATCTCTCGCGAAGGTTTCAATGTAACCTTCAAAACGTGTCAATGCAACCGGTCTTAGCATGATATAGTCGGCCTCAGTCCCTGTAGAATTCATGAGCCGTCATCGTGCTTGAAGACTCGTTCATCGTGACCATGAGCTCTTTATTCACACGAGAGCTAAGTATGGAAACACTCGCGCGCGTTTCAAATCTGCCCTGTTGCTCGGCCGGGTTACGGTGTCAAAGTCAGGAGTCGGATTTTTATAATGCTGTGGTGGCTCCAGGACATTTATCCAACGCGATGTCGCGCGCTAGCCGCATGCGATGTCACGGCGCTGAAACGCGGACGTGCACTCGGAGACGCATGGCTCACCGCGGGACGCGAAATGTTGACAGTGTTCAAGCTTCTCAATTAGAAACGAAACCCGAAGCGATGTGACAGGATGGAGAACCTGTGGAAAAGGCACTGTAGACATTATATGCTCACTGGATCTCCACCTACTACCCGACTGCTTCCTGCTTTTCCTCTGTTCTTGTTGCAGTTCGAGTATTATGCAATTTCCAAACCTACGGTTAACATATACCCCTAGTCTTTTCTTGTAGAGGTAGTCAATTATCAATTTAGAGAATGTGGAGGGGAGCATTTAAGTTTTTGTCCCATCACCTCCCGTTAAACAGAAGCTTGCAAGCACTTCCTTCAAAGACTTCCAGTCAATAGCGACCGCAATCTTGCTTCGGATTTTCATCACCAGATTCCTTTCACTCACTTGAAATAGATTCAGTCCCATTCCACCGGCACTTTGCTAAAAAACGCTCCCACTTCCCTACCAGGAGACACCAGACGTGTCTCATTCAGTTGCTTTCCTTCTTCCACGCTAGCCGAAAAACTGGCCGACACTCGCCGGCCCACACCCTCGCGCTTTTGTGCGCTCAGCAGGAAGACACGGCTACGGCGCGCGTATGACGTCACTAGCCGTTCCGGTCGGCAGCAGTCGAACCGCGACAGCTCGTCCAATTTCGTTTAGCCCACGCGCTACGTCCTGAGGGTTCGCGCATCGTTGGAGCAATGTCTGCCCCTAGTGACGGTTGCTCTGAACATAGAACTTCAAAGGCAGTCCTAATCAGAATATGGTACTAAGCGGGCTGGTGCCCAACCTGTCGGGGTGAGGGACGCTCTGCCTAAAAGCGGCGCGGGCAAAGACGCGGGACAGTGCCTGCGGAACCAATTAGCGTCGACTCGCGCAGTGACACCCGCCGCTTCGCGCTCAGCCAGACAGCCCTCGCCGCAGAGGCGATGCTGACCCAACCAACCACGGGAGCCTGTAGGTCGACCAGATTTGGTGTGATTACAATCGATGGAGGGATAGGAGGCTCAGACAGCTTGCATTGGCAGTCCAGAAATTGGGATTGATCTGAGCCCTACCATCTTCTATATCAGAATTTCGAGCTCTATCGAATGATCCAGAAAAGAACTCCGCCTCAATAACCCTCGATTTCTATTCACATATGTCAGGATTAAATTCGAGATGTGCTTCCAGGCTAAAATTGCACGAGGATTCCAATTAGATAGACGAGAGATCTTTTAACAGAAGTTTAAAGCGTTAGTTTCAACATGACACCTCTTTAGCATTTTGTAACTTTTTTCGTTTTCTATGGAACCTTATAATGCACACATCACATATTTCGAGACGAAGACTGGATAGGTGCTTCATCGAATCTAATGTTCAGAGAGAATAAATTTCATCACACAATACTTCAAATTGCTCGTCCAGTCGTCTGTGGCTTCTAGCGATGTTTTGACCTCGCGACCAACACGCAATGTACCTGCATAGCCAATGTCTCCTCCACCAATTAACGAGTTAGGAAACACTCATGAAATTTCATGAAAAAATTAGAGTACTTTGGTGTTCTTAGGAAGTCTACCGACTGTCAAGTCGAACTCATCGTGCAATTTAAAACTGGGAACGTGCTCTACGCACTGAAAGATCATAATGTCGACTTCAAAAATGTTGAGCACCTGGTGTTCTCTTAGAAGGTCTCTCGTCTATCTAGTTATATTCCTCGCGCAATTTCAGCATGGAAGTATGTCTCACAATTAATTCTGATATAAATAAAACTGGTATTTAAGGAAAGTAAACAACGCCTAAAGCCGCATTAAGGGTTTTTTAGACAGGATAATTTCTAGCTCATTTGATAGAGATCGAAGTTCTAGTACAGGAGATGGTAGAGTTCACCTCAGTAGTAGCCTGGAAGTATGCGTCGTAGTTAATTCTCATATAAATAAAAACTGATATTTACCGAAGGTTAGCTGCGCCTGAAAAAAAATGTTGTAAGGGTTATTGGGACAAGATTCTTTCCTGGCTGATTCGATAGAGCTCGAAATTCTAATGTAGGAGATGGTAGGGTTGACATCAATCCGAGTTTCTGAACTGCCACTGCAAGCCGTCTGAGCCTCCTATCCCTCTATCGACCGTAATCACACCAAATCTGGTCGACCTACTGGCTCCCATGGTTGGCTGGGTCAGCGTCGCCTCTGCGGCGAGGGTTGTCTGGCTGAGCGCGAAGCGGCGGGTGTCACTGCGCGAGTCGACGCTAATTGGCTCCGCAGGCACTGTCCCGCGTCTTTGCCCGCGCCGCTTTCAGGCAGAACGTCCCCCTCCCGACCTGTCGCCCCATCCGCCGGATCGCGGCGGGGCGGTCAGGCGGCGACGCCCCTCCACCAATAGCAGCAGAGCGCCGCCGTTGCTGCGGGACCACTACCCCAGGCGCTCCCAGGCGTATGTCGGGCACCCTGTTCTCGTCCGCTGACGCGGAGGAGGTCGACAAGGAAAGGAGCTCCCGGGTGTGGCTTATCTGACTCACCCATGCTAGGATGAGCCACACCCCGGAGCTCCTTCCCTTGCTGACCTCCTCTGCTTCAGCGGAGGAGAGCACAGAATCGGGCAGGGGAAGAAACTCCGGGGTGTTGCCCGCTAGCAATTTTATAAAAATTTGGGCTTTTTATTAAGCACCCACATCGATAATGAAATTCGCACAGCAGCGGCCTACAAAGGACTTGGATCGTGGTGATCTGCTCCTGTCTACTCAACGATACTGCGCGTTATTTAATCTGTTTAGATATTTAGATGTTACAATACCGGCCGTAACTTTTGGTATGTGGACGGAAAAACGCCTTTTCCGCCACTTTTCAATAACGCTCTTCAAATTGAGCGGTTAGAAAGATTAGTAAGATATCCGAAATCAGCTCGGGGTCACCTTCCTATTGAGTTGAAAATCGGCCAGTGAATGCTTAAAGAGTAGTATGGTGACCTATTTTCATCTCCATCGCAAAGCCTCGCACTGTTATAACTTGCTTCAAATTGAATTGTTGGAATTCCAGCTAGTATCGGATGATTCCTCTTTTCAACAAGCATCCGACAGCTTCTGAGAAGCTGACAACGTTCAGCTTCTCAGAAGCTGTCGGATGAACCTATTTATGAAGCATTTTCATCCGGGGAACCTTAATTGATTTACGATCACTCTGAAACCGCCATCGTCGTCTCCTTTGGACCATGTAGCAGATCGAGTGAAATTCGGAATTGTTTACTTTTCTTAACAGATCTAAATTCAGCTTGTTGTGCTCATTATCATTACCCAAACATGGCCTAATATTCTTCTTCTTCTTCTTCTTATTCTTATTCTTCAGCGTTTGTCCCGCATCGTCGCGGGGTCCGCTCTTCTGGTGTTACGACGCCACCTTTCCCGATCCTGCGCTTGATCAGGGTGGACACCAACTACTTTCATGTCGGTGTGTAACGTATCGGACCAACGCTGCTTCGGGCGTCCTCTAGGCCGCTTTCCAGATACTTCCAACTCAAGGCCAATCTTGCGGACGCTGTCTTCTTTCCCACGCAGAACATGGCCGTACCATCGCAAGCGAGCTTCGCGCATCTTGTCCGCTATCGGCGCGACACCGAACTTCTGCCGAATAGCACCATTTCTGATGCGGTCCATGCGCGTGACTCCAGCCGTCCAGCGCAGCATCTTCGTCTCCATGACGCTGAGGCGTGTTTCAACTTCCTTAGTCGCAGGCCAACACTCAGCGCCGTACATCGCTACCCTACCGGGCGCACGACGGCTCTGTAAGTCTTCGACTTCAGGTGCTGTGGTATCTTCCTATCGCAGAGCACGCCAGTCAGCGAACGCCACTTGGATCAAGCTGCACTCATGCTGAGTTCACTTCAACCATCAGACCGCCGTCAGACGCTATTGCTGATCCCAGGCATTTAAACACCGAAGTGCGTGCAAGTTCAGTACCGTTAATCTTAATGGAGCCGGACTCGTTCACGTCAGTCGTTAGGTACTCGGTCTTCTTGACGTTCAATTTGAGTCCGAACTCGCCAGACGGTCGCACCAAGCTTGCACCTGCCGCTCGAGATCGTCTTTCTCTTCGCAAGCGAGCATCACGTCATCAGCATAAAGCAGCGTCCATGGAACAGGCTGCTGAAGATCTCGCGTAATGGCATCCATGACGACAACAAAGAGGAGTGGAGAAAGCGCAGAACCCTGGTGCACCCCAACAGAGATGGGAAACTCCATTGAGGTTGCAGCTGCAGCTTGCACTCTACTCTTTGGGCAAGAGTAGAGCATCCGCACCCACTCTATAAGTTCCTCAGGTACGTTGTGTCGTCGCAAGGCGTACCATATAAGGTACGCGGTCGAAGGCCTTCTCCAAGTCGAGAAAGGCGATATGCACCGACTTCTGTCTCTCGCGATGCTTCTCCACCAGGAGGCGGGCGGCGTGTATAGCATCAATGGTCCCACAACCAGACACAAAGCCGCACTGGTTGTCGGAGAGCTTGACGATTTCACGGATTCGTCTATCGAGGATTCGCTCGAAGATCTTCATGCTGTGCGAAAGCAAGCGAATCGGACGGTAATTGAAGCAGTCCGCAGGACTGCCCTTCTTCTTCCAAATCGGAATCGTCGTTCTGTTGTGCCAACACTCCGGTACTTTCTTCTCCTTTACTACCTGGTTGAAGAACGCAGCCAACCACTCAGCAGGATACCAGAGCTTCGACTTCCAAACATCGGCTGCCAGATCATCCGGCCCTGTCGCCTTACCGGGCTTCATCTTCTTTAGAGCCGCTTCTGTTTCCTCCACGGTGATCTTGCGAACGGGACCGTGAACAGAAGCCACAGAAAGGATGGCCTGATGAGGAAATTCCATAGTGGAAGTTTCCTCAAAGTAATCACGCCATCGCTTCAGCGCCTTTTTGCGGTCTGTCAGAAGATGGCCGCTCTCATCATTGATGCCAACAAACTTTTCAATGTCCTCGGTTTGGCGAATGCGGGTCTTAGCAAGTCGGTACAAATACCGCTCACCATCGCGCGACTCGAGCTTTCGGTAGACATCACCATAATGAGTGCCTTTCGTAACGGCCACGGCTTTCTTTGCAGCCTTCTTCGCCTTCTGATACTCCTGCCAGTTGTCGGCTGTTCTGTCGCCGAGAAACACATGATACAGTCACTTCTTCTCTCGAACCTTCGCCTTCACATCGTCTGTCCACAGCCATGCCTGCTTGTCGACTTTGCGTCGTCCAGGCTTCGTAGTGCCGAGTTTCAACCTTGCAGCTTGGCGTATCGCGTCGGTTGCTTTCTTCCAAGTTTCATCGACAGTCGTAACTGTCGGTAACCGCACGCGAGAAATCACAGCTGCTTCCTTCTCTTTCATTCGCCACCACTTGATTCTTGCAGCACCGCATCGCTCGACCTGCTTCAGCCTCGGAGAGGCGATCTTCAAAGCACAGATCAGCGGACGATGTTGTGGGGCGACCGTTTCATACGGCACGATCTTCGCGTCTGTGACGAGATTTCGGTCGCGATCCTTCACAAGCACAAAGTCTATCTGAAACTTGGAGCTCCCACTATAATATGAGATGAGGTGGGAGTCGCGTTTTCGGAAAACGGTGTTCACCATGGTGAGGCTATGCGATTCCGCATACTCAAGAATACGCTCACCATCGGGGTTACGAGACCCGTATCCGAAACCACCATGACAGCTGTACCCGTCCTTCGCAGCACCTACGTGCCCATTAAGGTTATCAGCGACTATGATGACATCTTTCGACGGTACCTCTGCTGTCTTCTCATCAAGCAGGTTCCAAAACTCATCCTTGGCTTGATCGGAGCAGCCAGTCTGCGGAGCATACGCAGAGAACAAGTGATAGAGTCGCTCCTTAGCGGCGACAACGATCTTCATCAATCGATCGTCAAAGCGCTCGACGCTTACAATCGAGTCACGAAATCGTTCGGAGACGATTATTCCGACACCACTGGTGGTCCTGGGACTTCCACATAGAACGGCCTTGAAGCCACGTCCTATGTCCCTTGACTTGCGGCAGGACCATCTCGTCTCCTGCACCGCACCGAAATCAACTCTTCTTCGCTCCAGTGCTTCAACCAACTCGCCCGTCAACGTACCCACATTCAGCGTAGCCACGCGGGTCCTGCTTACGTTACGGGACTTTCGGACTAGCTCAGTTGCCCCCCCCCCCCCCCGATGCCGTCCTCGCATCAGGGACCCTCGCATACTTCTCACACTCGCCGGGCTCTGCGAGTGCGCGTCGGCTCCCGCGGTCGCCGTAGCTCTATCTCGAGAAACTTGACTTATCATACACCATGTGATGTGACACGGGTCTTCGTAGGCCGGCCTGTCACAAGGGCCTGTCGCCTGCATTCGAATGTCCGTGATTAGCTTAGCTCGCAGAGCGAGCAGTTTCCAGTGGCACCACGTGGAGGAACGGACATCGCCACCAAACATGGCCTAATATTCTTAAACTTAAAGTCATAGCATTCCAAAGTCGGGGAATGTTACATTTCAGACCGTCACTTAACGGTACATGTCGCGGAGGTGAGCAGCGGAGGGTGCGGTGACGGCGGCGGGGTGCAGTAGCGGCCGCGACGGTGCGGCGAACTCGCCGTTACTTCTACCGTAATCGCGGCAGCCACGGCATCGATCGAATGCGCCTCCTCTGCGAGGTACTGCCTTCGAGGTTGGTAGTGACCAGGTGGGCCGTTTTAAAACATGTAGTTTAGGTGGTCCCCGTGGCGGGCTGGTTGAACTTCCCAGGTGAACGCAGACGTGACCTTCGGGCACGGCTTTGGCAAGGGAAGGAACTTCGGGTTGTGGGCCATTTCAGCACGTGTAGCTTGGGTGACATCCGTGGCGAGTTTGTTGAACTTCCCAGATGGACGCAGACGTGCCCTTCGGGCACGGCTTTGGCAAGGGAAGGAACTTCGGGTTGTGGGCCATTTCAGCACGTGTAGCTTGGGTGACATCCGTGGCGAGTTTGTTGAACTTCCCAGATGGACGCAGACGTGCCCTTACTACGGTCCCAAGCTCGCTCGGTCCATCTGCACCGCGTGTGTTGTGTGAATGCACACAACACACTGAATTCGACGGCGTCGTCCAAAAATCGCCCTCCAACTGCATTTCCCGATCAACGGGAGTCCGCAGCTGGGTTCTGCGCTCTTCGAGCGCAGAATCAGGCTAGGGAAGGGACTCCAGGGTGGGTGCGATCCAAGCTGCTCGTTTGGAAACTGCTTTCGCCGCTCAGGGGGAGTCCGCAGCTGGAATCAAGCTAGGGAAGGGACTCCAGGGTGGGTGCGATCCAAGCTGCTCGTGTGGAAACTGCTTTCGCCGCTCAGGGGGAGTCCGCAGCTGGATTCTGCGCTCTTCGAGCGCAGAATCAGGCTAGGGAAGGGACTCCAGGGTGGGTGCGATCCAAGCTGCTCGTTTGGAAACTGCTTTCGCCGCTCAGGGGGAGTCCGCAGCTGGAATCAAGCTAGGGAAGGGACTCCAGGGTGGGTGCGATCCAAGCTGCTCGTGTGGAAACTGCTTTCGCCGCTCAGGGGGAGTCCGCAGCTGGATTCTGCGCTCTTCGAGCGCAGAATCAGGCTAGGGAAGGGACTCCAGGGTGGGTGCGATCCAAGCTGCTTGTTTGGAAACTGCTTTCGCCGCTCAGGGGGAGTCCGCAGCTGGAATCAAGCTAGGGAAGGGACTCCAGGGTGGGTGCGATCCAAGCTGCTCGTGTGGAAACTGCTTTCGCTGCTCAGGGGGAGTCCGCAGCTGGAATCAAGCTAGGGAAGGGACTCCAGGGTGGGTGCGATCCAAGCTGCTCGTGTGGAAACTGCTTTCGCCGCTCAGGGGGAGTCCGCAGCTGGATTCTGCGCTCTTCGAGCGCAGAATCAAGCTAGGGAAGGGACTCCAGGGTGGGTGGGATCCAAGCTGCTCGTGTGGAAACCGCTTCCGTCGCTCAGGGGGAAGTCTGCAGCCGGGTTCTGCAGAAGCATACAGCTGGGAAATGAGCAGAAAACGCCTGAAAATTGAATAGACGTTAAAACCCCTGAACCTCATCCAGCCAGTTGAATGAAATGCAAAAACATCACCATGCTTAGGAACCGAACCTCCGACCTCCAAGCCTGAACCGCCCCTCTACCCACTGCGCCACGACAAGTCTGGCAGCCAGGCCACCGCGGGCACACAAGAGACCAATGCGCATCGATCGAATGCCAACGTCGGCGCTAACCCAGCTCACGTGTGCTGAGGTGCATTTCTAGGGCGGTGTCGTCAAATGCGGTGTTTGTGTGCATTCACACTACACACGCGGTGCCGCTGGACCGAGCGAGTTTGGGATCTTACACGTGCCCTTCGGGCACGGCTTTGGCAAGGGAATGAACTCCGGGTTGTGGGTCATTTCAGCACGTGTAGGTTGAGTGACATCCGTGGCGAGTTTGTTGAACTTCCCAGATGGACGCAGACGTGCCCTTCGGGCACGGCTTTGGCAAGAGAAGGCACTCCGGATTGTGGGCCATTTCAGCACGTGTAGCTTGGGTGACATCCGTGGCGAGTTTGTTGAACTTCCCAGATGGACGCAGACGTGCCCTTCGGGCACGGCTTTGGCAAGGGAAGGAACTCCGGGTTGTGGGCCATTTCAGCACGTGTAGCTTGGGTGACATCCGTGGCGAGTTTGTTGAACTTCCCAGATGGACGCAGACGTGCCCTTCGGGCACGGCTTTGGCAAGGGAAGGCACTCCGGGTTGTGGGCCATTTCAGCACGTGTAGGTTGAGTGACATCCATGGCGAGTTTGTTGAACTTCCCAGATGGACGCAGACGTGCCCTTCGGGAAAATGGACGATGGACGCAGACGTGCCCTTGTGAATTACAGCATTCACAATTTTCTTGTTAGCCGTACAGCAACCAACGTGGAACATTGAGGTGCGCCGCTCACGGTCATAGGAGCAGGTGTCGGGTGGCCGAGTGGGTAGGGGGACGGATTTGCAGGAAACGAGTCAGGGGTTCGAATCCGGAGGGTGTGTTCCTGCATTGCTGTAATTGCTCGATCCGATTTTGCCAATGAAAAGTGTATTTTGACCGCGGTATTGTACCGTCTGATAGTGTAACCTTATTTTAACCTGAATGTTACGATATAAAAACAAAAAAAGCAACAGCGTTCATAATGCATAGTTCGATTGGCTGGCTATTGAGGAGAGCAGGCGGCTTCTCTTTGCTTGAAAAATAGATAATATTCCTTGTCTTGACCGTCTTCGTTGGGCATTGACAGTGGGATTGCCAGCACGACTGCACTGCAAGTCATTGACTCTAAAAATCGAGGAGAAAATGAAAAAATTGAATAGAAAAAAATCGTTTTTATATTTATTTATTCATTCATTTATTTATTGTTTTTAATTTTAATTTTATTCATTATTATTTATTTAGTATTCACATTTATATTTTTAATTAATGAATTAATTATTATATTTATGACTGGGCGCGTGTAGCGCAGTCGGAGGAGGCGCCGGCTGTCGCGTGCACCCGATACCAGGTTCCTGGTTCGGATTTCCCGCCTAGGCCAACCAAGCCTTCCATCCCTCCGCGGTCGGTGAATTGGTACCAGACATACGTGTCTGGGAAGGATAGAGCGCTGACTTGTTCATCGGCTGGCCACCGCAAGTCATTGTATGGCCAAATACGCATTCAAGTCGCCTCCACGACATCCCGTAGAGGTAGAATGCGCTGGCGCATCCCAGAAGGGATTGAGTAACGCCGTCCTTTTATCCTTTTATTTATGATTGATTTTTTCGACACCTCTTCGACTTCTGGAGAGGAAGTGTATGTAACATTACCAATCTGTCTTCTTCATTCTCAACTAACAGTATTGCTAGTGATCTCACGACCGTCACTCACAGAAACCTCGCCACTCTTACAGGAAGATACTCGAGCATTTCACATCGAGCGCATCGTTCAAGTCAAGCTCGCGAATTAGAGGAGTCAATGGAATAAACATGAAACAAAAAAAAAACTGCCCGGAGTGTTTCCTCGTCATCAGCGCAATCAACATCCCCATACATAACATTTTGAATTATGCCCCGAAAGGCAACTGTTATGGCGATCTCTCTACGAAAAGGGGCAGAGTAGTCGGGAGGAAGGCAGCTAGCGAGACAACCAATAACTTGGCATGGAGAAAACATTGGATTATACAATTGATATCAACTCTCGTGTAGTGTGCCGAGGATGGAGCACAACAATCGAAAAATATAAATATATGCATTATTCAACTAATTAAAAGGATAAATATAGATAATAAATAAATAAATAAATAAATAAGTAAATAATAAAATCAAGATAAATCTTATTATCCAGGTTTTTCAGTCTCTCCTCGAATTTGGAGTCATGAAGTACAGTAGTGCTAGCACTCACCGTCAATGCCTAGCGAAGACGGTCAAGATAAAGAATATTATCTATTTTTTAAGCAACGAAAAGCCGCCTGCTCTTCTCAGCGGCCAATCGAACTATCCATTATAAACACTGTTGCTTTATTTTTTTGTTTTTATATCGTAACATCAAGTTTAAAGTAGGGTTACACTGTCAGTATGGTACAATACGTGGTCAAAATACACTTCACATCGACAAAATCGGGTCCAGCAAGCCAGCAATACAGAAGCATACCCTCCGGATCGGAACTCCTGACCCCTTTCCTGCAAGTCTGCCCTCCTCCCCCCCCCCCCCCCCCCCGCCCTACCCAACCGGCCATCCAGTGGCTGTGCCTATCTTCGTGAGCGGCGCACCTCAATGTTCCACTTCGGCCACTGTACGGCTAACAAACAAAATGTGAAATCGCCGTAATTCTTCTATTTTTTCAGCCCCACATCTTTTGCAGGATAGATTCTAATCATGACATAGCAGTTCCAGGTGTTGGTTTGCTTTATCGGAAGGCGCTGAAGTGATACGGTTTTTTGCAATTTTCGACGTACCCAGATGTTCGCAGGAAATTTGAAAACCACTACGGTGCTTCTCTTGCAGTCTCCTACAACTCTCAACAGGTCGCTTTTAAAATTGCCACGGGACGCTCATTGACCTCCCTTGTTAGTGGGACGGAGTGGAACTCGACATGAGTCGCGTGTTCGGCGGTGGGATCATCGGCGACCCTCGTGTGGCTCGCACCCGGGTGCAGGGTGAAGCTTGAGGTTCGGGAATCGAAGGGGGTCGTAGTGTGGCGTCGTCTGGAGGGGTGGGGTCGTATTCTCTCGGTTTTGGTAGAGGATTCTCTCTAATCACTCTATACAATTTTAAACGTCAATTACTAAGGACGACCTAAGAACTTCCCCTACAAGGTTTTTGAAGCACTCTTCGAAACGATGAAGGCTTTTAGATTTTGCCAGGAGGTCATGAGCATGGAGTTCTCTGCCTGAAGGAGCGACATCTATTTCCAAAATTGCACTCTATACAGTTTTAAATGATAATTACTAGGGACGACCTAAGACTTTCCCTACAAGATTTTTTAAGCACTCGTCGAATCGGTGAAGGAATGGCAACCGAATGACGGACTTGCCTCGAGGAGAATTTTCTATTTTCTGCAGGAAACGCGCCTTAGAATTTTAAGCCTGTTTGACCCACAGTGATAAAAGCTTTGTGAATTTTTTTAGAAGCACCAAAGATCTCCGAGTTACAGCAGTTTGCGTGCGGCTACTGCGTTATTTGACATGATCGACCGCAATTGAAGGATGGATGGACTCTTCGCGGAAAAAACTTTTCTGCCTTCTGAAGGAAAGAATGGCAGAGAGTGGAACTGTGCCATATAAAATTTTAAGCCGTGTTTACTATACAGTAAAAAACTAAGCTTCTCCGCTGTGATGACAATACGATTAGGATGGATCGTAAGCTAAATTCTCGTTTTTCTTGAAAAAATTATTTTTTTTAGCCGAAGCAGACCACCCATACGAATAAAATTTTGCCACAAAAACTTTCAAGTCTTGATCAATGCACAGTGAAAAAATCGTGATTTTCTGGATCGAAGAGGATGAATAGACCTCCACTCGACTTTGCGCCAACGTCATCGGAGCATAAACTTGAGCGTTCACAAAAAGGTTCATAACTCGGTAAGTTTTTTGAATTTCAGAGAATTCTCTAGCATTTTGAAAACTTGAAGAAAAACGGTTTTCCACCATATAAAAACTGTTTTCAAAAAAGGGTTCTTCATGCGCGGCGGACGGTTCAATTTTTGAGCGAGAAAAATGAAGTGACTACACAAAAATGCTTAGAACTCGGTAAGTTTTTCGAAGTTTTAAAATCACTCTAGCTTTTCAAAAACTAGAAAAAGTCCTCTTTTTCTACGTAAAAATCAATTTCCAAGAATGGAGTCTTCATGCGCGGCATTGGGTCCAATTTCTGGTCCATTTCGCAAAAATACTACCGTAAATAGAACTCCCCCCCCCCCGCCCGACATAATGACTCTTTTCTTGGAAATCAGTTCTTATATGGTTAGAGAGCATATTTGCTCTCACAACGATGTTTTGTTGCGATCGAAACTTCTAGCGCCAGGCGGGACTCGAACCCGCACCTCCCTCTGACCGGGCGGGAATGCTCTACGCCTTTACGTGTACGTGTAAAGGCGTAGAGCATTCCCGCCCGGTCAGAGGGAGGTGCGGGTTCGAGTCCCGCCTGGCGCTAGAAGTTTTGATCGCAACAAAACATCGTTGTGACAGCTTACTACCTCGATACCAGCCACTTGAGGCTTAAGGAAACTGATTTGAATTGTTTCATATTTGCTCTATTTTTTGATTGTCGAGCGGGATTTTTGATGTTCGGAAAACTAGCCGAGATATGATCAATTTCTTGAAGTCATAAACTGAATCCTTCACCATCGTCATCGGGATGATTTGACAAAAATGTTCATAACTCAGCCAATTTTTTGAAAATCAAAAAACCTGCTAAGCCACCGAAAAAAGAAAAATTTGCTTCTTACCGGTTGAGAATCACTTTCCAAAAAAGGGGTCTTCATGCGCAGCGGCGGGGTGGGGTTCGATTTTTGGTCGATTTTCGGCAAAAATTGACAACAAATCGAACCCCTCTCGCCCCGCATGAAGATCCCTTTTTATAAACCGTTTTTGTATCCATAAAGAAGCGCTTTTTCTCTACTTTTCGATGAGCGTGCGCGATTTTTGATTTTCAAAAAACTAGCTGAGTGATGTGTATTTTTGTGAGATCACTTCGATGACGACGGTGAACGGTCGATCCGAGATTCAGTTAACGACTTCTGAAAATTGATCATATCTCGGCTAATTTTCCGAAAATCAAAAATCACGCTCGGCATTTAAAAAATAGAGCTAATATGCTTTTTAATCACATAAGAACTGATTTCCAAGAAAGGGGTCTTTATGCGGGGCGGGGGGGGTTCGATTTTCGGTACGTATTTTTGCGAAATGGACCAGAAATTGGACCCCTGCCGCGCATGAAGACTCTATTTTTGGAAATTGATTTTTAAATAGCAAGAGAGTACTTTTTCTCTAGTTTCTGAAAAGTTAGCGGGATTTTGAAACCTCGAAAAACTTACCGAGTTATGAGCATTTTTGTGTAGTCACTTCATTTTTTCGCCCAAAAATTGAACCATCCGCCGCGCATGAAGAACCCTTTTTTGAAAATTGTTTTTGAATAATGAGAAAGCGTTCTTTGTCTAGGTTTCAAAAAGCTAGAGTAGTCTCCCAAATTAAAAAAAACTTACCGAGTTATGAACCTTTCTGTGAACGTTCAAGTTTATGCTCCGATGACGTTGGTGCAAAGTCGAACGGAGGTCGATTCATTCTGCTCGATCCAGAAAATCTTGATTTTTTGACTGTGCATTGATCAATACTTGGAAGTTTTTGTGAGGAATTTTATTTGTATGGGTGGTCTGCTTCGGCTTAAAAATAAATTTTTTCATGAAAAACGAGAATTTTGCTTACGACCCATCCTAATCATATCGTCATCGCTGTTGCGTCATCGCTGCGGAGAATCATATTTTTTGCTGTATCATGCACAGAGCTTGGGTTTTTGTAGCTTCATTTTCGTTTTTTATGAGTTTAGGATGGGAGAACATTATTTCCACAGGGAAGTCCATCGTCCATCCTTCGTTTTTCCGCTCCATAACCGATTCGAAGAACGCTTCAAAAAAATTATAAGAAAAGCACTTCAGTCGTCGTTAAAAGTAATACTCAAAATTTTGTAGAACACAATTTCAGAGCACAATTTCGTATGCAAACGTCGCAGCTTCAGGTAGAAGAATGTTCCGTGTCCATGACGTCCTGAAAAAAAAAACTGCATAAATTGAACAGTGATGATTGGAAGACTGCTATAAGGAAATTTTTATTTTGAAGTGTGGAAAATAGCATTCAAAAGTTTAAAGGATCTTATTGTGTTTTGAAAACATGTGTTGTTCAGGGAACTCGTTTCATTGTCCTCTTCAGTGCCGAAGCCGCACCTGAAAAGAAGAATCTATTAAAGAGTTCAAAATGTACAAGAAACCTTGAAAAAATCAAGAAATACAAGAAATAGAACAGTGAAAGAGAGAGGGAGGGGGTCGTACGAATTTCGCTTCTGAGGGGGGGGGGTCGTAAATTTCCAGCAAAAATCGAACCCCACGCTTGATCCTGCCCTGCTCCCATACCCACTGACAGTGCGCTACTCCAGCAATAAAACATTGATCGTTCTTTTGGGAACATCTCGCCGTTTATCCTCCGCTTTTGAACTCAACTTCGATCCTGTCTTAACATCTGATAACATCTACTTATTTTTAGGTTAGTTTAAAAATAGTGTCGGATTTGAGCTGTCACATTTAAGTTGAAATATCTCAGCTCGAAGAACAGTTTCTTAGTTGAAACAATGCATTTTACATGTTTTCCTTAAACTTTTTGAGGGTGGTATTCCATATATAAGTATTACAGTTTTTCGTGAAATGGGACACTTTTCAAGAAAAATTGAACACTTTCCAAATCAAATTGGCAACCTTTCACTTCATACTGAACACTTCTAAACAAGCTAAGTAGCAGGGACGTGCGGAAATTTTTTCTTGAAAAGCCGAACACAGAGTACGGAAAGGAAGAGCATTAAAATGGGCGGTAACTGAAACACGAAACACGGAAGCGGAAATGAATCAAAACTCAATACTTCCTTTAATTTTTCCTAAATATATATCCATAATAGTAGTAATAACTGAGTTTCCGTTATCGAATTTCGGAAGCAGGCAAGGCGCATGCGACTCTCTTCTGGCATCACATAACAAACAAAAATCCTTGTATTCGTATCTTTAAGGTGAATTTTCGAACTCTAGTAGTATAACAAATCGAAGTTTATGTAAAATCTTTCTGTGAAAACGAAGAAAGTATTTTAAACCCATTGAACCTCGCTGACGAGTAAGATGCCAGAGATTTCGTCACCCATAACACTTAACCGCCTTATCGAATTTCCCTGATCCATCCTAATTGGGAGGGGGCAGCGGTTACAGTGGCGTTCAGCACCCACGGTACGACTCCTACTCTCTCAGGGGGTAAAATAGTATCATTCGCCAGTAGATGAAGCTCTGGGAAAAACTCAAAGGAAGAGGTGAAGAGGCAACACACCGCATGCCCTCCTCCGACTAGGATATATCCAATGTCCCCTATGGAAAGCAACGCTAGCAATCTAAGAGTGCCTATAGAACTCTGGTTTAGAATTGGTGTTCCAAGCTAGACCTAAGATTATTGCGAAAAAAGATAAGCGTGCTCCAGATAAGGAATTTGATTCTTGATTCAAACACTCATGAAACCTTTGTAGCCTTATACGGTTCGCTGATACATCGTTTCAAGAGAATAAAAAAGAATCCAATTTGGTTATCACATTGTTTCGACATCAGGATGCACCAACGGTTTGAAAGGAACACAGTCGCAAAAAAAGGCGACGCATAGTTAATTCTTTTCTTCAGCCTTTCGTTTATGTTCAGGAGGTGAATGAAGGCAGTGCGAGGCAATCAATGAGGGACGAGTTATCATTTTCGTTTCGTCTTCCGGCTCAAAATAGAGCGTAACACGGAACGGAACGTAAGAACTAAAAACGGCCGAAATCGGAATTCGGAACACGGAAACGGAAGTTCCGCACATCCCTGCTAAGTAGATCTACACTAAAAGAAAGCTTTGAAAACAGACTAAACATTCTCTAATTCAGAATAGCTCCTTCCACATTAAGCTAGAGACTTTTCAGAAAGGCTAGAATAATCTTTTGCTAAAGGAAAACTTTAGTGTGACTTTGTTTGTCCAGTTTACCTGCTCAATAACCAAACGCGTTATTTAAAATTGTTATAAAATTCTCATTTTTTTAAAGAAATGTAGTAGTTTGAAGCTCGTTTTAAAAACAAATGGGCTGTCATTTTTTAGTTCTAAACCGAAAGAGATTGTGCCATGCCCTTGTCCAGGATGCTTCAATTTTTATTCGACTGATAGCAACATTTCTGTTTGTATGTAGTTCCACACTTAAAAACGAGACAGCAAAAACAGTTGTAAAGAACACACATGCCTCTCTTTGGTGCTTTATGTAGGCAGAAGCAATCAAATAAAAATCGCTACGTGCTTTCGAGTGCATGGCGCGATCTCCTGTTCTATCGCAAAAAATGATTGCTGCCTTGTTGCGCTTTAAGACAAAATTTGATTCTCAAGAAGTTTCTCAAGAAAGACAACGGATTTATAGCCGTTTTTAAAATTTTCCCTTTAATTCGTTTAATTTTTCCTACAGTCAAGAGTCAAGTGACGGCAAATGGATTTCCAAAGCGCCTTTCGATAAATAAGGTGTAGAGATCCGGGTTAATCAATTTCCGCTCGGAACACGCCATGCGTTCTACTTTCTCGACGTCAGGGAAGATCAATAATAGTCCTCCAGTCGAGCTAGCATTCAATTCGACATCGGGAGGAATATCTTCTCTCAAAATTCTGTGGCAATTTGAAGCAAATTTTTTAAATGACCACCAGCTGGGTTTTGCAGTGAGTTCGATGCACATTTAAGTAGTAAAAAGCTCTCGTATCTTAGCCGCAATCTCACGGATAGGAGGCTGCGAGGAGCTTATTTGAGTTCCCAAATCCTTAAGTTTCCTTCGTTTGGGAAATCAACCTGCAGTCATTTGAATCGTGGGAAAAATTTACCAACTCCTGCGAAGAAGTGTCAACTTCGGCAGCATTTATTCTTGAAGTTTCACTCCTGAAAACTTTTCACTTCGCACCGCTGTTCTATCTAGTGTGTTTAATGAACGAGCAGAATGGTCCACGCAGACTTGCCACACCAAATTTAAAGTGACCAAAATTGGCAATTTTCCTAAAATTGAAAGCTGAAGTTGCGGGATCCTTCGAAAATTTATACCAGAGTGATCGTCAGGAACTGGTGAATATAAAAATCCGTTTCATCAGTTGTAAATACGATAGAAAGCTAAATATTGAACAGAAGTCATCCTCCTCCACACCCGTTAAAAGCATATATCCTTTGGGGATAATTATCTTCCGCGACAGAAGGGGTTCGCAGCGCGGAGAAGAATATAGGTCACCTGACTACTTTTTTAAACATTCACTGGCCTTTCTTCCAATTAATTAAGAAGGAGATCCGGTGCTGACTTCGAATATCCTATTAATTTTTCTAAACACCTTGAAGAGCGTTATTGAAAAGCGGCGGAAAAGGCGTTTTTTGCGCTTTTTCCGCCCAGAGACCAAAAGCTACGGCCGCTATTGCGGCTGCAAGGATGATTGCCATTTGCTGCAAAAATTTGATGCTACGAGTGGAATTTTGGTGAAGTTATGAAACATGGATAAGGGCAACGCGTTGGACGTGCCCTGTACAACAGAATTTCAACTTATTTATATTCATATTCATTGTGCCCACTACATTTGACAGCATGGATGAGGACCAGGTTTGGCGCACAGTATTTGGCCGGTGAACAGAGATTCATCTAGTATGAAAGGTTGGTCTTCATCCATTGAACCGGCGACATTTCAGCGACTGCACACGCACTGTTTCCATTAACGCTTTCACGACATTGACCGACGATGTCGTCGGACACTATCATAAAAACAGTTCATGGAAAAATGTCAAACATCTAATAGTACAATATCAATTACTGAGTCCACTAATATCTACGGTCGAAACGGTCCATGCAGAACTTCATTGGTAACTGCTTTACTCCTGCCTAACAAATAATGAAAATATGATGGGAAAAATGTGCGCTATCCCACGCGGCAGTCACGTGGAAAGCAGCGCGTCGTGAAAGGGTTAATACTTTGATTGCGATAGCCACCATTTCAACGTAAAAATGTATGATTTCTGTAGTTATGAAAAAGATTGCTAGGTAGCTAGAAATTTAATCTTACGATTAGTGTTTGGCCAAGATCAGTCTGGAGGGCATGGAAGTTTCTGTATATGAAAAGGTGGCGGAGTGGCGTTAAACCCTTTGAACAGAGGCGTGGCCAATGTCCACGTCTCCACTATCTCGTAAGGCAGCCACTGGACTCTCAACAAGGTGGAGGGCTGACATAACTCCAACGCGGCGCGAACCTCCCTGGCGTCGCGCACGGTGCGCGACAAAATTGGACGAGTTGTCGCGGTCCGATTGCTTCCGACAGGGTCGTTAGTAGCGCTTCCGACAGGGACGGCTAGTGACTCGCGTTAGAGCGCGAAAGTGTGTGCCGGGGACGTCGACCGCGCAGAAGGAAAGAGACATGAGATGAGGATCAGGCAAGTCTGATGTCTCCTGGCAGAGAAATGGGAGTGATTGTTAACAAAGTACGAGTGAAATCAGGCTCAATCTTTTTCAAATGAAGGGAAATGGTCGAGGATCTGGTGAGGGAAACAAAAAACCGAAACAAGAAATAGGACGGGATTACTAACTAGAAGTTTGGAAGCAAGTGTTTGTGAGTTCCTATTTGGGGGGATGAGCCCACTAATCCATAGCTTTTCCCTTAATTCTAACTTTACGCCACACTTGACCGTCATCAACTCATTTGTCATAGTTCACATGTAGTGCCAATGGCAAGCACCCCCTTAGCAAACGCTATGGACCTCCTTATTTCTCCAATCTACAAGCAGAGGCAGGGGCATTTTATTGCTTCCTTCTCTTCCAAGCGCCTCTACCAAGAGAGTTCCTCTTCCATTTCAATTGGGACTCCCTGTGGTAAAAAACAAGTGGTGGAGCTTAAACCCTGGTAAAATTTCATGCTCCGCGACACCGCGACACCACGACATGACACGACATTAACCACGCGTCACCGAGCGCAGGTCCGCGTTTCAGCGCCCCGCGCTCGGTGACGCGGCTAGCGCGCGACGTCACGTTGGAGTTACGTCCCGGAGCCGAACAAGCCCAGCGGGATGGGGGGGGGGGCGCCAGGAGACAGGGGGGGGGGGCGGGGTGGAACGCTCGATCCCATGAAAAGGTCGCTGTGCATACTATTCTACAGAGTGCCCGACAAGGGGCGGGACAAGAGAGCCATGCGGCGTCGCTGACGCGACACAGAGCTACTATTCTTACAGGAAGCGAGTTTTTGAGAGCAAGGAGTGGGATCTGGACTCAGGATCAGATAGACGAGATAGATTAATAAACCTTATGGTTAACACATTGTCGAAAGTTTAGGGGTGCATGAGCTTACATCTCATGCAATGGGTTTTTCGTTTTGGTACCCAAGACGATCTCCGGAAGAGGGGGGGGGGGGTGGTGAGTAGGCGTCTGGTCTAAGGCTAAGCTTTTGAACCACTTCTAGCCCCTGAAAACTACGAACATGGCGAAACCTTAGGCCGCTCAATGGATTGGTCCATTTTACAACCTCGTTCGACACAGAAATGTTGACACTCTAAGAAAACGCCAGTTTTACGAAGAAAGAGTTTGGAAAATGCTTATTAAGTTTAAATGACATCTTCTCCAGGAATCGGTTTTCCTGGCCCTCGATGAGAGCCGCCCCTATATCGAAAGACGCTTAGGTTGCCCCGATGATTTGATGCAAGGCGGAGTTGAAGACTGCCTATACCTCAATTTGCTGCAGCATAAGGACACTACTGGAAAGGTACGATTAATATGATTAGCGCTGAATTAACAGCAAAATGGCCTCACGATGACTATTGCACTGCAGCTGGACACTCTGCTGATCTTCTCGAATGAAGAACTGAGTGAGACGAAACTCAGCGCGTTGGTGTCGCCATCGCTGAACGTGATATGGGCAAGCATCAGATGTGGAGTACTGGGTGTGTAGTGCCTTCACTTAGTTTCGGATTTGCAGATTTGACCGCTTCCAGTCGACGGCTTAAGCGCCACTCAAATCTGCCATGAGCATATGTGAGAGAGCCATTTCGCAAAATATGGCATTTTTCAGCTCTGCGCTGGGGAGCTGATTCAAACCTGTTTAACTGTAGTCAACCCAGTCTCAAAGCTATTAAATATTTGGACCCAGTTCAAGCTCAAGCATAGCGTGCGATTTTAGTCGAAAATTTGCGGCGCCTCCTTCCGGAATGGATATGATACGACCCCTTGTCTCCACTACAGGTTTATTTCTCATATGTCATGATTTTTCAGTTTTTAATGTGACTTTTGATCCCCTTTACAGGTTCTTCTTTCCAAGTGTGGCCTCGACACCGTAGGGATTCGCACTAAGCTTCGTCTACTGAAAAACACAATTATGTTACGAAAGCAAAGTAAAATCTTTCAAAACTTTTAATACTGATTGTTCTGCGTTTGAAAAAAAGAGATTTACTAAAGGCAGATCTCGAATCGACCACGATGACTCAGTTTCTACAGATTTTTTCAGGATGTCATGGACACGACATACTTTCCACCTGAAGAAGCCACATCTGCGTCTGAAATTGTACTCTGAAATTGTACTGTATGTATAAAACTTCGAGTGTTAGTTACTTACGGCAACTTAAGTATTTTTACTAGAATATTTCTTGAGACGCTCTTTGAATCGATGACGGTTTCGCTACCGAAGAATGGACTTGTTACGGAAATGCTTTTCTCTCATCCAAAGGAAGCAGCACCAGAGAACGAGACTGTCCCCTATAAAATTTCAAGCTCCGGTATTACATATTACATTATGATTATTACAGCAAAAAAATTCTTTCACAAAACAAGTCTGATATCTGTATGAGAAGGTTGGATCGACCTCCGGGCGATCTTGCACCAACGTCACTGGAGCGTCAAAATTGGACATTCGCAAAAATGATCATGCCTGGATAGTTTTCCACATTTTAAGAAATCTGCTAGCTTTTTAAAAAGTAGAAGAATATGCTTCCTCGCCGTATGGTAAACTGATTCCAAAAGGAGGCCTTTATGCGGGAGCGGGTGCGATTTTTAATCGATTTTTGAGAAAACCCATCCATCCACCGTCCTGTCCTGCATGAACGCTTTCTTTGGAGGCTGATTCTTATATGGCAAAGAAGCATTTTTCTCCTATTTTCCAAAAAGCTAGCGGGATTTCTAAAAATCGAAGACCGACCGCCTTATAATTTTTTTTGTGAATGTCTAATTTGGATGCTACAATGATGTTGGTGCATCATCGACCAGAGCTCGATCCAGCATTCTCATACGGATATCTGACTTATCGTTAGTTGGTGAGAGAATTTTTTGGTTATTTGCTTTATAATAACCAGAGCTTAAAATTTTAAAGGGCACAGTTTCGTTCCCTGGTGTTGCTTCGTTCAGATGAAAGAAAATTATTTCCGTTACAAGTCCGTTCTTTGGTTGCGAAACCGTAATCGATTCGAAGGTCGATCGATTTTTCTAGGGAAAACATTTAAGCCATTATTAGTAGTTAACACGAGAAATTTTATAGAGTACAATTTCGGACGCAGAAGCCGCTTCAACAGGTGGAAAGCTGTTGTTTCCATGACATCCTGGAAAAATCTGAAAAAATTGAACACCTCTCATTTACTCGAGATCTGCCTGCAGAAAATCTTTATTTTTGACGGTAGAACAATCAGAATTAAAAACTTTAGTCGTGTGCTTTCATCAATCAAATGATTTAATGAATCAATACTAACGTGTCTTACTCAGTGAATGAAGCTGCGCTCAAATCTCTACAGTATCGAAGCCACACCTGTAAAGAAGATGCACGCCACACCTTGCAAGAGGATGTATCAAGAGATACGGGCACGCTGAAAAAGCGCGAGACAACCCTCTGCCAAAACCAAGAGAGAATACGACCCCCACCTTTTTCTCCTGAGCGTTTAGTCCCGCGCAGTCGCAGGGTCCGCTGTTCTTATGATCTGTCGCCACCTCACCCTATCAAGGGCGTCATCTGGCGTGGCGCCAACTTCGCCGAGATCTCTCTTGATGACATGACATCCTTCCGCCTTTTCCTTGGGGCTCCTCTCGGGTGCCTCGAAATCTAGGGCCAACCTTACGGGGTGATTCTCTGGCCTTCTGAGGACGTGTCCGTACCACCTTAGGCGCTGTTCCCTCATCTTCAGCTGGATCGGGGCTGTCTTCATCACTGCCCTAACATCCTCGTTTCGCACCCTGTCCAGACGGGTCCATCCACATGCTCACCTTAGCATCCTCATTTTCGCAGCGTGCAGTTGCCGCTCCTGCTCCTTACCCAGGGCCCAGCATTCACTGCCGTAGAGGAGGGCAGGTCTCACTACTGTTCTAAACAGCTTGCCTTTGAGCGTCCCGGAGCATCTAGTCGCAGAGGATCCCTGTAGACTCCCTCCACTTGAGCCAGGCTGCGTTTATCCGTTCCCTGACCGCCTGGTCCACAGTTGCTTCCTCGGATAGGTCACTTCCGAGGTAGCGGAATTCTTCCACCTTCTCGATCGCTTCCCCTTGGCAGTCTAGGATCGATCCAACGCAGAGCTGATGAACTTCGTCTTCTTTACGTTCAGCCGTAGGCCGTTGTCTGCGAGGGCTCTCTGTCACAGCTGCACCTTCTCCTCCAGCTCCTCCTGGTTATCGGCTACTAGGGCGATGTCGTCCGCGTAGAGGATCGTCCTGAGAGGGTCTTCCTAAAGGTGGTTCACTATATGTAGAGTCAAGCGTTAGCAGGAAGAGGAACGGACTCAGAGCCGACCCTTTGTGTACCCCCACTGTAATGTCCGCCTTCTTTGTAAAGAATACGACCCTACCCCCTTTCCCAAAACAAGACCGCAATACGACTCCTCTCCGACTCTCGCACCTCAAGCTTCCACTCCAGCACTGGTGAGTGGGTGCGCCTAAACCAATCAGACCATATTGAATGGGCATTCAGAGAGAGCATACACAGTTGGTACCCTGATGGGCTGGCATGTGTTCGGTCTGTGCTCTTTGGTTATCATTGGCTGGCTCCCACCTACCAGTGCTGCTCACCTACGCGACATGTACCGCACAAAGCACATATTGTCGTCTGCACCTCGTATAGAGGATTTTGGTTAGGACTTTCCGCACGAACCAACCTAGCCTTCCACTTCTCCTGGGCTCGTGTGGGGAGAACAAAACTCTCATTTGTTCATCGGCCGGCCACTGCAAGCCATTAAGAGGCCACGACGATGCCTCTACGACGTCCCGTATAACGAATCGAACAAAGCCGTCCTTCACTCTTTATCCTTTAACTTTATAAGATGAATTATCTTGCTTTATTAAATTTGTGAATATTTTTTTAAATTTAGGTTCCTTCAACGGTACGCCGTATGGCGTAAGCGACGTAGTGAACGCTGCGAAATTCCTGACGATCAACGCTGACATTTTGCACGTTGGGAAGATTACTGTGTGGGCCGAATCGCAAGTTGCCGAGACGGTTTCTTCAGCTCTCAACCAAACTGGTAACAGCGCTTTGACTGCCTTTCAACATAGATGGAGCAAGGCTGCATTCCTCATATCTGCTTACCGATGGTCGTTACTTCTGAGTCCCGGTTCACCTTGAGTTGGTGAACTTCGCAAGGATGTGGTATTGGCCTTCCCATCGGTACTGCAGCGAAGAAAGTTTAGTATATGCGATTTTACTAGTATTATAATTGCGTTTAAAACTAGTTGCTAAATTGTTTATTTCGCCAGGTTATTTACTGCAGTTAAATTCGCTCCAGTGTTGCCTCGTAGAGGGAAATAGCGCGGAGAAATTGCTTTTGGCAGACAGAATATGTCTGAGTGAGACGAATAGCAGGCTATGGGTCCACCACGTTGTAGGAGAAAGAGCATACATGGTCGACATTGATGAGCAGTCATAATTCCCTACCTACTCAGGTATCAGTCGAGCCATTCTCATCAATGGGAATTCAAAGACGAGGACCATGGGTAGTAGAGACTTCTCGAAGAGGGCCGCTTATAAAATGGCCACGGCACTGGAGGTATTGTCAATTTGTATCATTTTATTGACCAGGTTTGGCTAGATTTTCTATACGATTCTGTGCTGAACACTTATTAAGTTGAACACCACACCTGAACAGAATGCGGGAAAGAGAAGATGAGAACCACATAAGGTTCATCTTCATTAGTATAATAGATAGATGGAGCGAACCAGTTTTCTAAGCTGAAGGGTCATACATCTGAACATGCCTATGAAATCAGTCAGGTCGGCCTTCACGTTCTATGCGCTGAGTGGAGTAGTGGGATCAGGAAGCATAGTTAGCATCCTGCCACGTGAAGAAAAAACATGAAGCGACAGTAGTTTGGGATCGCGGAAAGAGTTGGAAGTAGAACCATCTTCATTGTGAAAGCTGTCAAGCTGAATAAAACGTTTTGGGTCAAGCACGATTCTAGTCTCGTTAATCCCCGTACTATTTTGGCGACAATGTCTACGACGTATTTCCATCAGCTCCTTCCAGGATAATGGCCTTGCCTAGCTTAAGCTACAGCGGACCTCCTCTGCTAAAGAGAAAACGTTGATAATCTCCTGGCATAGTTGCGCAGGTGGTCGTGGCTGTCAAAGAGATCGGAATGGTTGACCTTCTCCCTTGTCTTTCTGAAAGAGGTGACGATTCCATCGGGATGTCAGAGAGCGGTCATCTTGGTCTTGAATTTGACGAAGTCGAAAGACAAATTTAATTGATCTTTATTATGACTGTTGCAGAGCTATTAATGTTGGTGGTTCCCTAGATATTATTTATTTTGATTTCTCTAAAGCTTTCGATAAAGATGACGATGATAAGGTGGCACCACTTAAAACTTGTTACTAACAAGGGAACTGTCTGAACGGTACGCCGGAACGGCAAGAGCGAGTACTTTAGGGAGAATCTCCGTCCTCCAAATAGTAACAGAACATGTTTTGTTTTTGCCGAGTCCTCGAGGCTAACGAGTACGAGGGTGTAATGGTTAAGGGTCGGCAGAGCGAGCTCTTAGCGGCAGCGCAAGATCCCGATGTCGTGGACTGGGTGGCGCAGTCGTTGAAGGCACGCCTCATGTTCGTGAGGTCTAGGGTTCGGTTCCCATGCTACGTGACGCTTCTGCATTTTACCATAGTATCGGATTTCCATAGAGATTTTCATATCTGAACTTGTGTTTGGCTTCACAGTTCCTGCCCAGTGATACTCCGCTGCAACCCAAGCCTGGAATCGCGATACAGTCCACTTTCCCCAGTTCTCAAACTTGTATAGGATAACAATTCTAGTATAGCCAACCCTTTTCCTCCGAAACGATCTGTCCTCCCGAAAACGTGATAGTGCCTTCACGGGTTAGTAGTGTCGTGACTCCGGCACAATCCCCTTCTGGTTGAAACTCTTGGTCCTCTTCTTCAACTACCTCCAACTTCTCCACTTCGTCGATTTTCAGCTGTCGCAGTTCGAAATCTCGTAGGATACTTGCTGTCATTTCCATCAGCTTCATTTCGTCTCTCGAAGGGATCCTCATCCGCACTTCAGTGTCTATAGGTGAATGACCACTCGAGGGTTAGCACACATTGTAGAGTCAGTGTTGGCGGCAGGAGCTTGTTATAACCGCGCGACTTTGCAAGCATAACAGAGGCGAGAATATTGATCGAGGTGGTAGGTCAAGTTGAATATCATGTGGTCTCCTCCTACATTTTGAGTACACTGGTGGCACTCACCTCACCGACACTAACAAGTTGCATTTGAATCATTTTTCTGGCATTCTGCCGCTGTTTCATGTTGTTTCTGTGTCAAATTTCGTAAATTGACAATGAGAACAATTTATTAGAGTAAAAGTTTCATACAAAATCGCACTTGGCATATTTCGGACATTACTGGTGAATTACGAGATGTCGACAAATAATAAGTAATAAAAACATCTTACCGTAGCAAACTCCAAAAACAGGTTCAGGTAAGGAAATCTCTATGGAAATCCGATACTATGGTAAAAGTGCAAAAACGCCACATTGCATCGGAACCGAACCCTAGACCTCACGGACATGAATTGGCCCTCTACCAGTGCGCCACCCTGCCCACCACACCGGGATCTTGCACTGTCGTGAAGACCTCGCTCTGCGGACCCTTAACCATTACACCCTTGTACTCGTTTGCCTCAAGGATTCGGCAAAAACAAAACATGTTCTGTTACTATGTGGAGGACGGGGAATCTCCCTATAGTACTCGTTCTTGCCGTTCCGGCGTACCGTTCAGACAGTTCCCTTGTAAGCTTCAGCAAGCTGGTGTTTCTGACAACCTGTTGCAGTTGCTAAGATCTTATCTTTGTGATCGTACTTTCACTGTTAGAATAAATAGTAGCTTTTCTAGCGTTTACCGTTGTACTAGTGCTGTCCCTCAAGGGGGAGTCTTGTCGCCGTTACTTTTTTATCATCTATACTAGTGATCTTCCACTATTACTTAAAACATCGCCTTTCGTCAAAGTTCAAGCTTACGCTGATGACATAAAAGTTTACGGATCGTACACCTCGAATAACTATGCGGAAGTAAGGCAGGCGTTGAATAATGCCATTGAAGAGATGGTTGCATGGGCATCTAAGTTGGAATTTCCCCTCAACTTGAATAAATGCCAGGTGATGCATATTGGCTTAAAACCAGTGGAATATGAGGTTGGTGGTGTGCCTTTATCCAGCTGTCGCACTGTTAAGGTCTTGGGAGTTCTCTTTGAACCCACGCTCCATTTCACATAGATTTCATTGTACGGAAATTATACTCAGCACTTTTCCTGATTTTTTGGAATGTTAAATGTTCTGATGTTGCAATACTGCTTCGCTTATACAAGTCATACGTATTGCCTCACCTGGAATATTGCTCGCCTTTATGGAGCCCAAAACAAGAAATTATGTGCTCAAAATCGAGAAAATACAGAAGCTCTTTACAAGACCTTTATGGTGCCGTTGTTCGAATTCTACGGATCGCCTTCTCCTCCTTAGCTATGAACATTGTCTGAAGCGTTTTAAACTACTGTCACTTCAAGTCCGTAGGATAATATCTAACCTGGTCTTTTGCTTCCGCATTATCAGGAACGTGGTGAATCTCTCAGCGAACAAGTAATGGGTTTTGGGCCTGTTAGTTCTAGGCGAAATAGACTCTGCATCTCTTACCGTAGAATCCGACGTGCTGGTAGAGATAAGCAATTCAATATTGTGTTTTATCGGTGTTCTAGATGGTTCCGTCTATTACCCATTGAAGTCTTCCAAGCCCAATCGGGCTCAGTTTTCAGACGCAGGCTGGTGAATCTTGCCTTTCGGGGCGATCTCAGTTTCAATGAGAATTGCTTTTAACATATTTTTTCTAGTGAACCGGTAGATCCTTCTCTCATGCACTCTGCATCGACAAATTCTGCTCTGATCTACTAACTCGCTTCATGTTTTTTTTAATCAGCAACATTACATTCGTAAATTCCAAAAAGACATCGAGATAGCTTGCATTAAAGATATTTAAGAGTAGTATTACGTATTGTTGCTGCCAATTATATGAGTGCCTTTCGAACCGTCATTAAATTTCTCAGCTCGTAGCGTTACTCATTGTCTTATCTTCTTATTCTCAACATGTCACACATTCTTCTCGCTCTCTCACATTGTTTCAGCTTATGGATGGTGTAATGGTGGTTGCAACGGCACAGAAGCATTAGCACGCAAAGCTCTTTTTTGTCTACTTTTCTTTTCATACTGCTGCCGCTATATTCATTTCCTCTCTTCTTTACAAAAAGTTACTGACTATGAGTTTGCTACGGTCCCAAATCGTATAAACGGTTCCTAAATATTTATGATCAAAGGTTTGAAAAGCACTTAGACTGCAGCATGCACATGCAGCACTGTTTTTGTTTCTGTCTATGTTGTTTATTTATTTAAGGCGCACAACTTGTGGAATAAATGAAATGAAGTCCCGGCGGGCACTATGAATCTTCTACGGACACTCTTCTCTCCTTAATATTCCCTTTATCGCTGCTCTGCATAGCTTCGCAAGCTCGGACATCAGTTGCTGTCACGCTAGCGTATAAGCTCGAGACAGCCGTCCCGTGGTGGTCTTCAAACTCTACGGAGTCGTAGGCGGCGTGTAGGGGTGGTGTCTTCCCGTCTCGGTCAGCCCGTTGACGTCGTACTTGATCTTGTTGGCTTGCATCATCAGTCCTTCCGATGGGAGAGTGCGGGCAAGTACAGATCGTCATCCTATTCCTTCTAAATTTGCGCAGCCTGGTTAGGCCCTGAGATTTTAGCAGCCTCTCCGTACTCGTCCTTCACATCGCTGCAGAAATAGCGCACCTTCGGGGTCAGGGAAATGATGCCCTTCAGTGCTGCTGTTATTAACTGAAGTACACAGGGGCACCTAGTCAGGCACTGTCGTACAGGCGAGGAACTCCGGGCAGCCAGCCAGAAGGCTGTCTTGTTAAGAGGGATCTCTATCTCTATCTCTCATTTCTATCAAGATCCGCGGAAGGATTAAAATGTACTTATTCTAAATTATAGACAACAAATGACGGCCCATGAATACGCTGAATCAGGACTCGTACGTTAGATGTCTCCCTGAGTTACGGTAGCGCACCACTGCCGCCCGCCACCGCCCACGATTACGGTAGCGTGGCGGGTTGTTGAGCCCGCCTTGGACGAAGTGCAACGGATTAACAGAGAACAACATGCGCCGTGGAACAGACTTTCTGTCGTAGGGTGGTGATTGACGACTTTGTTCATTTATTGCTCATTTTTTCTCTTTGTCCCTCTAGTTTTCATAAACGAAGGCAATAGAGATCACGTGCTAGTAAGGACTGTCCTCATTATCGAATTATTAAACAAGTAAAAGAAAACACAAGAGAAGTTGAAAAGGGAACATGGCCTGAGCGAAATTTACAAAGCTGTCGTACGCTAAAAAAAGTGTAAAAAAGGAAGAAACTTGACATGTTGCTCCTATTATCATTTCGACTTTGTAATCTCAGAGGCGGCATGTGGTCGGGCCCAAAACTTGCAGAAAAGAAGAATACAGAGCAAAAAATAAAAAGGAGTCAGGTCCGGTATGGTTCTGCACGGACTCTGCTCCACGGCAGCAGTGCGCGCTCTGTTCACTTACCTCATCTCGTAGTGAAATCTTGTAGATGGTGAGCGCTGCACTACGGTAATCGAGTGCCTGCCCCGCACTCTTCCAGCAAAAAAAATGTCGTACCTGTTTTCAGTCTGGGAAACCTACCGGAGGTGAACTACATTCACTGTGCTGTACATCGCGGTTTGACACCTATTGCCACTTCAAAGCCACAATGAGGCGCTAAGCCATGCGCAGGAGATGTGGATATCCTGTAGCTAACACACATATTTATTGTGTTTATACAAAATCTCTAGGGACTAAGGGGGTAAGGCGGATATGTTTGTCATCCGAAATAAGAGTAAAGCTCTAAAAGCATAGTACTAACGCGTTAGTCAGGATTGCGACGTAGTACTGAAGAATTTCAGTGTGATTTGCCATCCATCGATCAATCCATGGATTGCCTGAGGACGAAATCGCTTTCTGAGCTGCACGCCACTGTTGGGGAAGTGATGGTAAGAAGATTCTCGATAGCTTGTGTAATCCGATGTCCTCTCATCTTGGAGCCTCAGCATTGCTGTGAATCTTATAGTTCTGCTGTACCACGAGATTATTAGGTGGAACATTATTGGTCTGACGTTTCGAATGTCTCATCGTCTTGAGAGGCACGATGCTCTGCCGCCTGAGTGTAGCGATTGCGACACTATTCTTTGTTAATGAAACCAGTAGCGAATCACCTAACAACCTCGTGGCACGGCAGTATTTCAAACTTGTATAGTCCGTTTCATCGGATTTCTATTGCAATACAATGCCTGAGTTGGTCTTTATAGAAATCGCACTATCCATTTGGCGATCCCTTCAGAACCCCTTCTTCGGAACAACCTGCTATACCTACAATTTTGGGAGTACTCAGACAGCTGCCAAAAGGCATGATTCAGTGCATCATTTAAAATCAAGCCCCAAGAGCTGATAGCGATTTCAGGTTATCCGACCGATTCCAACTTTGACGAGTACTATCAATACGTCGATTTTAAACGTTTTCTTGGCAGACTCCTTCCCGAGACACAATTCAAGTATGTTGAGTTTAGGGTATGATTCAGGCGGTTTAGCATTTTGTTAGAGGAACTATTGTGTGAGCGGCTCAGTGACCTCCCCACTTGTCCTAATGTCATGCAGATTTCTTGCTTCAAAATGGATAGATATTTTATTGCAAAAAGTTTATTCTGAAACTACGAAAATGCCAAATAATAATCTATTTTGCACAAACTTTGAATGTGAAGAAGAACAGGGTCTGAACTTCGTTATGTTTTGAACTATTGGCCTCACCTACTCTCTGTCCATCTCCTGGGTGGATAGGGGAGGCAGCGGGACCTTCAGTCATGTGATGACTTGAGGTCACGCTCGCAGTCACGCACCCGTGAGGGGCCGCCTGGAAGTCATCCAGGTTTCTGTGAGTCTACTGAGCGCCCAACCCACCCGCCCAATTACGTGGGAGTAAAATAACCTATTAGTAATGTTTATAACATAAAAGGATCTATTCAGCTTGAAGGTTCACTGAAGCAGACCTCCTAGTTGTTGAGTCCACGAGTGTAGGGCTAACGGATATCGCTTATGTCATCCGTGATGCTATGCACTCCGACAAATCGCCGGCAACAATCAAAAGCTACAAGTCTGAGGCTGAACGGTTCACAATATGGAAGAACGAATCCCCGTTCAACAACGTTCCTCTTCCTCAACTTAGGAACTTCTACCTCGCACACTGCGCAGCCAACGGACGTCAAAAATCCCTTTCCATTGTTTCCTCGGCATTAAATTACTTCTTTTCCCCGCTCTCGGGGGTGAACAAAGAAGTAGAGACAACAATACTAGAGTCGGAGAGAAGAATTTGTAGCCCTCCGAAGGAAAAGCACAAGGTTGATCTTGAATCTATGCACACCATAGTAAAGACGGGTATAGCAAGCAGCGTCTCAAAAATCACACAAGCCGCAACCCTAGCTCTTTTGCAAGTCAAAGCCTTCCTTCGCATTAGCGAAGCCAAAGATCTGTTAACCAGGGATATCTACCAAGGAGTAGATAATACTTTCTTCCTTTTCATTAAGAGAACACAGCACCCATGGTGGTCGTTGCGGAACCACCCGCTGTACAGTCTATTCTGGCGCTATGATAATTGGGAGGGAGTCACCTCCCATTTAGACCGTGGAGAATACTCCGAGATATGGACCGACTAAGGGATATGGACCGACCTCTACAGAGAATACTCCGAGATATGGACCGACCTCTACAGAGTCGCGCGGCAGCACCACGAGAACTCGCCCATATCGCTCCCGCCGCAGTGGGGCCCACGCTGCCACTGTGGTGGAAGCCGTGGGGCGGACGAGTTGTCGCGGAGCCGCCGCACGCAAAGGTCCCCGAGGGCTGCCGCAGTTCACGGCGGCTCTCACCCGCAGCGCCAGGAGCTGCGGGTGAGACCCGCCGGGGACGTGATAGATGGGTGTCGATAATGGTTTATTTACTTGGAAACATTTTTTAAACGAATTTACATGCTAGGAGTATAATAGGTTGGTGCGTAATTTCTGTCCATAAAAGGGTTTGACAACCAACAATATAATCACTGCTAGTGTCGACAAATGGAGGCGTATGGAATCCTGCATTCAAAACGTAATGCAAAAAAAGCCTTAGCACGATATTAGGTCTGCATCAGCCGCTAATGGAGGACATCAGTCAACGATGCACGTGTGTACAGAGATGCGGATGTAGGCACAGACCACTATCTTGTTAGGGCTACGTTGAAGCTGAAGCTGAAGCTGCAAAAAAGGCCGGTTGTCAGACGACCATACGACGTCGAAAAGTTCAAGAACCATACAACCGCGAGGAACTACTGCGTTGAACTACGAAACCGTTTCAGTATGCTTGACAAGTGCGAAAGCATTGACGAACACTGGGAAGCCGTCAAGACCGCTGTGAAAGTGCTGAAGCGACCATCGGGCGCAAACGAGGCAAGCGAAGGGAGCGATGGATTTGAGAAGAAACCTGGAAGCTAATTGATGAGAGGAAGCGAGTCAAGCAAAGAAAAGAATGCGCCAAGACACCTGACGAATCAAGGGAAGCGGGCGAAATCTATTCGGAACTCGATCGATAAGTAAAGGCGTCGTGTAGCCGCGATAAGAAAGCTTGGATCGCTCAGAAGGAAACGGAGGCACAAACAGCGGCTAGTCGTGGTGATTCCAGAACACTGTATCGAATTGTATCAGAGCTGGCGGGAACAAGGCTCAACACATGCCTCCCTATAAAGGACAAAAGTGGCAGACTACTGGTCAGCGAAGCTGAACAAAAGGAAGGATGGGTTGAACACTTCCGTGAAGTGTACAACCAGCCCCAGCCATCCGCAACGCCTACGTTCGATGATGAAAACGCCCTGGGAGAGCTAAACGTCAATACCGGCTACATAACGGTAGAGGAAACAAAGGCAGCAATACGAGGTCTCAAAAACGGAAAAGCCCCTGGCCTCGACGAAATTGCAGCGGAGATGTTAAAATCTGGAGCCGCACCGGTAGCGGAACAATTGACGACACTCTTCAACAGCTGCTGGCATTAACACGAAGTGCCAGAAGATTGGAAAAAAGGCTTAGTAGTCAAACTGCCGAAGAAAGGAAGCTTATCGGATTGCGGGAACTGGAGAGGTATCACCCTCTTGTCAGTGCCAGGCAAAGTATTTTGCACCGTATTGTTAAGAAGGCTTCGAGATGCAATTGATGATCGACTGCGGGAGGAGCAAGCTGAATTCAGAAAGGAAGATCGTGTTGCGACCAGATCTTTACGCTACGCAACATCATTGAGCAGTGCCTGGAGTATCGCTACCCGCTCTACATAAACTTCGTCGATTTCAAGAAAGCATTTGACAGTGTCCACCGAGAGTCACTATGGAAAATGCTCAGTCTCTATGGAGTCCCTGCGGCCTTCGTCAAGGTGTTTAGAAGTCTATACCACAACTCTTCGTGCTGCGTGAAGACAGTTCTCGGAAATACAAGATTCTTCGAAGTCACCACAGGAGTCAGGCAGGGATGTGTTCTCACACCGTTGCTCTTCAACATCGCACTCGACTAGGTACTGAGAAGAACGACAGCCGATGTACAAGGGGGTATTCCTTGGTCAGCGGTCGCCTTATGGACCTGGACTTTGCCGACGACATTGCCATATTCGCTGAGGACAACGATACTCTTCAAAGAAGCACGGAATGCCTTAGCCAGGAAGCAAGCAAAATCGGCCTCCGAATTAGTCCCGAAAAGTCAAAGGTCATGCACGCAGGAAATATGACCTCGGGAGACGGCATCTACGTAGGACCGGATCGCTTGGAAGTAGTGGATAACTTCACCTACTTGGGAAGCATGATCACCAGCAACGGAGATGCTTAAGCTGACGTTCGATGCAGGATTGCGAAGGTGACGGCAGTGTTCCGGAGGCTTAAGCCACTGTGGACGTCGTTTTCAATTTCAAATAGCGTCAAGCTGCGTTTGTATTCTTCGATAGTCGTGCCCACTGCAGTGTACGCTAGCGAAACATGGATGATGTCAGCTAGTATCATCAGACGGATCAACGCGCTCCACTGCGAATGTCTATGACAAATAATGAGGATACGCTATACAGACCGCTTGACGAACGAAGAAGTACTAGAACGCTGCCGCTCGAGCAACCTCTACGAAATCGTGGTGCAACGCCGACTCCGCCTGGCCGGACACATTCTTCGTATGCCGGCGCATCGCCTACCAAGATCAGCCATGCAATGGACACCGCCAGGAAAGCGAACCAGAGGCCGCCCAAAAAACACGTGGCGTCGCACGTTTTTGAATGACTTGGAAGTTATGAATATTTCTAGGCAGGAGTGTGAAGAAATAGCCCAAGACAGGCAGCAGTGGAAAGAGTTCGTCGTCCTATGCGCTCAACAGCACGGGAGGAACTAAGTGAGTAAGTAATTGCACGGAAAACCTTCGTTGCCTTTCAGCCACAAGTGAGCCGTGTGAGGTTTAGGGAAAACCCTTGCACAGAAATGCAACAATAAAGCAGATCGTTTTTTTTAAGTATCAGCTATAACTGAATCGGACAGACCGCCCGGACCAACAAGGCATCGGAGGGAATGCTGTCATCACAAGGGCTACCACGTTATCTCCGAGCTTCTTTTCAACCGAAGAACTTCTAGTGGAGTTAGAACGACAAAAGTGAGAGCAAACACAAAATGGTACAGAACTGTTGAGTTATAAGGAGTGTTTTATTAGATTTCGGGGCTTACATTCAAGAACTCCTAACTTGGCATAGGAAACGCTTCTTCACAAAAGAAAAAGCGTTTTGCTTGCTACATCTGTGACATTCTTAGAAGCCGCAACTACGGCAAAAGTACACAGTATTGCGTACAGTGACCCTCGCGGCGCCGCACCACTCGCCGCTGTCATGGCGGGTCCGCGGCACCCGCAAGACTCTGCTGCCGGCCTAACGCACCCGTGTTAAAATTGGCTACATCCGCAGTTCTGCCCTTGCCAAAATATGAAGATGATTTTTGATTTTTAAAGTGGATGTGTGATCGCAAAGAGGAAATAGCAGGCATCAATGTTCGTCTCATATGGCTGCGCACGATCGCGGCTATTTGCAGCGGGGTCCATTTGATTGGAGCGCGCCATGGTGGCTGGAGCGCGCACTGCCAGCAATGGGGCTGGCTACGCGTGACTCGTCGTTAAACGTACTCCGGAACAGAGTACGGACTAGTTTCCGGACGAGTTCTCGGGCGCGGCGGGAGTTTCCAATCGCGTTTTCGCTTCTCTGCCGCTGTTAGAGACGCAGAGAGGGGTCCAAGATGGAACACTCACGGTCATCGTGAAGCTTACAAGTGTAAATTTAGCCACACTATTATTAATGAGAGGAACGTTAAGGCAGGGTATTAGAATTACGGAAAAGTCAAGCAAACGAGCTAATGCTGATTTGATGTCTCACTATTATGGGTGGACACGGGGATGGGTGGACAGTGAAAGGGGATCAGTACCGCGGGACCGGTGAAGAGAAGATCTATAAAGGTGGGAGCAGTAATGGCGGACCAGTTAAGGGGGGGGGCTCCAGCAAAGGAAGCCCAGTGAAGGGGTAGAATAGAGGGGAGGGGACCAGTGGAGGTGGGACCTGCAAGCGGGAATCAGTAGGGGGAGGAGGTGCAGTACAGGGGTGTGCGTTAAATTGTTTTCGGTAAATTTTTAACGACCGCTTTTTAACGAAAAATTTTTGCGTTAAAAACGGTAAATTCGGTAAACTCGTTAAATAAAATGTCTCTTAGCTGCATTCGGTTTGGCTGCATTTTAGTGTGTAAAAAGCCAGGCCTGTTTTCCTTATTGAATTTTTTTGACTCCATCTGCATGATAATTGTATAACTATGCCTTCATCGTCGCAGCAAATAACATAAGTCCATCTATCATCAGCAAAATTGCTAAGAGAGAGAAATCATGAAAATTTTGGAACCAAACAGTAACAAGACTTCTAAAATAGGAAATTTCTTACTATGCCTAGTTCCTTTAGCTGGTAGAAAGTCGTCCAGCTTCTGGGAAGATCCAAGGTGCATCGTATCGCGGGTCAACGTTTTTGAGCTTTTCTTTTTCTTTTGACGAAATTTTTTTTACAAAACCTGGGCCCACTAAGCAGACTTTTGAGGCTCAACTGATGAACGCTATTAAAGTAAATTCGCATATTAGGCGAAAAAATCCACACACATGAAGGAAATTTCTTGCTAGAGCCGGATCTGCACCTTTAAAGATATACCTCTTTCGCAAACCTTCGAAAACTCTTTATGCGATAGACAGCTTGTAAACTACCAGTTTTTATACTACCCTACATATACAGTACCGCACATAGGCTTTGGTCAATTGCCGAAAAGAACGCTCTCGAGCGGGCGCGACAATCTGTAGGGCGAGCGACAGCTTGTAGAGCGAGCGTTTAGGGAGTTTTAACGGAAACTCTTAGCCGTCCTACACAGGAATTGTTATTAGACTGTCCAGCTTGCCTTTGGAGTGCGCCGTGAACAATGCACATCGAATCGAACCTTTCAGTCGAGAGGGGGGCAACTTATAGAGTGAGCGTTTGTAGAGTTTCATCAGAAATACCTAGCCCTACTCGCATAGCTTGTGTTTCGTAGCGTTTTCATTGCGTTCTCTATGCTTTTCAACCCCACTTACGAAGCAAATATCACAAAAACTGTGAAAAACTGAATGGTTGGTAATTATGAACAACTAATATGTAGGAATCAAACGCAAGAAACGGACCAGGAAGACGGAAAGCACGGAACGACTGTGGTGGAGAAAAGTGGAGTCGCACGCAAATAAATTGATTAATAAGCAAAGAAAATGCCAACAAAAGGAAAATGCATCGCAACTCGAGAACAATATTGATTACCTACCCTGATTCAAGTAAGTAGAAGGTTTCCTTGGTATATTGGGAAAGCTCATTCAAAAATATCGTTCAAAATGGATTTACATGGAGAGGAAACAAAATTTAAAAATGGTCTCGAAAAGTCGTTAATGCAATTTAACGGATTTTTTCGTCGTTAAATTTCGTTAAAAAGTTTTAACGAAAAATGCCGGTAAATCCGGTAAATCGGTAAATCGTTAATCGTTAAACGCGCACCCCTGGTGCAGTAATGCTATTTTGACCTCCCCCCCAACTACCATAGCACCCTAAAATGTGCTAAAAATGAGGTTATAGGTCCTCGTCGAACATGGTTCACAAATGCAACGAAGCCGCCAAACACAGGAACCGAACCAATGAAACCAATCCTCGCTCAGGAGATCCATGTAGCAAATTTGGTCTACATGTCTGTGATCAGCATCTCGAGCTCTTTCGCGTGATGTAGGTCTCAATCCGAAGTTCCATGGGAAGCTGACGGCATTCCCTGGTAAGCCAGAATCATCAGCCATCCCTAAGCATCTCCAAAACACTGAGTCCAAACACTACTGCCACAGTCTGAATCCTAGCTCTCATTAAATTCTCAGAAATATTAAGAAATGAAACCAAGACAACTTTCCCCATTTTTTGCCGGAAGAGCAGTGTGAAGCAAGAAATTAGAGCAGCTAGTGAGCACTAATAATATAGCAGCTCAGAAAGGAGCAAAGCAGTAAATTTTGGTCAGGGAAAACTGAGCCCACAGTATGGTATGGCCATAAGACGCGTCGATCGAGACAGTGAAAAACATGCTGAAATCCTTTAAAAATCTAAACATATTGTATATTCAATAAAGAAAGGATATCAACTGTTTTCAGTCTGCTTTTAAATATCGAGAGAGTCGGGGACATCAGCACATCGTAGGGCAACATTTGCAACCAGCGTGCAGTCCGATAGAAAAACGAGTTATGAATTTTAAACTAACATAACATTATAAGAGGTTTGTGGTCAATTACAAAACTCCTTGTCCGACAGCCATTGGGTCTAAACACCCAATACTTGCTGGTTTTGATCTTTACTTCCGTGCGTAAGATGCGAAAACAAAGGACAATATCATGTTGCACTCTCCTATACAAAATGCTTTTTAGTCCAAACATTCTCAATCTGGTCGCATAGTTGTGTAAAGGGCTACGACCATTCAAGTTGTGTGCTCTATAAATCGGAATTCTGGTGAAAGTTTGAAAGTGAAAGTTTCGATCTCCCTTTGAAGTTTTCTATTACCATGAGGGCTCCAAACCTGACAGCAATACTCCAGTTGAAGGAGCACATAAGCCCGATATAGTCTTGAAAAGATCCTTTCATCATTGAAGTGTACGTTTCGGAAGATAAAAAATACTACCAAAGGTCTTATGAACTACGCTATTCATATATGACCCGAAATCAAACGGACTCTTATATTCAACACCTAGGTCTCGTACTCCACTGCAACTCTTGATAGCAATGTCAGAGTATTTGTATTGCAGCGGCTGATCACACCCTATGTGCAAAACGTATGTTTTTGACAGATTAACGGCGAGATTCCAGAATTTAGTCCACTCCATTAATCTGTGTATGGACTCCATTAAGGCATTATGGATCTCACTCTTATACTCCCTTCCGTGGATATCATGTACCTTTATATCATCGGCATAAAGCTAAAACTTTATTGAGGTATGGGTTTTCAGTTTGTCGGGTAAATCGAAAGAATAGATGATCAAGAGGAAAGGTGATAGTACCCCACCCTGGGGTTCCCCACTCGGACAAGGATAACGGCTCGAGAAACTATTTTTTACTCTTACCCACATGTGGAGATCTGCCAGATAGGAGATGAACTAGTTCAGAAGAGCACCATCAATGCCGATCTGATTTAACCTCATCATAAGCTTAGCGTGATTAACTCTATCAAAAGCTTTTGAAGAGTCAAAATAAATTACATTCACGGAAAGATTATCATTTAGAGCAGAACCCCAGGCAAAAGAGCTTGAAGTTGAGCTGCAGTTGACGCACCCTTGAGGAAATCATGCTGCTCAGGTGGCACGATATTGCGTTTCTCCAGTCAGCACACAAGTTTCTCACATATATTTTTTCCAATACTTTCATTGGCGTTGGAGTAATACTGATCAGCCTATAATTTGTCAAAAGACTCGACCTAGCGCCTTTTGGAATGGGAGTGATAAGTGCTTCATTCCACATAGAAGGAACAGTCTCCAACATAAGGGATATATTAAATCATCATTGTCAAGGGTTTGCAAAGCTACCGGGCGCATTTCTTAAAAACTATCTGCGGTATTCCATTGAAAGGCGTTGAGGCAGAGTCCTTTAAGACTTTCAAGTGCTTAATTATGTCTTCTCCTGTAAAAGTGACGCTGCAGAGACATTGAAAAGAGTGTTCATTATAAAACATTGATGGAGCCGATTCATCATTGCCAATGGAAAAACACTGAAAAAATAGGCTGCAAGCGCTTCTGCTTTCTGGTAGACAGTTATATACGTATTACCGCTACCATCCTCTAAAGTGGGAAAATTCCGCTACCCTTGATTTTACAACGGATGTAATCAAACAACCGTCTTGTTGCAGAAACTCTTCCCAACCTTCTTTCGTAGTTTACAGGAAAGTTTTGAGATATCAACATCACCACCTATATATAAAAGAGTTTGTCCGTGGAGTGATCTAACCGAAGTGAGATACGCCGCATCATCCACAGAGAGAGCGGTCGAGTGATCTAAGCGAAGTGAGATACGCCACATCATCCACAGCAAGTGTGGTCGAATGATCTAACCTATGTGAGATTTCACCACCTATCACCATCATCACCACCTATATATAAAAGAGTTTGTCCGTGGATTGATCTAACCTAAGTGAGGTACGCCGCATCATTCACAGCGCGGGCAAAATTTGCTGTTGAATGTGGGATGTTGCTGCAGCAGGGGAAACGCAGCCCTTTACTGCTTAACACAACAGCACCTATCGCGTTTGAGCGTCCAGGTTCAGAAGCCGACTTCGTGCCTTTAGCCTTTAGCTTCGTGCGTTTTGAGAAGACTACTAAAGGGGTAAGGGTATAAGGGGGCCTTCGAGGGTGGAGAACCGACGGCGATAAGGAGGCAGCGTCCAGGAGTAGCATCGTGATGGTCGATGGGGAGAGCAATGAAGCAGGCCAGGTGGCACCAGGAAGAGTTTAGGCAATATATAGGGATCACTAGGGAGTTACCAATCAGGGGTGGGGGACAGTAAGGAGAATCAGCAACGGGATCCATTACCATTAAGAGAAACCGGATTTAGAGGATGTGACACCGATGTCACACAATGGGCGTTCGCTCGCCGTCGTCGTGAAGGGGTATCCCGAGGGGAGGAGGGGAGGAATTTACCTTGAAGAAGGGACCTGGTGGCGGAACCAGGACAGGGAATCTACAAGAAGGGAGCCTAAGGGAATTCATACGGAGAACAAGGAATCTGCCTTATGCATAGCCTCTTTATGCTCGACTCTGCGGCGACTGTGCGCGCTTCTGAGCTTCTTGATCCAGAGAACGGGTCCCCTACGTCGCGCAGAAAGCATCCTGATTATGAATACGTGTCACCAACCATGCCGTGAGCAGGAGAGGACCATTTGGAGGGTGGTGGAGAAGAGCGGTAAGAGGACCTCTATGGTGGACCAAGAGAGCGACCAGGAAGGAAAGGAATAACATGGAGGAGGTGCCAGGACGGGGAAATCAGCAAGAAGAGACCAGTAGGTGTCAATAGTGGAAACAAAGAAGTGGGCCAGCAGTTGGGACCAGGAAGGTGGCGAACTAAAGAGGGGGAGGGAACACCATTAAAGGCGGACCAGCAATTAGATCCAGTAAGAAGAACCGAGAGAGGGGATCCTGGCTTCGGAAGATATGTCAACGACAGTTTGAAACGCTTGCTGTTGAGCATGAGAACGATTGCCGAGGAACAACCTGAAGGACAGAAGTACTGCGCAGCACAAACCAATGACATTACTGGCCGGTCAGGAAAAAATGTCTATGATGAAGGTACCGAAGGGGTAAAGGGCTTGATGCCCGTACGCACCAAGTTCCTAGATGCTAGCGAATTTTATGTTTTACAAAAACTACCTTCCATATGTCAGTGATGCTACAAAGTCGAGCGAAGCGCGCAAGTGCGAGACACGCCGTTAGGCGTGTCGGAGCACTTGTATATTGATATCAGAGCAAACCTTCTTATAGATAGGACTAGATGGTGAAAAAGAAAGTTTAGCCTTCTGCTTCAAAAGGTTTTGCATATGAATCGGGTACTTTACTGTTGTCACCTTTCGAAAACTAAACAACAGAGTTACGAGAGCCATCATACATCACTGAGCAGAATTTCATGTATGATTGAAAGTTTCGGAAAACCGACCAGTTAATGGTAGTAATGGTAGCAAGATATTGGTTCATGGCCGCATATATAGTTATATAGTTGTGATATATGATAGTTTTATATGATAGTTGCTGTCAGACGTTTGTTCACAAATTGGTTTGAAATGAGGATAAAGGGTGTCTCTGACGATAAGTCACAAAACGCAAAAACACCAGCATCGATGGGGATAAGTCCCGTAACCGTTGTCCTGCAAGGTGAGAACACTACCACTGTGCCGCCCCGCAGCTGGCACCCTTGTAGATAGCTGCTCTGATTACGAAACGCTCTGCCCAAGCTTCATCCAGCGCAGGCGACACACAATTGTCAATTCGATTTTTCACCGGTCAGCACTCGCTTAGGAGATCCACTTAGCAATATTCGTAATCAACGTTTCAAGCTCTTTCACTTGGCATAGACTACGTCTTAAAATTCCATGGGAAGCTAAGTCATTCTCTGGTGAGTGTAAAAGGGTGAAATGTCGTCCAACTCGGATTTGAACCACATTGCATTGTTACAGCCGTTGATGTCATCAACGTCACCAACTTGACCATTTTCTCAGACAGAAACAACTCGAAGAACAAATCAAGAAAACTAGGAAAAATCGTGAAATTATGCCTCGGTAATCACACACACTACAACCACGGGTCTCTCTCTATAGAGAGCATTCGGGCCCTCTTATTAATGGATCTCGGGACGCTTGTGCAGAGCCGCGTGGCGCGTCCTCGGGTGTTGGATAGGATAACGTAACGCAAACCAAATGCGACCGCGTACTGCTGAGACGCTGCAGATAGGATGCAGGGGACGACTTCTTACTTCTTGTAAGGCGATTCGAGGCCGCCCTAGGTCTCGTCCCCGTCCCTTCGGGTAATCTGGATGCTGCCCGGAGTTCTTCGCCCGCACGACAGAGCCTGACTAGCCACCCATGTGTATTCCAGTCAAACACAGCAGCACTTAACGGCCTCATTCTCCTGACCTCTAAAGAGCCCCCGTTTCTGCAGTGATGGAAAGGACGGATACGGAGAGGCTGCTGAAATCTCAGGGCCTAACCAGGCTGCGCAAATTCAGAATGACTAGGATAACGATCTGTACTTTAAACGCCCGGACTGTCCCACAGGAAGCATCCGTCGAGCACCTGATGATGCAAGCCAGGAAGATCAAGTGCGACGTCAACGGACTGACCGAGACAAGAAGATACCATATCCTGTACGCCGCCTACGACTCTGGAGAAGAACTGTTCCTCGGAACATGCGACAGCGATGAGTAGGCGGCGTTGGTGTCCTCGGCAACACGCACTTTGCCATGAACATCGATTCATATGAATCTCTGACAACCCGAGTCGGACGTCTGCGACTGAAGCGATGTGGCTCCGTGCCAGCTTTGTGTTCGTCGCGTATGCCGCAACATCCGACTAAGGGTTCAAGCCTTCTACGTGGAGCTGGAGAAGTTCTACGAGCACACCTTCTACAAGGTGATCGTCGACTTCAACGACAAGATCGGGCCACTAAGAATTTTACATCGGAACCCACGGTTTGCGGTGGAATGAGCAAGGTGAAAGGTTGTCTGCGTTTATCGTGTCGACCAAGACCATTCATGGAAACTCACTGTTCCAGAAACCTCTCGACCTAGGATGGACCTGGGATTCCTCCGGTTACAAGTTCCACAACGAGGTCGACCACATCATCTTCAGTCGTAAGTACTGCCTGACCGACGTCCCCGTTGTCCACAAGTTCTACGCGGGATCGGACCACCGCCTTCTTCGCGCGAGGTTCCGCTTTTCGCGTCGAGGAGACAAGGCCGCGAAGTTCAAGAAGAGGAGTCCCAGAACGACCATCAACTGGGACCTCACACCACTCCTGCCAGCTTTGGGAAGATGTCGTCATGGACAACGTCGATGAGGAATATGACCGCTTCGTGCACCATCTCCACGATAGTGCTAAGGGAGCCGAGAGCTTGAAGACCACCAAGAGACGCCTGTCTCCGGAAACTCTCGAGCTGATACGCCAGCGTGGAGCAGCTGAGCGTAAGGCAATTACCAACTATGCAGAGCGGCGATAAAGGAAGACCTTAACGAGAGAAGGGAGGAGGTGTTAGCTGAAGCTGGAGAGGCAGAGTTGAGCATCCGCGATGCCCGCCGGAACATCGCCAACTTAAAGACCAAGATGACCGCTCTCCGACGTCCTGACGGCCTCTTATTCCTAGTTAGAGAAGAACATCCACGAATTCTACTCCGTCCTCCTCGATAGCCACTTCCAACTGTCCCATGCCATCTTCCGCAGGATGGATGCGTCGTCCCCTCTGTTCTCTCTTCCGAGATCCGACACGCCATCTTGCCGGTGAAGAAGCGTACGGCACCCGGTTCTGACAGGATCAGACCCGAACACCTGAAGAACCTCCCGCCTACGCTCATCAACACCCTGGCGCGGCTCTTCACACGTTACCTGTCGGAGTGCAAGGTTCCAGCTCAGTGGAAGACCAGCAGAACCGTCTTGCTGTACAAGAAGGGAGACTGTACGACATTGGCAACTATCGTCCGATCTGCCTGCTGTCCGTGGTGTACAGCTGCTCACTGGATTCATCCTGACAAGGAATAGCAGAACGCTGGCGAAGGAGAGCCATGCGAACAAGCACGATTTCGACACGAGAGGATTCAGCACAATCGATCACATACACACCGTCACGAAGCTCATCGAAGTATCGCGAAAGTATAAGCTACCGCTGTGCCTTACGTTCATCGACCTGTAGAAGGCATTCGACTCAGTCGAAACTGAAGCAGTATCGAATCCCTGTTCACTCGGGGCTTCCTACTCACTACTCAGAGTCCTTCGAGAGTTGTACAGTGGATTCACGACCAAGATTTCACCATTCTACAACGACGTCGTATCGACGTGAAGAGAGAGGTTCCGAAGGGGGATACCATATCCTCGAAGCTCTTCAGCGCTACCCTTGAAACCACCCTAATAGGAAAACATGGGAGTGAAGGTCGACGGCCGGCAACTACATCATCTTCGCTTCGCTGACGACATCGTGCTCATAACATCGAGCATCAGCCAGGCGGAGCGAATGCTGGCCGACTTCGATCGTGTGTGTGGGCACGGACTGCAGCTTGGATCCTACGAAGACGATGTTCATGAGGAGCGGATGAGCTTCTAATGTTCCATTCTCACTTGAAGGAACGAACATCTCCGAATGCTCCAGCTGCGTGTATCTGGGTCGCGAAGTCAATATGGCCAACGACCTAGCGCAGGAGCCGAGCAGGAGGGAATGAACGGCTTGGGGAGCTTTCAAGAGCGACGAAGAAGTCGCGAAGAATACGAAGATCGTCGGACTCCATGCCCACCTATTCGACTCTACCGTTCTTCTTGCCCTCAGAGACCTGGCAGGATGAACACGCGATCATAGTCGCGCAGCGTGGAATCAAGAGGACGATGCTGGGAGTGACAGGACTCACGCAAATGATAGAATGCCTCCGGAGTTCAGCCGACGTTCGAAGATCAGAGACGTTGTCGCATGGGCCAAGGTGTCGAAAATTAGGTGGGCCAGTCATGTAATGGATTCGCAGACACCCACTGGACGAGAACTGTTACCGACTGGCTTCCGCGGGATGTCAAGAGAACATCAGGCTGCCCGCCAACGGGTTGGTCGGACTTCTTCGCAAAAGCCCTGAACGACCGATATGACGCTCTTCGTGTCCCTCGAGCAAGCAGGATCCGTTGGGGCACTTTTGCACGCAACAATGACGCATGGAGACGCTGCTGGCGCCTGCTCGAGCAAGTTGATGGTCAACGGTACGACAGGTGACACAGGTGAATCACTTCAATATGATTGCCGAGGCATAATTTAGCGATCAAGAGCTTTTTTGATACACTTGAAAAGTGTCCTCCTCGTATTAGGGGGGGGGGGAGGGGGAAAAGTAATGAGACAAATTCAACAAATTGCTTTATCTCTTTACCAGCCGTCCGTGCGGGCTCTCGGCCGTACCGACGGCTTTTTGACGGCTTCGCCAATAACTTATCATCATCAACTGTAGCTGACACCTTTGTCATGGTTACTTTAGGAAGAACATCTTAACTACGTGGATTAGGGCAAGTTAGAAAAAGAGCGAAAAAATGGACGACATCCACAAAAACGCGTATTTGCCCAATATCGATTGATGGCGATCGACAGTTCAAAAACGAACTTCAGATTCGTGTTCAGCGACCTCGATTAACCCTAGGGGTAAAGTTTCGTACGGCTTGAACGTCATCCACAAAATCGATAATATCTATCGATATCGATTGGTCGACTTCAGATTCGTGTTCAGCGACATCGATTACCACCGGGCTAAAGTTTCGTGCCGCTTGAACGTCATCCTCCAAAAATCGATAATATCGATCGATATCGATTGGTCGACCAGGGTCAAGCCTGAGGTTCGGGAATCGAGGGGGGTCGTACTGTAGCCTCGACTGGAGGGGGGGGGGTAGGGGTCGTACTCTCTCGGTTTTGGCAGAGGACTCTCTCCAAATTCAGGTTTTTAGATGACGTTTGCATCTATTAATAAGTTGTTTTTTTCAGGTGTGACTACGACAATGCGGAGATATACAAGCACTTGCGTTTCCTGGAGCTAAAAAATAGGATTGAATATCAAAAAAATTTTTAGTGCCGATTACTGTGCAGTGAAAAATAATGATTTCCGGTCTGCAGATTTAGAGTCAATGAGAGATTTTCATTTTTTTTCAGGTTTTCCCAGGACTCATGGACACGGTAGTTTTTTGCCTGATGAGCGACATCTATTTCCAGAATTGCACTCTATAAAATTTCAAGTGTTAATTACTGAGGACGACCTAAGGGCTTTCCCTACAAGATTTTTGAAGCGCTCTTCGAATCGATGACAGAATAGCAGCCGAAGGACGGACTTGCTCGAAAAGTAATTTCTTTCCTGCAGGAAACGGCATCAGAAATTGAAATCGCACCCTATAAAATTTCAAGCCTGTTTGACACACGGTGATAAAACTATGTTTCTCTGAAACGATATTCTGTATGATCAGACGTCTCGATTTATCGAAAAAATATCGACACACTAATCACATGGAAGATGTTACTTCTAGAACCTGCTATTTAAAGCATAGAAAACACATCTACTAAAGCTTCATGAATTTTCCAGGAGTCCCAAAAAATCTCCGAGTTACGGCAGTTTACATGCGGCTACTGGTTCTCTGACATGATCGATCGCAATTGAAATATGGATGGACTCCTCGCTGGAAATTTTTTTCTGCGTTTTGAAGGACAGGACGACAGAGAGTGGAATTGTACCATATAGAATTTTAAGTCGCGCTTAAAATACAGTAAAAACTACGCTTCTCCGCTGCGAAGAATCTCCGCTGAGGATGGATCGCATACAAAATTCTCATTTTTCATGAAAATATTTTTTTAGCCGAAACATATTACCCATATGGATAAAATCCAGCCACAAGAATCTCGAAGTCCTGATTGATTCACTATGAAAAAATCGTGATTTTCTGGATAGAACAGGTTGAATCGACCCCTGGTCGACTTTGCACCAACGTCATCGATAAAATTGAACGTTCACAAAAAGGTTCATAACTCGGTAAGTTTTTCGAATTTTGACACTTTTTTTAGCTTTTCATAAAGTAGATAGAACACCCTTTCTCACCGTGTAAAAATCGTTTTTCAAAAAAGGAGTCTTCACGCGTGGCGGTTTGTTCGATTTTTGAGCGAAAAATTGAAGTGGCTTCACAAAAATATTCATAACTCGACCAATTCTTCGAAGTTTCAAAATCCCGCTAGCTTTTCAGAAACTAGAAGAAGAGCACTTTTCAGCTATATAGAAATCAGTTTCCAAAAATTCGGTCTTCATGCGCGGCAGGGGGTTTCGGGTCCATTTCGCAAAAATACGTACCGAAAATCGAACCCCCCCCCCCGCCCCGCATGAAGACTCTTTTTTTATAAACCGTTTTTGCGGCCTTAAGAAGCGTTTTTCCTCTACTTTTTGAAAAGCTAACGGGATTTCCCAATTTCAAAAAACTAGTTGAGTTATGAATATTTTTGTGTTATCACTTCGATGACGACAAGAAGGGTCGATCCGAGATCCAGTTAACGACTTCCGAAAATTGATCATATCTCGGCTAATTTTCCGAAAATCAAAAATTCCGCTCGGCATTCAAAAAATAGAGCAAGTTTGCTTTCTTACCATATAAGAATCTATTTCCAAGAAAAGGGTCTTCATGCGGGGAGGGGGGGGGGTTCGATTTTCGGTACGTATTTTTGCGAAATGGACCCGAAATCGAACCCCTCCCGCCGCGCATGAAGACCGAATTTTTGGAAACTGATTTCTATATAGCGAGATAGGCTTTTCTTCTAGTTTCTGAAAAGCTAGCGAGATTTTGAAACTTCGAAAAACTTACCGAGTTATGAATATTTTTGTGAAGCCGCTTCAATTTTTTTCGCTCAAAAATCGAACCAACCGCCACGCGTGAAGATTCCTTTTTTGGAAAACGATTTTTATACGATGAGAAAGGGGTTTTATCTACTTTATAAAAAGCTGAAAGAATTTTTAAAATTCGAAAAACTTACCGAGCTATGAACCCTTTTGTGAACGTTCATTTTTTTGCTCCGATGACGTTGGTGCAAAGTCGACCAGGGGTTGATTCAACCTGTTCTATCCAGAAAATCACGATTTTTTCATAGTGAATCAATCAGGACTTCGAGATTCTTGTGACTGGATTTTATCCATATGAGTAATATGTTTCGGCTAAAAAAATATTTTCATGAAAAATGAGAATTTTGTATGCGATCCATCCTCAGCGGACATTCTTCGCAGCGGAGCAGCGTAGTTTTTACTGTATTTTAAGCGCGACTTAAAATTCTATATGGTACAATTTCACTTTTGTCATCCTGTCCTTCAGAAGGCAGAAAAAAATTTCCAGCGAGGGGTCCATCCATATTTCAATTGCGATCGATCATGTCAGAGAACGCAGTAGCCGCACGTAAACTGACGTAACACGGAGATTTTTTTGGGGCTTCTGAAAAATTCATAAAGCTTTAGTAGATGTGTTTTCTATGCTCTGCGGCTTCGTGCGGCTAAAAGTAAAATCTTCCATGTGATTAGTGTGTCGATATTTAGAAAAGTTAATTTTTTCATGAAAAACGAGGATTTTGTGTACGATCCATTCTAATCATATCGTCATTGCAGCTCCGTCGTTGCGAAGAAGCCTGTTTTTTTTGTTGGACGATGCACAGGCCTTGGATTTTTGTAGGCTTCATTTTGATTTTTTATGATGTTTCCTTAGGATAGCAGAACATTATTTCCATATGAATTCCGTCGTGCACCATTCGTTTGCCGCCCCGTAGTCGATTCGATGAGCGCTTCAAAAAAATCCAATAGAAACACTTAATTCGTCATCAGAAGGTAACACTCAAAAATTTACATAATACTATTTCAGAGCACAATTTCAGATGCAGATGTCGTTCCTTCAGGTAGAAAAATGTGTCGTGTCCATGATGTTCCAAAAAAAAACACCTGCACAAATTAAGCAGTGATGACTGGAAGACTACTACCAGAAAATCTTTATTTTAAAGTGTCGAAAAATAGTATTCAGCTTGATTGTGCCATCAAAGTATTATTGTTCAGAGACCTCTTTTCATTGTTCTATTATGTCGAAGCCGCTCCTAAAAATAAGAACCTATTAAAGGGTTCAAAATGCACATAAAACTTGAAGAAATCAAGATATATAAGGAACAAAACAGTGGAAGAAGGAGGGAGGGGTCGTACGAGTTCCGCTTCGGAGGGGGGGGGGTCGTAAATTTTCAGCAAAAATCGAACCCCACGCTTGACCCTGCCATGGAGTCCATCGTCTTGGTCTTGGGAAACAGCTTCCAGTGTATAGGTCCATGGGCGCAGGCCCAAAGACGCAGAAGTTGCTTCTCGCCATGGACGTCTCGGCGAACGAAGGTCTGCAACGGGTCGCCAGATCTCACCCAGGCTGGCTGCTTGGCAGGGTTAACGTAGAACACGTACTTGTCATCCTGCATGACATTGAGTCCTGGCTGCTCGGGGTTTTTTATTGGGCGTACCTGGCGTGACACAGACGGTCGCGCCAATCTCGCCCTGGCAGTGAGACAGACTGGGGTTTCGGCATGCTTCTGAAAAAGGCGAAAGTACTAACTCCTCAGTTGGCTTTCTTTAAGTAGCAGAAAAACAATAAATACGAGAAGTACGAATCCGAACTCCATTCACGAGATGTAAGGCACGAAATGGAGAGTCCCGTTACTTTTGCCTCCCCCCCGAATATAATGCGAAAACACCAAATGTCTGCATGAGAGAGAGAGAGCGCTGGGTGACTTAATGACTACCTGAAACAGAACATTTTCTGACCAGGGATCATTTATGCAATGACTTCAAAATTAAGACTATTAGGCACTGTATAATATTACAGGAATAAAAATCGCATGCTGATTTCAGATCTGTTGAGAATTCCGGATTTTTCCAGATGTGGTTGATGGAAAGTTCGGAGGAGGCGTCGTAGTATATCTCTTTACTCGGCGCTGTCGCCTTTTTCTGAGCAAAAAAGCCAAGAGGACTTGGGGGAATTACTCGCCCAGTGGTGATTTTAAGTTGCAGAGAATGCAAAAGCTAATGATAGAATGAGACGAAGGGGAGTAAAGGCCCCATAGGCCCTTGTTATACCATCGCTCACCCCGAACGATGCCCTATGATATGCCCCCGCATCAATCGCGTCGCGCTTCGCTTAAAGTGAGCTGTGCTATAACAAGGGTCATACACTTTTGCGGCAAGTGGCGGGCGGCGAAGACGGAGAGTGACGCCGCTCCCGTAGAGGCACGGAGCGGCGAGGTACTGTATTTCTAGACGGGCCTACTGCTGTTATTGCTTGCTTTCCGCCTTCCGGCTGCACACTGGTTGCTCCCTACCGCGAAAGACTAGAGCGCAGACAGTCTCTCCCAGCGGCGGCAAAAATGATGTGAATCCATTATTGCCGTCTTACTGCCGTCGCCGCTCCAGTGCCAGCCGCTCGTCGCCACCGCTCGCCGGCGGCGGCGAGCTCGCGTCACTGCCTTAAGGCCCCACACACTTCTGCGCGACAACGCCGCTTGCCGCTATGGTGAAGGATAGGGCAGGGCCGCCGCCGGCGGTGCGCTCTGCGTCCCTGTCCTATGCTTAATGATGGGGCCGCGGCGTTGCCGCGAAGTGTGCTGGGCCTATAGGCCTATGGTATACTCCCACGTCGCTCCAGCGACGGGCGTGGGCAACTGTCAATGGTGCTATGACGGACGATGCAGTGGGGCGCGGTTGTCAGTTGTCGCGCCGTCGCTCCCGCGACGCATGGCAGAAGTGCAGTGCACTGCAACGAGCGATGGTCGCGGACTGGGAGTGCTTGCGATGCCCTATTCTGTGCACTTCCCTTCACTTATTTCGACACTTCTTTCGTTTGTGACCGTTCCACAGTGATTTCTTCACACGTCTGGTGAGGTTTTCGTGGTCATGTGATGTCTTGGTTGTTCTCATCGTAGGGTTTTCTTGCTCATTTTGGGCTTTCTTTTTCATGTGAACTTCCTCGCCGGCACCGAAACCCACATTTCTGTGCCGGACAAGTCACAGGGAAGTTCTGATGACATGTTAGGCACAGAAGTGTGCCAATTGAACGGCTACGTTTTGGAGCAGATGTTTTTCTAGGCCGTTTTTCCACTTGTGTGCCGATTCCTGCATTTTTTCTCATGTGAACTTCCTCGCCCGCACCGATACCCACATTTTTGTGCTGGACAAGTCACAGGGAAGTTCTCTTGGCAGGTTCTGACGACAGGAATGCATGAGTGAGCACTAGCATGGTGAAACCCCCTAGCGAAACATAACATCGACAAAGTACCCTTGACAACAACAATCCTGCAACGTTGTACGGACGAGGGGGTGATACAAAAGGAAAAACCCGAAAACTCGAACGAGACGGTCGACAAAACAAGGAATCCAAGAAAAATGCATTGCATCATCTGATTTGCTAAAAATCTGCAAAAGTCTCCGTCTTCAGAACTGTGTGAACTATTTCAGCCTCAGCGACAGCGACGACTCGTCGGGTCGCAATGCGCGTCGCGAGCCGTCGCGTCGCTGCAGCGAACGGGAGTATGCTATGCGCCTTATTATTAAGATAAGGGCCGCGGCGTTGCTGCAGGAATGTATTGGGCTTTTAGACTCTCGATGAAGCCCAGAAGGTTGGTGGTGGGTGAGCAAAGGGGTCAGAGGAGCAACGCCTGCACAGTCGAGAGGCGTGGCCATATTTTGTACCTCCTGACCATCCCCGTGCACTAAACAGTAGCAAAAGAAGAAACTAAGATGTCCCGGAGCAGGTTCATGACCCTTGTTGAGTGTTTTCTTGTCGAAACAAATTTAAAATTTTCTATTTATCCCCCTCCGCCTCTTCTTCACTCTTTTTTGAAAAAGAAATCCGTTGTTTGTTTTCTTTAGATAAGCAGTTTTCCTCCGACGCATCATTGTGTTGATCCGAAATGGCTGATGTTTTGACTCTTTGAAGCAGCCAGAGATTTAATGGGCATACGAATTGTATATTTAAGGCCATAAACTTGCCCTATATTAGAAAAACAAAAATTCGTTTCACTTCCATTACAGGGACTATGGCATGTCTCTGTCGCGATCAATCGCGACCTTTGTTCGGCTTATCTCTGTGTGCGTTGAATTCTTTGATGGAAAGATTTTTGGGAACGCCTTTGTTGTAATGTTTCTGCTGTATTTAAGGCCCCTCGAGAAGAGCTCGGGGCCTTTTGGCTACGGTATGTATTGCAGTCAATTAGGATAAAGAGATCACTGAACCATCGTTGACAGTTTTGGTGCATCAACCGATTCTGTACCATGGAAGATAATCGCGACAACCATCCTACGGGCCGCTGCTACCGCTTTCCTGACCCCGTATCACGCGCTGTCCAGGCAACAAACCTGCGGCTCTGCAACAGGTGCCTGCAGCCAAGGCACAGCGAAGATTGTGGGATCATCTGCATCTTCTGCGGAAAGGATCATAACGTCCTCATCCGTTCAAGCAAATCGTCTCTGGGATCGTCGTCCTCCAAAAGAAAAAGATTTAAGCGTTCTTGCCTCTTGGAGGATGCACTGATAGCGTCGCTAATCAGTACATTCTTCCATTACCGTCTTCGTCGCGCATACCCGTTCTCCGACACGTCGTCGTCCCTTCGTCGCCGGCATCGCACCCGTATTCTCTCCTCCATCTGCTGCACTATTGTCCGACGTCCAGTCGCCCGTCACCTGCTGATGGCTGACCAGCTGACAGCCTGCACTGCTCCGATTCTGCCGTCAGTCAGCTGTTTATTCACTGTTTCCGCCAGTGCCGATTCGGAACCGATGGGCCGATGGAATGCTGAGGACAGTCGAGACAGTCGATGCCAAGAATGCCGAGTCGCTCGCCACGTTATCAACGCCATCTTTGCCCGAGCGTCGTCAACAGCCGTCATCTGGTACCTAGTAGATTTGTAGAATTTTAGTGTGTTGTTAACCGTTGACCTGAGTTGTTTCGGCCCTGGGCGGAGTGTCGCGATCAATCACGATCTTCGTTCGGCTTATCTCTGCATGTGTTGCATTCTTTGATGGAAAGATTCTTGGGAACGCCTTTGTTGTAATGTTTCTGGTGCATTTAAGGCCCCTCGAGAAGAGCTCGGGGCCTTCTGCTACGGTATGTGTTGTGGTCGATTAGGATAAAGAGATCACTGAACCATCGTTGACGGACTCCTTTTTCTACATTCTTAACAAAAACCGTACTAAATCCTACTATATATAAGCGAGAACGGTCGGTTGCCGCGCAAGGGGTGCTCGGATTCAGACGACGTGTCAGTGATGTCGCCTAATGGGTGTCTGGGTTAGGAAGACGTGTAAGAAAGGACGTCGGGCTTGGGAGGACATCTCACCAATGTCCCTCATCAGGTGTCTGGTTTGAGAAGAGGTTTCATCAATGTCGCGAAAAGCTCGTCCGGATTCAGACGACGTGTTACCGATGTCGCTCAAAGCACGTCGGGATTGAGAACACATATTACCGACGTCGTTCATCAGGTGCATGGGTTCAGAAGAGGTGTCACTGATGTCGCGAAAGGCCTGTACGGATTCAGACGACGTCTTACCAGTGAAGGTCGGACCAGTAATGGGGAGCGGTGAAGGATGGTGGTCCAGTAAGGAGGGACCGGTAAAGGGTTGACCAATAAAGGGGGACCAGTGAAGAGAGGACCAGTAAAGGGGATACCAGTGAAGGTGGGACCAGCAATGGGGACCGGTGAAGAGGGGGAGGGTCCAGTGAAGGGGACCGGTGAAGGATAGGGGGACCAGTGAAGAGGGGACCAGTAAATCGAGGTCTAGTAAAGGTGAGAGCAGTGCTAGGGACTGATGAAGGGGGGGGGGGGGGGACAAGTGAAGGGTGAACCGGAAAAGAGCGACAATAAAGGGGACACCACCAAAGAGGGACCAGTAAAAGAGGACCATTGAGGGTGGGACCGGTGAAGGAGGAGGGGGGGGGGGGGGAGGGTCTAGAGAAGGTGGGACCAGTAATGGAGCGGTGAAGGGGTGGGAGTCCAGTGAAGGGTACCAGTCGAGGACCACTCAAGGGGGGACCAGTAAGAGATCCAATAAAGGGAACACCAGTTAAGGGGGTTTAGTAAAGGGTTAAGTAAAAGAACCACTAAAGGGGACCATAATTAATAAACAGAACGAGTACTTCAGAGGAGCCCCCAACTAGACGTTTGGTGGACGGCGGCCGTTTAACGTCTGGTATTTTCATAGCCAATTTAGGAGTGTGACATAAGGGTATAGTAAATAGTTTCAGAAACGCTGCTCTTTTGCGAAGACAAGTGCTCCATCAGTATATCCATACTCAAGGAGACAAGAAGAATACTTATTTCCTGTTCGAGCAAATGAAGAAGGTGTGCACGACAATTTTTTCACTGATGGTTAGAGAATTACGTAGATGCTATGTACTATCACAGAGCACCACGGCGCTCACAGAATCTGTAATCATCCTCAGAAGATGTGGAAGACAGAGGGTAGTTTCTGCAAAGTTATTCAAAACTGATGTTGCATGTACAAATGCACCGCGAGGCTTTCCTAGTTGCATAATGTTCAAATTAAGTGCAAGAACTCATACTTCAGATCTTGCTTGACCGTGACTTCATCGCTCCAACGTCAATGCTCGTCAGTGAACTCAGAAGGGACAAGGTATTGTCGAGCTCACAGATTCATAAAATATAAGCAATGTGGCAGTTCAATGCTACCATTTATGTTCAGTGTAATACTGGTATCCGCAATGTCTGTTTGAAGTAGACACTTGTAAGATTATTTCGTGAGAAAGACGAACACAATTAGGAGAGAAGATTTATTGATAACTGTCTACTACTATAATTATCTATCACAATGTAGGGGTTTGTCGTAAATAACAAATGAAGTAATTATTCCCCCCATCTTTGAACAGATAAAATACGAAAGAAGGCCACTGCTAACAAACTGTTTCGAGAAGTGGCTAACACTAAGTCAGCAATCAGCTGTACTTCGCGCATTCGGTTGCCGGCGGTCACGACGGGCTACGAGATATGGTAAGGTGCTGCCGAAGCGATACTCAGTGCTGCGCGTCCCGAAATCGGTACCACGAAACCGGTTAAGGCGTAAGGTCGATAAGCAGATATGGGTGTGGACCAACGACGTTATGGAAAAAGTTCGAGAGAAGAGATTATACCACGCACTCCTCTGCGATAAGATAGCCGACAGATAGAGTCTGTATCAGGAAGCCAAGAAACCCGCTAAGAAGACGTTAGCCGTTGCAAGAGCCACTCATTAGGATCGAACAACTTGAGCTGAGCGATGATGAGCTGTCTCTTAAAGGTCCGTCATTGCCACACTGAGGATATATAGCTCTTTTGCGTCAAGGATGAGAAAGATCATCTACTCGTGGACCACAGGATGGTTTTGAATCGAAGTCTCGACAAAAGGGTTTCACCATACAGTGATTCCGTCCTCTCCTGTATACTGTCCCGTTCAGAAAGTCACAGTAGAGGAGAAAGAGGCGGTTCTGATGAAGAAGTCAGGCAAGGCTAGGCCCCGATGATATGTCTGCCGAGTTGAGGAATTCGGAATCCTGGTGCCGAACGAGGTGGCTTACGACATAATTCAAGCAGGTTGGTGTGGAGAAGAAAGTCCTCGATATTGGACAGCAAAGTGCCGCGATTCCATAAAAGAAGAGGAAAAGAGTTTAGCAGATTGCACAGACTACCGCCCTATTCGCCTGATTTCTCAAAGCATGAAGATCTTCGTGCGGGTTGTAGACGGACGCATTCGTGATATCATATAGCTTTCTACCAAACAGTGTGGCTTCGTAGCTGCTCACCGCACTAGCGATGCCCTTTACATCGTCTACTTCCTGGCGGAGAGGCCTCGCGAGATAAAGAAGCCAATGCACATCGCCTTCCTGTATTAAAAGAAGGCCTTTGGTCCCCACTGCACGAAGTGATATGCTATGTCTTACAATGGCACGGAGTTTTCCAAGAGCTCCTAGATTGGGCACTATACATTGGATCCGAATGAATAATTTTCGGATATCCGATTCGGATAACCCGACCCTAATCATTCAAAAATCCGGTGTCCGCGAAATTGTCGTTATCCGAATCATCAAAAAATCCGAGAACTTCAAAATCGCCCTTATCCGAATTATCCAAAAATCCGGTGTTTTCGAAATGGTCGTTATCCGAATCATCCAAAAATCCGGGGTCCGCAAAATGGCCGTTATCCTATTATCCGAAGGTTTTCGATCGGATCCGTTGTATCGAACGAATCGTTTTCGGATAACCGATTTGGATAACCCGGTCCGAATCATCCAAAAATCGGGTGTACGCGAAACTGCTATCCGAATCATCCAAAAATCCGGTGTTCCCGAAATCGCCTTATCGGAATCATCCAAAAATCCGGGGTCCGCAAAATCGCCGTTATCAGAATCATTCAATTATCCGAAGATTTTCGATCGGATCCAATGTATAGTGGGCACGAACACTGTACCCTAGTGAAAATGGTCGAGTGGAAACTCAGCAGGTATCTCGATGGAATTTTCCATCTCTGTCGGGGTAAATCAAGGGTCTGCGCTCTCTTCACTGGTCTTGTCGTCGTTATGCATGCTGTATCACGTGATCTTCAGCAGCCTGTTTCTTGGACGTTGATCTACGCTGATAATGTAATACTCGCTAGCGACGAACTCCAGCGACAGGTACAAGCTTGGTACGATGGAAAGATTGAAGAGATTTGGGCTCAAACTCAATTTCAAAAAGACCGAGTACCTGACGACTGACGAAAATGAGTCTGACTCCATTACAGTGAACGGCATTGAGCTTGACAACGCTAGCTTCGACGTCATGCTTGCATGAGAAGACAAAAGCGAACTCGAGCGACAGGCACAGGCGTGGTGCGATCGCTGGGCATTGTTCGGACTCAAACTAAACGTCAAAACGACGGAATACTTGACGACGGATGTGAATAAACACGGATCCATTAAGGTCAATAGTACTGAGCTCTCACGAGTTACATCTTCTATGTATCTCGGATCTAAGTCACGATGGCAGCCTAAAGTTGGAGGTGAACGCACGCGTGAGTGCAGCCTGGTCCAAATGGCATTCGTTGACTGAGGTGCTTTGCGACAGGACAATACCTGAGCACTTCAAATCAAAAGTGTATAGGACAGTCGTCCGCGCCGTAGCAACGTACGGTGCTGAGTGCTGACCCGTGACAAAGGAGATTGAAAGCCGCCTCAATGTAATGGAGACGAAGATGCTAAGGTGGACGGCTGGAGTTGCGTGTTTGGACCGCGTTCGCAATGACGCCATACGACAGAGGTTCGGTGTCGCCCCGATAGCCGAGAAGCTGCGCGAAGCTCGTCTTCGATGGTACGGACATGTCCTTCGCGCTAACGACGACACCGTCCGTAAGATTGGCCTGAACCTTGAGATCCCTGGAAAGCGGCCAAAGGGACGCCCGAAGCAACGTTGCATAGATACGTTGTACTTGGACTTAAAGATGGCTGGTGTGCAGCCTGGTCAAGCATTTGATCGGGAGAACTGGCGTCACCACACCAGAAGAGCGGACCCCGCCACCAAGCGAGACAGACGCTAATGAAAATGATGATGATTGAGTTATCACGTACTATATTTACATACGTATGCTCAAAAGACACAATCGAATAGGTATTAAAATGATTTTCATTCGAATTTGAATATTCGTATTAGAATATTCGGAAAATCGCGTTTTTAATCCCCATAAAATGGAAAACACTGTTCAAATCAATTAATGTTAGGATGAAATAGGGTGTCTTGAAATTGAAGGGGAGTCCAGCACATGGAGTTGTGCCCTCCTCCATGCTCCACTGTCCCTCTTCTAAATTTGTTCGAGAGCCATCACAGATGGTGATAGAGCCACTGGAGATCTCGGGGAGATTTAGGAGATCACGTCAAGTTGGACACGTGAAATCAAACCGCACACTTTCCAAGTCATCTAGATTGAACTAGACACTCTTTAAAGAGGCGTAACCAAATCCTTGAAAAATTTGTTTCACTTTCTTTGAAAAATTACACTTCGGTTGCCCCTAAAAAAGTGGATAAATGAAATTTTATAAAATATCTCTTTTCAGAGTAAAAACTAACTGTTTTGTTGTATTTCAATGTGTGAGAAATCAGCATTTCTTTAATGTATCACACAAAGAGATCCATCCACAAAAAATAGCACTTGACTACTATTTTCATTTGATTGATAGTGAAGACGCGATGTACGTGAAGCCGCGAGGCGGAGATATGTTTGTTTTCTACAATTTTTTGTTTTACTTTTGACCAGTGGGCAATCCCATACAAACATAATCTTTGATATCTAGTAGAATGAAGCTCGAACCAAGACAGCTGGTTCCTGCAGTGAAAAAGCTTGAGACCATTTTTGCAGTTAAAAATACAAAATAAATCGTGAAACACTATAATCACGTTTTGGAACAAGCGATTTACAAATTCTCGGTGAGGGTCATAGTTAATTATTTAAATCGAAAAATTATCTTGACGTTTCTGAAATTGTCTTGACCTAGCTTAACTTAACTTTTTTACGACAGGTTTTGTATGTAAGGTGCTCAGATGATTTCAAAGTACTCAGTTTCCTTTAAAAGCGTCAAGTTTGACGGGAACATCGAATATAGAACGCGTCCACTGATTTTTTGCATAAAACAACACACTAGCTGTATTTTTGCTACGCAGCTAACTGTATTTTTAACGAACTTTAACGATACTAACTGTATCATTATTCAGCCCATTCCGTTATAACGCGTCAAGGGGAGCGTAAAAAAATCCACATTACTACGGAGCTGGCCGTTTTTTACATCTTTTTATGCACGGATTTATCTAAAATCACATGAAATCATCTGATTAAACATGCAGCCATATAGCATAAAACGCAGCAGCATAAAGGCTGAAAACTACAGCGTAGGAGTTCTTAGCTTCCCACGTACATGTTTCAAATTCTAGAATGACGTCTATCTACTGGAGTATGGGATTGACAATCCTCCCACCTCATGTCTGCAGGATGGCGGATGGCAGGACATCGAGCCGTTCTGCGACAAGGCTATCCAGTATTTTACACGCTTTGCTACGAAGGGGTTAGTTGCATCAGAGGCTAAGTTGCTACTTTTACGTATTGTTAACATTGTCCGCTCCTCTTAGAATCAACAAAATAGTCTCTATTTTGCCACTCCCCATCTGGAAGATTAGATTACATCATGGTAGGAATGGTTGAGCAACTGTTGTTAGGTCGCATCTTCGCCCAAAACTTGCCTAACGGAACTATTTAAGGCGCTGGTCACGACTATGATATACGTTTATACTAACATAAGGCGAAGTGGGGTAACTACGGGAAATACTCTACATGCGCGCCGTGCCCGAGCCAAGAGCATTTTGGCAGAACACGTCTGATTTTTCTGTGCCGCGCAAACTATTCAAAACGGAGAAAAACACTTCTATTCTCAGTAAGGTCCTTAACAATCAAATATCACAATCTTCATTCAAAGTGCCCTCCTCTTGCGCGTATGCAGCTTCAGGGATGGGTCACGGTGGCTTCACAGGTGGCACGCAGATAGTCCTCATCGAAGTCAGTTGACGCTTTCTTAAGTGCAGCTTTGAGAGAATCCAAGTGTTGTATCTTGTAGCTGAGATATTGCGCTCCACAACTGACCAGACCGGAAAGTCAAGTGGGTTCTTCAGATCTGGTGAATTTTGATGGTCGTTATTCGTGGATACACATCTACACATCTTGTTGTTTTACGTAAACAGCATTTACACTATGAATCAAATAAGCGCGACGAGCTTTTCGAGTGCGTGGTGCGATCTGGTTTTTAATGCATTAAATGCCTGCTGATTTGCTGTGCTTCAAAACAAAATTTAAACAAACATATTTCCTCGAAAAATAAAATTTTAATAAAATTGTTAAACTTTTTGGGGCAGGTGAACTAAAAGAATTTAAAGAAAGTTCCACCAAATTTTTCTTTAACAAAAAATTATTCGTACCATCTTAGTGAGTCTGTAGACAATTTGACGAGAAAAGTGTCCAATTTGTTTGGAAGGTGTTCAGTCAATGTGAAAATGGTATGAATGAGCTGCCGTTACTGTCGAAAAACTAATATTTTACGAAAAAAGAGAACCCCTTTTAGAACTAGGTTCGAAGACATTGCCTCTCAGAGACACGTATTTTCCAGTGCTGATGTAACACAGGACTGCTTTTTATCCGGTAGTTTATCAGAGCATTATTTTCGCTCTTTCCTTGAAATGAGAGTACTGCTACAGAAACCATTTTTTCGGCCAGCCAGTCACTGCGCATAAGAGACCAAGACTATTAGTTGGCTTTCCTCAGATTTGCCTGGATCTTAAATTACGTAGTATCAGCCATTTCGCCCTCTGGGTTTCAACAAACTGACCGCTTCCATCCTTGCCTGTAGTCGAAAATTCTGATAAGAATGGGTCGCACCACTGTGTCTGAGGAGGCGGCGAAGGACGCATTGAAGTCGATATTCCAGGCAGCCAACGAAGAACAGCTGTGAACCGACGAACCCCACATGGCCGGCGATGGGCAGCACGAAGCGTGACTACTATGTGATACTCAAGGTAGCGATGAACAGCTTTTTTGATAGCCACATCACAGAGACGATTCACGCTTGCCTGCAGAGAATAGGTACCTGGGCTCGATGCGAGTTTTTTGCCCAACTCTATTCTGCGGATCTCTGCAGAAGAAACTGTTTCAAGCATTGCACTTGCAAGTGAGATCTTAAGCACTGCACTCATACATCGATGAAGCTGGGCACATCTGAGCGCGAAAAGCGCCTTGCGACGGCGGAGCGGCGTATATCGCGAGCCGTCGTTGCCCTGCAAGCAGGCGGTGGTCTCGATCGAACTGGAAGGATTAGACGAGCAGACGAGCACATGTCAGCGGCAGACCGGATGTGGTGCAGCTCAAACTGTATTGGCATTCGATGCTCCTCGAGATAAAAGGGATACGAGCGCATAATTACAACATTTTCAGACTCACACCAAACAGCGTAGTTCCACCATTCATTTGCAAAATTAAGCGGAACGGGGAGTAATTAATAGATATCAAGGCCTTGTGCCTCTCTGTAGCGTGTTTGAGCACGGTCATGGCAAAGTTCTTCACGCGAGTTTCCAGTCAACGCCAACCGAGCCTTCATCCTTATGGGCTGGTGAATTTGCACTAGACTTCTCTGGGGAGGTCAAAACACTGTCTTGGCGTTCAGGTGGCCACCGCAAATCATTACGTATGCCAAATACGCATCGAATTGCCACCACGACATCCCATAGAAGTAGACAGTGTGGCGCATCCCACTAATAGACAGAGGCAAATATCGTTGTGCCCTATTCTTGTCGTTAGCACCATATAGTGGCGAAGTCGGAAGCATGAACTGGCGTTTGCACTTCGATTCAAGATTCATGGTTCAAGCCTGCCAATTCCAACCAAGCCTTCCATCACTTCGTGGCCGGTGAATTGATACCGGTTTGCTCTGGCGTAGGACTTTTCCTGGCTGTCAACAGTAACAGAGAATTTTCCTAAACCTGATAGCTGTCACTCTCTTCGGTCGACTCCGGCTAACGGAGACATGGAAAATTTCACATTAATTCGGATACGTTATGTCCTAGCTCCGAAAAGGCAACGAGGACCAATCTCCACTGAACGCTTGCGTTAGGCCTGAGTTATACCCCCGCGTTAGCATCCGCGGACGGGCGGGAATCGCGCCGAGATCCCTCACCTGGCCAATCGCCGCGCCCCTCCACGCCCGTCGTCCGCGGTGCACCCTTCGTCCGCGGACGTTCGGCGGATGTTCCCGCGGGAGTATAACACTGGCCGCACAGCACCCGCGGGAGTATAACAGAGGCCCTAGACCCCTGTTATACTCCCGCGGGAGCTTCCGCGGATGGGCGGAAATCGCGTCGGGACCCCGCGCCGGGCCACTCGTCGCGGCCCGCCACACCCGCCGTCCGCGGATCGCCGCCGACAGACGACGAGAGGGGTGTTATACTTCCCGCCCGCGGGAGGGCAGCCGTCCGCGGTGCAGTGCACCGCGGAAGGCTGTCGTCCCGCGGAGTTCGGCGCGGGAAACGCGCTCCGATGCGACGCTAGCCGCCTCGGGACGACGACGACCGTCCGCGGTGCACCGTCCGTCCGCGGACGTTCGGCGGATGTTCCCGCGGGAGTATAACACTGGCCTTAGGCCCCTGTTATACTCCCGCGGGAGCTCCCGCGGATGGGCGGAAATCGCGTCGGGACCCCGCGCCGGGCCACTCGTCGCGGCCCGCCACACCCGCCGTCCGCGGATCGCCGCCGACAGACGACGAGAGGGGTGTTATACTTCCCGCCCGCGGGAGGGCAGCCGTCCGCGGTGCAGTGCACCGCGGAAGGCTGTCGTCCCGCGGAGTTCGGCGCGGGAAACGCGCTCCGATGCGACGCTAGCCGCCTCGGGACGACGACGACCGTCCGCGGTGCACCGTCCGTCCGCGGACGTTCGGCGGATGTCCCCGCGGGAGTATAACAGGGGCCTTAGGCGCCTTTTATACTCGCGCCGCCGCGCGGCGCGGCGTGATAGTCGGCATGGCTATCGATTTTTCGCGCCGCGAGGCGGCGCCGCCTCGCTTTTATACTCCGCCGCCGCAAAACACCACACCCGACGGAATTTTGGGTTACGGTATTCGGCGAATCGTGCCGCTGAGGGGAAGGGCGCGGCACGGCGCGATCGGCCGCGGCAGGCTCGGTGTAGGGTGGGAGATTTCACCTTTTCGACCAAACTTCTCTTATTGAGAAGGAGGAGGGGTATTTAGGGTGCTGGTCACGAATCTGACGTCGTTTTTTTGAAGTTACAGGCAATTACTAGGTTCGGATGATTAGGGAGTTTGGGCGAAATCGGTGACCATGACCTTAGTCCGTACCTTAACCTAGGAAGAGAGTGGAGATCTGTAGACATTCACGAAGCTTCATATACCACGCTAAAGATATGCTTAGTCTACAGTGACCCCAGAATGGCCATATGAGAAAGAATTTTGAGTGATTCTCGACGATGAGTACCTTCCAGCAGTTTTGCTTTTGGACCCGCACATGTCGTAAAATAAGGAGTGGTTTAGTGCCGCCGTTTGCATTGCAGGGGATTCGACTCAATATCACACTCACCAGTTTCAACCATAGGTTGAGCGGACGACTTCGACTCCAGGCTTAAGAAAGGATTCGTCGCTCCCCATAGGAATCCCACTACAAACATTGACAAGATGAATGGCGCTGATCAGCCAGACGAATCCTTTCTGCTTTGGTCCCTCAATGACTCATGGACCGTTTCCGGAGCACGGGCCGTACTGCGCAGAAGGCCGCGCGTCGTTGACGCTCCCCATTCTAACTGCAATCGCGCAGCAGCGCGTCAAATTCGGGGCGCGGCGCGACTGACCGCGCCGCTCCCCAAATTGACGCGCCGCGCAGCGGCGCGTCAATTCGGAACGCGGCGCGGCCAGTCGCGCCGCGCCCGAATTTGACACGCCGCTGCGCGATTGTAGTTAGAAAGGGGAGCGTCAGCGACGCGCGGCGACCAACTTCTACGTATTACGTTCCGTGCGCCATGAAGGACGACGGAAGAGATGGTCCATGAGTCATTGAAGAACTAAAACAGAAAGAATTAGTCTGGCCGATCAGCGGAATGCAGTGCATCTGGCTAATGTTAGTGGTGGAAATCCTGTGGGGAACGACGAATCCTCTTAAAGCTGGGGTCGAAGTCGTCTGCTCAACCTACGGTTGAAATTGGTGAGTGTGGTATTGATTCGAGTCCCCTACAATGCAAATGGCACTAAACGATTCTTTATTTTGCAACATGTGCGGGTTCAAAAGTAAAATTGCTGGAAGGTACTCATTGTCGAGAATCGCTCAGAAATCTCTCTCGTATTGCCATACCGTGGTCATTGTTCACTGAATATATCTTTAGCGTAGTAGGTAAAACTTCGTGAATGGCTACAGGTCTCCATCCCCTTCCTGAGTTACGAAAGGTACGGGTGACTAAGGTAATGGTCACCGAAAACGGATGTCAGATTCGTGGCCAGCACCCTAAATAACCCCCCTCCCCCTGGAGAAGTTTGGTCAAAAAACCTTTTCGACCTTTCATCGACCTCTGGAGTCCTGAAAGTGCAATAGTGCCACCATTTTGCTATACCTTCTTTGTTTTGTTAGTTGAGGAGCCAAAACAAGGAGTACATAGCAAAATGATTCATCTCGGTGGTGATCCTCCCTCTCCACATCGAGTCTGCCGCAGCTGATCGCGCCGCGCCGCGTCCTTCCCTCCAGCGGCGCGATTCGCCGAATACCGTAACCCAAAATTCCGTCAAGTGTGGTGTTTTGAGGCGGCGGAGTATGAAAGCGATGCGGCGCCGCCGGGCGGCGCGAAAAATCGATAGCTATGTCAACCATCACGCCGCGCCGCGCGGCGGCGCGAGTATAAAAGGCGCCTTAGGCGCTTTTTATACTACCGCCGCGACGCGGCGCGATTGCAGTTAGGAAGGGGGGGGGCGTCAGCGACGCGCGGCCACGAGCTTCTGCGCAGTACGGCCCGTGCTCCGGAAACGGTCCCTGTGTCATTGAGGGAGCAAAACAGAAAGGATTTCTCTGGCATCTTGTCAATGTTTGTCGTGGGATTTCTATGGGGAGCGACAAATCCTCTACTAAGCTTGGAGTCGAAGTCGTCCGCTCAACCTATGGTTGAAACTGGTGAGTGTGGTATTAAGTCGAATCCCCTGCAATGCAAACGGCACTAAACCACTCCTTATTTTGCGATATGTGCGGGTCCTAAAGTAAAACTGCTGGAAGATACTCATCGTCGATAACCACTAAAAATTCTTTCTCATATGACCATTCTGGGGTCACTGTGCACTAAGCATATCTTTATCATGGTATATGAATTCAAAAAAAAATGAATGGAATGTCTACAGATCTCCATTCTCTTCCTAGGTTACAGAAGGTACGGGCTAAGGTCATGGTCACCGATTTCGCCCAAACTCCCTAATCATCCAAACCTAGTAATCGCCTGTAACATCAAAAAACGATGTCAGATTGGTGATCAGCACCCTAAATAGCCCTCCTCCTTCCCAATAGGAGAAGTTTGGTCGAAAAGGTGAAATCTCTCACCCTACACCGAGTAAGCCGCGGCTGATCGCGCCGCGCCGGGCCCTTCCCCTCAGCGGCGCGATTCGCCGAATACCGTAACCCAAAATTCCGTCAAGTATGGTGTTTTGCGGCGGCGGAGTATAGAAACGATGTGGTGCCGCCTCGCGGCGCGCAAAATCGATAGCCATGCCGACCCTCACGCCGCGCCGCGGGGCGGCGCAAGTACAAAAGGCGCCTTAGATGCACTCTTTTTCGTCTATTTCACTCAATGTAGGCAAATCGACGACATGGAAACATCCAATCGCCGCAATACTTAATGAAGTCCAAAGCTGCTCACAATGGGCATGTATGAAATTGGTGGAGAGCTAATTATTACATAAGAATGGTCATTCGCCGTGTGTCTTCCTCATATGTAGCGAATTGACAGCGAATTACTTCTGAATATTGCATTGTCCACGCTGTCCAGGCTCTCTCATAGAGTTACAATGAAAAAAGACGTGCAGTTGCAGACTGGGGAAACCACATACGAACTGTTGTTTAGCATATACATAGTGCTATACTCATTGCAGGCATCATGGTTATAGCTATTCTTATTGGAAAGTAGTGCACTCTAGCGCAAACTACTGAAAATCTGACACTGGTCCGCGGTGGTGTGACTAAATTTCTGAATATTGGTGGAGGAACATATTAATGGAGCGTGTAGGGCAATTCAGAGCGATTAATGGAACTGAAGTACAGTAGAAGAACGCTACTAATTTTCAGCCCACACACGATGCAGCAACGAGCTGTAACAGGCGCAATACTCAGTCGTGTGCGTACTGTATTATTAGGCAACTTGTAGTTTTTAGAAGATTACAAGGAAGGTTCTACAAGCCCACAAGTGCGACGAAGACTCAGTTATGAGCAGAAAAGAGTAGAGTGAAAAATTTGTAAGCGCAGTTGGAGCGTGTCGCTCAGGCCGGGTTTCAGCCACCTCTTCATTTGATGAGGAATTTCTCGAAGATGAGGGATCCTAAAAAAGCCAAAATATTAGTGCGCTTAATGATATCTCTGGGAAACATGAAGATATGCTAACAGTGGCTACGCATGTGAGCTGTTAGTCTTACACGATTTCAAAAATGTCTCCCTATCGCCCTTGGTTTATGTAAAAAAAGTGAATCAGTAAAAGTATGTTAGATATGCGCAAAAATATCGCAACATATTTTCTAGACCCAATCGCGCCCCTTAAAGGCATCTTGCACATTCTAGTGGAACGACTGTTCTAACAACAAAAAGGAAATAAATGATGCGGTAGCGGTTCTCCGTCCATCTGGCGAACATCGTACCTGCAAACGACTAGCTGTGAAGTTCCTGCATCTTTAGATTTTTGATATCCATTAGCTGCCAATTAGAAAAAATGTTCTGCTCTACATAGCGATGAGAAATTGTGGTGCAATATCTTCTATGGAGCAAATGAGGAACAAAATTCCGTCAGAGGCATTGCGACGCGGGCTACAAAGCTACCTGCACGATCTGAATGCTCTTATCAATTCCGGAGTGCCCCATAGCGAAAAACACTGCTCCAACACAATCCACAAACTAGGTGCAAACAGTTTTTCAAATTGTGCCAAATTTGTTATATTTATTATATATATCCTATATATCCTTAGCCTTTGTATACGCTTAAGTTTTTGTTGCAGGACTTAAGGTTCACCCCATAGAGACTTTGTTAGGTCGTTAACCGTATCGTTGTTAGAAGTTCTCCGAGCGTGTTAGTAAAACGGCTGAGGCACCACTCCTGCGGCTTTATCTGTCAAAACTGAGTCTTTCAACACGGCTCTTTAAGAGCGGAACGTTTCCCTGCGCCCCATACTGTGGACCTAAGCAGATAAAAATCAACGAGAGCGTCTTCCCTAGGCAACAGGAAGAATCGTCGGTTTGAAGGCAGGCGTTCACACTTCGATGGGCACAAAAGTACCATTTTTATTGATAACAAAGTGCCATTTTTACTGATGGAGGGTAGGCCTGTAAAGCTCGCTGCAGTCAAGCTCATCTTATTGTTAGATGGGTCAAGGTTTTACACGAGCGGCATATCGAGAGCGTATTTGGCCTATACCGCGGCATGCAGTGACCTGCCAGTGGGGAAGTCTGTACGTTACAAACTCCGTGTTCCCTTGTCTTGAAATGTAAGCGTTGTCAGCAATTGTCGAGACTTGGATGGAGTTGCTGCCGAGGGCAGCCGTCCTCTCCAAGTACATTTGCCCTCGGCTATCTTTAGGGAGAGCTGTGAATGGGTCACGATCTCAAGGTTTTGCATTTTGACAGGCTGATGGAAATATCGAGTGGGACTCCAAATTCCACCTTGCCGGCACTCAGCTATGGAACAACCTGGTAAGTGGAAATTCTCTCAGCGGCCTTGCTTGTTGAACTCGTAATAGAACGTACTCTGCACAGTAACTGAGCACTTCCCCGAGAATTTTGAGGCTATTTCTATCCGGACTAGTTTCTACCTTTAAGGTCGTAAGATCTTACTGTTCTGGTTGTCGTCAGAGAGGTTCCAAAAGGATATTGAGTTCATGGAAAGATTTTTACGAAAACTTCAAACAACTTGAGGAGATCCGCTATCTACACAGTGAGATTGGTGCTGCATCGTAAATCACCGTTAGTTACAGATTGAAGCAACGAGTGGTTTTCTGTTACTCTGCCATGACTCATCCCAGCTTCAAGGAAACTCTCTCCACTAGAGGCTAATAGGTTGTCTGGTCCCAATTGACGTAATACCATTTCAGCAGGAGGTTTGGCTAAACTGCTAGAAAGTCAAAAACACTGTACGCCTTTTGATTTGCACGCTTTGTCCGGCCATTTTAAAGAACTGCGGTTACTGATCTTGACGATGGAAATGATGTCGTTTTCCCTATTATGTCTCAGCATGTGATTTCAGGCGTTTTCAACACGATAGTGAAGACGGAGGTGGATACGGTTCAGCAGCTACTTTATAGGATGGCGTTTTCAGCTACCACTTCTCGATACGCTGGAACTGAAAGGAAGGAGAGACGCCATGTTCAACGACGAAACCCTTTTAAGTTCAGTTGAAGCTGAGGACGACGTGCAGGTAGCGATGAAGAGCGAGTTCGGCGTTGGCATTCAGGGGTTGTCGGCGCCATAGCATACCATCCTCCTTTACAGGAATGGCATCGAAAAGCCGCTGAGGAGGAGAACACCGAATCCACTGAAGAAGACTCGCTATCGGCTGAGAAGTCACTCCACAATGAGCTATAGCTGCAAACTATACAGTGTGGCCCATAAATGCTGCAACTAAACATCGGTCTTGTAAAAACGGTAAGAATTCACCGAATTCGGTGCAATTCGGAACGCCATCTACTTACGCATTAGAGACAGCCCACGGTTATTTTGACCTTTCTAGACTGGCTCAGCTCTGAGAAATTTTTCAAGGGAAGCAGTAGTATACCCAGCTTATGCGACGTGCTTCAGCTACGCTAACACACTTGATCGTCATTATTGCTCCGCGCCTACGCTGCGCGCGGTCACTACACGCGTGCTTCATTGCCTTCTCGCGTTTAACGTGTGTCAGAGCGCGTTTCGGAGCGTATAGAGCCCTCACATCGTGTCATCTGGTACGCGTTAAACGCGCGAAGGAAGAAGCGAGATCTCACTCTTTATTTGGCGCAAGTGTGAAGGAGCGAAGAAGAAGGCGATAATCAATCAGTCGACGACAGAGGACCAGAAGACAATGATGTGTAGACAAAACACAACGAGACTAAATTGACTGCAGGCCGGAGCTCGTAATAAAGCTCACTCCTTTCTGCTCCGTAAATTGAAGAGAATTCCTCCAAACGGTGTTAAGGTGACACCAATGTCGAGTTTCTTCGAACATGATCTCGACGTATATTCTCAAACTTTCGTCCGATTTTACACCGTCGCTGGTACGGTGCGATGCAGGCACAATACTTTAGCAACAAGTCTGACATAAGTCAATGCGGAGAGGTTTTCTTCGTACACATTTTATGGCAACCCGCTTTCATAAGAAGAAAAATCTTAGTGGGCGAGAGGGACACCTCACTCTGTCCTTCTAGCAACCGTGGCACAAGCGGAAGAAAACTAGGCGCAATCCCAATCGGTGGGGGGGGGGCAGTCCATTATGAATTGTTAATGGTAGCTACGCAGGGGGGGGGGCAGTCAACTATGAATTGTTAATGGTAGCTACGCATCAGTACATACAACATGCAACACAACATATGAATGCCTTAACTTACCTGATCCCCTCCCTTAGAAATGTCCGAGCGTTACGCTGAAACTTTAAAAAGATTTCATTATGGGGTACTATTGTACTTTTGGTACCCCACTTAATATTGTTCAAAATAGGTCTTCTAGGGGTAATCTGCCATGGGAAGAACGAATATCATCGTCGTTTTTTGCGGAAATGTCTTATAAGCCCGCTATATAAAGTTGGAATCGCCCAAGACCTTGCGAAATAGCGCGCGCTGGTAAGAGACGCAGAGACTCAGCCTCCTACCAGCACGCATTCGCGGCCGTCTCGGGTGGGGGGGGGGGGGTTACCATAGTATGCCGTGGCGCGCAGGCGTAGCGACTAGATACTCGCAGCGAATTAAATGCAGTCTTATCTCCTCGTTTCGATTACAGATTCGGTCTTATTTTCTTCCGAATAGGGTAAGAGAGGGACCTCTAGGAAGAAGGCAATTTTAACACGGGTGTCCTAGTGGGCCACACCCCGGAGTCCCATCCCCTGTCTAATTATGTGCTCTCCTCCGCGTGAACGAAAGAGAGCACACAACAGAGCTTTCAAGCCTTTTCGAGATTTCAAGGCTTATGCCCTGGCTAACCTCTGCTGCCGGCTAGGGGCGGCGAAATAGTGCGCATCGTTAGGAGGCGGAGTCTCTGCGTCTCTTATCAGCGCGCGCTATATCGCAAGGCCTTAAGCAATTAGAGCTTAATATAACGGGCTTATAAGGCATTTCCGCAAAAAACGATTATGATATTCGTTATTCCCATGGCAAACTACCCCTAGTAGACCTATTTTGAACAAGATTAGGTGGGGTACCAAAAGTACAATAGTACCCATTATGGGACTATGCACAGTGAAGAGAGAGGGGGGGGGGGCAGTATGCACGGCAGCACGGTTGTTATCTAAAACTGTATTTGTTTTGGAAAGAAATCGCAAGCCGCTATGCACTAATTGTTTAAGGTGATAACGTTGCTTTAACGTGTTAGCGTGGTTTTATAGTATTATAATTATTCCAGGTTTTTGTTCAATTTACTGTGTTTTCATTACTCCCTCCCCCAACTAGGAAGGCAATTTAGAAAACTGATTTTGGTATTGGAAACACAGCAGTTGATAACGTAAGCATATTTATATGCATATTTATATGTTGTGGCGCATGTTGCACTTCTTTAGAAGTTGAAATGGACTGCCTCCCCCCCCCGATTGGGATTGCACCGGAAACTATTTTAGAAGGACTACACAGTGAATTCGCCACGAAACCACCTTTCTTTGCGATTTCGGAACCATTAGAGACCATCCTTATGATGTTTTTTTCAGTTTTTTACCGGAACCTTCTCAGGGTACGATTTATCCGAAGGATCGATATTCTTTTCAAGCAGATGGAGTTCAGTTCAATACAGGAATGCAGTACCCCAGCGCAACATAAATTTTTCGTTTTACGTGTTCCGCAACATGGCGATAAAACTCCATAAAGGAGTAGGTTCGACACGTATCTTCTTCTTAATTGGTAGTTATACCCTAACCAGATAGCCTTGGGTGTCCTTCTACAGTTGTAAGGTGAGCGGAACTGTGCTTGTCGTTTTCCTTCCAAACGCGTTTGCATGAATTGTAATGGTTTTTGAAAAACAAGGAGACCGCCGCGATATAGGTAGCACCAAGCTTTTTAGAACGAAAATTACCTGGTAAGTTCTCGGAGCCGACTAGTCAGAGCAGCTTCTCTCAAATGTGGCCGTAGCCAAACCTATCAACCGCCACTTTCCTCGTAGACTGACCGACATTTTCGAAGACTACCTCATGCACACAACGCGACCACCGGCCGAGCAACGGCCACCTTCAACCAGGAATGAGTGTGCCACGGTCGTCCTCCTGATGCTGTGCCCCACTCCCTGGCTGACGGCCAAGGTCACGAGGCTTCCTTGCCTCTTCGAGTCCTCTATTAGGTGAAAATCTGGAGAGGTTCAATCCTCGGTAAAAAGAAAGGCGCTTTCCTAACCTGGAGGCGAGATGTTTGCAAAGAATGCGTTCAACAGGACTCTCTGGGAAAGAATAAAGGAGCACAATTCGGGGTATAGCGCCGACAGAAAGCATCTAAGTGAAACGAAACCAAACAACCCACTTTTCCGACTGCTTTATGAAGCAAGCTTCGTGCAAACCACTGGAACACAGTCCTCTGCACTGCACTCGAGTACCATTCTAAGAAATGAATTCCCTGAAAAAGCAGCTGAACAACATAGGCCTGAAAAAAGATGGCAGAGGCATGCGTTAGCGAAGTGAAGGTTAGAATGATTCTTGGAGCTTTCATGCGCCTAGATTGCAATATTGTGTTGCTATGCTCTAACTTCTTTCTTGCGTCGCGAGCGTGTCCGATTGGAGCACGCTAGTCACTGCGCCCGAATAGCAACATTGTGTTGCGAGCCTCCAACAGGATAGCAACACACTGTTGCTGTTGCAACAGAATAGCAAATGCAGTTTCTGTTTGCAACTGCAGTTGCTATTTTGTTGAAGGGGCGTGGTTGGACAGAGACTGTTCGGCTCGTCGAACTCGAATGTCCGACTCAAGGATTGCCACGGGGGCGTGACGCACACCGATCACGCGTCGGAGGAATGGCGGCGACCGACACATCCTCCTTCCTTCTCCCTGCTGCTCATAGCGCACGCTGCGGTTTTTTAGAAACTGCGCAGTGCACAACAGTAAGCCGCGCATACGACCGAACATCGAGTTTGTTCGTCACTTCGCATGCGTGGGATCGGCAAACTATCAGCGTTCTTCAACTGCAGATCCCATCTACTAATCAAATTTTGACAATGGGGAAGGCGGCCACCTTCACGATGCCACGAAGATGAATTTTCACCGACCAGTCTTAGAAATGTAGGCACTTCGGAGGGGGAGTGCTTCAACACGGATTTGAAGAAAACAGACGGTCGCTTCAAATTAAATCCTGCTACTCTTCAATATGAAAAGCTGGATTTGCGTTGTAAGCAGCGTATTACAATAGTATGCGACATAATAAGTGTTCTGTTGTTTCAGAACAATTGACAGGTGCCTCTTACTAAGGTTGCCAAATTTCGAAACATTATTTGTGGGCCAGCCTGTGTATCTGTGAACTCCTTTGGTAAAGTTGCTTTTGTATAAAGATTGTGATTGCACTTCGCATCTGGATCTCTTTATTTAGCTACCTCTAGAGCTCAAGGATATGTGAGCATTAAAGCGTTGTGAGTAGCGTTCTTCTGTGTTTTCAGTGAAGGTGATTGGAGGCAAGAACGTGCTTCGACAGAGATGGTGTAGCGACGTCTGCTCGATGCTGATAACTATGGAAACAAATAAGTAACCAGTTTTGGTTGCCCCTGCTTTCAGCATCCAAGAAGGATTCCGCCACATATTTTCAGCATCAAAGAAAGATTCTTAAGCGAGACAAGCACGGCTTAATGCACGCACAACGTACCATTACTTGACGAAAGTCACTTCAACATTTGCATTTTCTTATTTGAATATTCAAAACGCGGTCCACAAAAACGTAAAAATTACTCCCAGCATTTTATAGATCGAATGTGCCACTGCGCATTTTTTGTGGTGACCCAGCAAATTGTTGTTGGGCTTGCCTATGACCTGGCTCCCTAGACAGTCTCTTACAATACCCAACAGGTCACTCTGAAAGCTCTACGGGAAGTTCGTTGACGGGTCATGGTATATGCTGTGAGATATATTAGGTTCGCCGGCGGTATCTTGCATAGCGCTGCATAGCTTTCGAAAGAGAATAATTTGCTCTATCAGAAAATGTATTCCATTTCTTTTTTCATCATGAATTTTCTCAATTTTTAGGTCGTTGAAGTGAAAAGTGAAAAAGTAAAAAAGTAGATGTTTGCGCACTTGTTCTCTCCGCTTAGGTTTGTAATTTTTTGTTTTTTACAGCACTCGAAAGACAATGTTTTGTACTACAAGAATATGTGTTGGTCCTATTTTATCACTGATTTTTAGGCCATCAAATTGGGAATTCCGACTTTTCCGTTTCCGTTAAATTTTACCAAAACTCCGGTTCTGTGGTTGGACTTTTTTGCTTGGTGTTGTATGTCGTTTGGAAGAGGATGTCTTGCTTAGTAAGAATTTGTGTTGCGTTTATTGGCTTACGCTGATTTCTTTCGAATATCAACAACTGAAGAAGGAGAAGAAGTTGTTGCTGAAGACGATTTCTCTCTTTTTGGCATTTTGTTGATATTCAATAGAAATCAATAAACGCGACTCACATTCTTAGAGAACCCGAAATTCTCTTTCGAACGACATATAACACCAGCCCAAAAAGTCCAACCACTGAGCAAGAGCTGTTGGCAAAAATAACCATCCTCCTTCGGACGTCCCAATTTGATGACCTAAAAATCAATAAAGGACAAATGAGCAAATAGTACTAACACATATTATTGTAGTACGAAACATTGTCTTGCTAAAAAAACGATGCTAAAAATGCTAAAAAAACTGCGCAGAAAATTACAAACCTAAGCGGAGAGAACAAGTGCGCAAATATCTACTTTTTCACTTTTTCACTTTTCACTTCAACGCCCTTAATATTGAGAAAATTCATGATGAAAAAATAAATGCAATACATGCTCTGATAGAGCAATTCATTTTCTTTCGAAAGCTATGCAGCGCTATGCAAGAGACCGCCGGCGAAATCTGCAGTGAATCGTTGAAAAAACGGCGGGGACTTATGGGACAAACTAATATGTACCTTCCTAATTAGAGCAACGATATATGTATACAGGGTGCTTCAAAAAATGTGTACACTGTTTCAAAGGAGATAACCGTGTTCATAGTAAAGGTACTGAAGAAGGGCTCATGTGAAAGCTTAACACGTTGACGACAATGTCGCGCAATGGTGCGCGACAGCCAGTCTGTCTCATGGGACCGTGTCGCGCAATGGTGCGCGGCAGTATTATTTCGATCATAGTGGCATTACCTTTGTCCAAACTTTGCCAAGGGAGATTATTTAAGATGCTGAACACAGTGGCGATGTCCGTTTGGTAAATGATGCCCCGTTACCACCCATATAGATAACTAGTGTTGTCATTCACATGAAAGCGCAGGGCAACGGATTTACTGTGGTGTGCAAGTAGTCAAGATTGCGCCGCTCTCCTGCCTGAAACGTTGCATTCCAGACTCTATTGACTGTGCATGGTCTGAATGCTTGCTACAATCTTGTTGCTGTTTGGTCACATTATCCTGTGCTGTGCTTCTTTTAACGTTTTCCGTCGTTCAGTAGCTGCAGTTATGTCAATTAACCTCTCTATTCAGCTTGAATGTTGCTTCATTCGTCCACAGAATGCGTCTTGTAAAATGCGGCTCCTGCTCACATTTAAACGCGCAATCCATAAACTCGCATGTATCATGTCTTTCTTGAGGTTGTCAAGTTCAAAACGTTAAAAGAAGCACAGTGCAGATTAATGTGACCAAATAGCAACAAGATTGTAACAAGCATTCAGCCCATGCACAATCAATCGAGTCTGGAAGGTTTTAGGCAGGAGCATGGCACAATTTTGACTAATTGCACGCCACAGTAATCCCGTCGCCCTGCGCTTTTAGGTGAGTCTCAAATGTTTCCAAACGCTTTACTGGCAGCAATGTTACAACTCTTCACTAGTGCCTTTATTTTTTAGAACACTCTCCATTTTTCGCAAGCTATAATATGTATTTAAGTTTTAAACTCTAAAATAAACTCAAAAAGCCATCGAAACGGCCACTTTGTGAAGAAATTACAACATTCAAACCAAACTCAATCGAGAGTGAAATGGAAAATTTCAGTCGAGTGCATGGCGCACTCCACGCCTCTCATGTGTCAGAAACTTTCTATTTTCTAAAGCTTTTCTACGAGCCCTTAACTTCTTCAGTACCTTTGCTATGAATACAAAGTTACCGTCTTTCAACACAGTGTATACATTTTTTGAGACACTCTATAAATAAATAAATAAATAAATAAATAAATAAATAAATAAATAAATATAAGTGCTGCGTCACGCCTATTGGCCTGCCTCGCACTTGCGCGCTTCGCGCGATGTTGCAGTATCACTAGGCTAAGGACAATCATATCGAGCTAGCTGCTCTACTTGTACAGCTTTTTTCCTTACCTCTACTACTGGTCCTCCCTTAGTGAAACGGTCCCGCATTACTGGTACTGGCCCCCCTCAATGATTCGCCCTTAGCGGACAACGTCTTCGGCACACCTTCTTAATCCACAGACATTTTGGACGACGTCTTCGGCACGTCTACCTGAATCCCCAAACACGTTGGGCGACGTCTTTGGCACGTTTTCTGAGTCCCAGGCACGTCATGCGACGTATTCCGCACGTCTTCCGAATCCTCTGGCACGTAGAAGACGTCTGGGTATTTTCCGCTATTTTCCCGCACCATAAATCTAAATAAATAAATAAATATTTAAATATAAATAAATATAAATATGAATATAAATATATATATAAATATAAATATAAATATAAATATATATAAATATAAATATAAATATAAATATAAATATAAATAAATAAATAAAGATATATATAAATATATATAAATAAATATATATAAATAAATAATTAAAAATATATATATAAATAAATATAAATAAATAAATAAATAAATAAATAAATAAATAAATAAATATATAAATAAATATAAATAAATAAATAAATAAATAAATATATATAAATATATATAAATATAAATAAATAAATAAATAAATAAATAAATAAATAAATAAATATAAATATATATATATAAATAAATATATAAATATATATAAATAAATAAATAAATACATAAATAAATATAAATAAATAAGTAATATATATATATATAAATAAATAAATAAATAAATAAATATATATATATATATAAATATATATATATATAAATATATATATAAATAAATAAATAAATATATATATATATAAATAAATATATAAAAAATAAAAATAAATAAATATATATAAATATAAATAAATAAATAAATAAATAAATAAATATCACCTGTATCACCTGTATCACCTGTCGTCCCGTTGATCATCGAATTGCTCGAGCGGGTGCCAGAAGCGTCTCCATTCGTCCCTGTCGCGTGCCAGAGTGGTCCAATGGATCCTCCTCGCTCGAGGGACACGAAGAGCGTCATATCGGTCGTTCAGGGCTTTCACGAAGAGGTCCGACCAACGCGTTGGTGGGCGTCCTGGTGTTCTTTTGACATCCCGCGGAATCCAGTCGGTGATGGCTCTCGTCCAGCGGGTGTCTGCGAAGCGCATTACGTGGCCGGCCCATCTAATTTTCGACAACTTGGCCCACGCGACAGCGTCTCTGATCTTCGAGCGTCGGCGAAGCTCGGAACTCCGGAGGCCTTCTCTCACTTGCGTGAGTCGTTTCACTCCAAGCATCGTCCTCTCGATTCCACGCTGCGCGACGCTGATCGCGTGATCATCCTGCTTTCGTATAGCCCAGGTCTCTGAGGCGTATGTTAGGGCAGGAAGAACAGTGGAGTCGAATAGGTGGGCACGGAGTCGGACGTTCTTCGTCTTCTTCGCGACTTCTTCAACGCTCTTGAAAGCTCCCCAAGCCGCTCGTTTCCTCCTGCTCAGCTCTGGTGCTAGGTCGTTGGCCATGTTGACTTCGCGACCCAGATACACATAGCTGGAGCATTCGGAGATGTTCGTTCCGTTGAGCGAGAATGGGGCATCAGAAACCCATCCGTTCCTCATGAACATCGTCTTTGTAAGATTCAGCTGCAGTCCAACGTTCCCACATACACGATCGAAGTCGGCCAGCATTCGCTCCGCCTGGCTGATGCTCGGCGTTATGAGCACGATGTCGTCAGCGAAGCGAAGATCATGTAGTTGCCGGCCGTCGACCTTCACTCCCATGTCTTCCCATTCTAGTTCGCTCATGACGTTTTCGAGAGTGGCGCTGAAGAGCTTCGGGGATATGGTATCCCCTTGCCGAACCCCTCTCTTCACGTCGACGACGACGTCGTTGTAGAATGGTGAGATCTTGGTCGTGAATCCACTGTACAGCTCTCGAAGGACTCTGATGTACTGAGTAGGAACGCCCTGAGTGAGCAGGGCTTCGATGACCGCTTCAGTTTCGACAGAGTCGAATGCTTTCTTCAGGTCGATGAACGTAAGGCACAGCGGCAGCTTGTACTCTCGCGACACTTCGATGAGCTTCGCAATGGTGTGTATGTGGTCGATCGTGCTGAATCCTCTCCGAAATCCTGCTTGTTCGCATGGCTGTCCTTCGTCCAGCGTTCTGCTAATCCTATTCAGGATAAGTCGAGTGAACAGCTTGTAGACTACGGACAACAGGCAGATCGGGCGATAGTTGCCAATGTCGTGCACGTCTCCCTTCTTGTACAGCAAGACGGTTCTGCTGGTCTTCCACTGAGATGGAACCTTGCACTCCGACAGGTAACGTGTGAAGAACCGCGCCAGGGTGTTGATGAGCGTAGGCGGGAGGTTCTTCAGGTGTTCGGGTCTGATCCTGTCGGGACCGGGTGCTGTACGTTTCTTCACCGACGAGATGGCGTGTCGGATCTCGGAAGGGAGAACAGAGGGGACGACGTATCCATCCTGCGGAAGATGGCATGGGGGCAGGTGGACGTGGCTATCGAAGAGATCGGAGTAGAAGTCGTGGATGACCCTCTCCATGGTCCTTCTGGAAGAGGTGACGGTTCCGTCGGGACGTCGGAGAGCTGTCATCTTGGTCTTGAAGTTGGCGAAGTTCCGGCGGGCATTGCGGATGCTCAACCCTGCCTCTGCAGCTTCAGCCAACACTTCCGCCCTTCTCTCCTTATGATCCTCCTTTATCGCCTCTCTGCATAGCTTCGCAAGCTCGGACGTCAGTTGGTAGTTGCCTGACGCTCGTGCTGCTCCACGCTGGCGTATCAGCTCGAGAGTTTCCGGAGACAGACGTCTCTTGGTGGTCTTCAAGCTCTCGGCTCCCTTAGCACTATCGTGGAGATGGTGCACGAAGCGGTCGTATTCCTCGTCGACGTTGTCCATGACGGCATCTTCCCAAAGACCGACAAGAGAGGTGTAGAGGTCCCAGTTGATGGTCGTTCTGGGACTCCTCTTCTTGAACTTCGCGGCCTTCTCTCCTTGACGCGAAAAGCGGAACCTTGCGCGAAGGAGGCGGTGGTCCGATCCCGTGTAGAACTTGGGGACAACGGAGACGTCGGTCAGGCAATATTTGCGGTTGAAGATGATGTGGTCAATCTCGTTGTGGAACTGGCCACCGGGAGATTCCCAGGTCCATCGTAGGGAGGGAGGCTTCTGGAACTGCGAGTTTCCATGGATGGTCTTGGTCGACATGATAAACTCAGACAGCCTTTCACCTTGCTCGTTCCACTCCAAACCGTGGGTTCCGATGTGAAGTTCTTCCGGCGACCTTCGCGGTCCGATTTTGGCGTTGAAGTCGCCGATGATCACCTTGTAGAAGGTGTGATCTTCCTTATAGAACTTCTCCAGCTCCACGTAGAAGGCTTCGACCTCTTCGTCGTCGTAGTCGGATGTTGGGGCATACGCGACGAATACAGTCAAAGCTGGCACGGAACCACATCGCTTCAGTCGCAGACGTCCGATTCGGCTTGTCAGAGACTCGTACGAATCGATGTTCATGGCCAAGTGCGTGTTGACGAGGACACCAACGCCGCCTACTCCTCTGCTGTCGCATGTTCCGAGGAACAGTTCTTCTCCGGAGTCGTAGGCGGCGTGCAGGGGGTGGTGTCTTCTCGTCTCGGTCAGTCCGATGACTTGATCTTCCTGGCTTGCATCATCAGGTCCTCGACGGATGCTTCCGATGCAAGCGTGCGGGCGTTGTAAGTACAGATCGTCATCCTAGTCCTTCTCAATTTGCGCAGCCTGGTTAGGCCCTGAGATTTTAGCAGCCTCTCCGTACTCGTCCTTCCCATCGCTGCAGAAATGGGGGCTCTTTCGGGGTCAGGGGAATGAGGCCCTTTAGTGCTGCTGTGTTTGACTGGAATACAACACGGGTAGCTAGTCAGGCTCTGTCGTGCGGGCGGGGTACTCCGGGCAGCCAGCCAGACTGCCCGAAGGGACGGGGCGAGACTTAAGGCGGCCTCGAATCGCCTTACATGTACTCCCAGTCTACCGAGTGCAAGCTTTTGGCCGAGCCGACACAGTTACAATCCGCACAGTCACGGACACATCCACGCACACTGTGCACGAACATGCCGCTCCCACGCACAAGGAACGCGTCGACCCGACACAGCAGGAGCAAGGAGTCCATCCCCTGCATCCCACCTGCGTCTCTGGGCAGTACACGGTCGCATTTGGTTCGCGTTTAATTCCCCTATCCACCACCCGGGGACGCGCCACGTGGCCCTGCGACAAGCGGCCCGAGATCCCTCTTAACAAGAGAGCCCGAAGGCTCTCTATCGAGGGAGATCCGTGGAAATAAATATAAATAAATAAATAAAAATATAAATCACCACCTATATATAAAAGAGTTTGTCCGTTAAGTGATCTAATCTAAGTGAGATACGCCGCATTCCCACAACATTTCCACAACGAGAGCGGTCGAATGATCTAACCTAAGTGAGGTACGCCGCATCACCCACAGCGAGAGCGGTCGAATGATCTAACCTAAGTCGGGTACGCCGCATCACCCATAGCGAGAGCGGTCGAATGATCTAACCTAAGTGAGGTAGGCCGCATCATCCACAGCGAGAGCGGTCGAATGATCTAATCTAAGTGTGGTACGCTGTATTATCCACAGCGCGGTCGAAATTTCCCATTGAACGTGGGAATTGCTGCAGCATGGAAAGCGCATCCTTTTACTGCTTGACACAACAGCACTTACGTGCGTTCCTGAGCGTCCAGATTCAGAAGCCGTGCCGCCAACTTCGTGCCATTAGCATTAGAAGGCCACTAAAGGGAAAAGAGTATAAGATGGGACTTCGAGGATGGAGAATCAACTGCGACCAGGAGGTAGCGACTTGGACGAAGCATCGAGATGGGGGGGGGGGTCGATAGCGGGATCAATGAAGCAGGCCAGGAGGTGGCACCAAAAAGGGTTTAGGCACCAGTAGGGAGCAAGCAAGGGGGGAGCAGTTAAGAGGATCATTAAGGGGATCCATTACCAGTAAGAGATTTTTACGGATTTAGAAGATGTGACACCGATGTCACACAATGGGCGTTCGCTTGCCGTCGTCGTGTCGTGAGGAGGCCTACTTAATTGGGGTAGAGTAGTAGGGAAGATCCCGAGGGGGGGGGGGGGAAGGAGAGATCGACCAGGAACAAGGGACCTGGAGGCGGGACCAGGGCGGGGAACCAGCAAGAAGGGAGCCGTAGGGGAATTCATACGGAGAACAAGGAATCTGTCATATGCATAGCCTCTTCATGTTCAACACAGCGGCGACTCCGCGCTTCTTGATCCAGAAAGCGGGCCACCTAGCGTCGCTCAGCAAGCATCCTGATTTTGAATACGTGTCACCGACCGTGCCGTGAGCATGGGAGGACCACTTAGGGGTGGTGGAGAAGGGCGGTAAGGGGGACCTCTAGGTGGGCCAGGAGAGCGACCAGGAAGGGAAGGAAGAACCTGAAGGAGCGGCCAGGACGAGGAAAGAAGCAAGAAGAGACCAGTAATTGTCAAGAGTGGAAACAAAGAAGTGGGCCAGTAGTTGGGACCAGGAAGGTGGGGTGTAAAGGCGGACCAGCAATTAGATCCAGTAAGAAGAAACGAGAGAGGGGAACCTGGCTTCGGAAGACATGTCAACGATAACTTGAAACCCTAGCTGTTGAGCATGAGAACAATTGCGGTGGAACAACCTGAGGGACAGAAGTACTGCGCAGCACAAACCAATGACCTTACTGGCCGTCGAGGAAAGAATGTTTACGATGAAGGTACCGAAGTGGCGAATGGCTTGATGCCAATAAAGTACGCACCAGGTCCAAGAGGTTAGCGAATTTTATGTTTTACAAAAACTACTTTCCATAGGTCACAGTGATGCTACAAAGTTGCGCGAAGCGCGCAAGTGCGAGACACGCCGTTAGGCGTGTCGGAGCACTTGTAAATAAATAAAGATATATATATATATATGCCGTGCTTTCAGAATATCTCAAGCATGGAGTACGCTGCCAGTGCTCTGTCATGGCAGGAATGCCCGAGAGTGCGCCATGCACAATGCACACAGAATCGAACCTATCAGTCGAGTGGGCGAGCGCATGTCCACTGCGCTTCTACAGTACCGGACGCGTCTTTTGAATAGACGCCGAAAAAACCGCGCTTTGCGGTTTTTGCGTCCTTTTGCTATAATTCGCCACAAAGTCATCCATTTGAAAAACCAAGAGTATATTTGAGCTCAGGAGATCGAGCTCTATCGTTTGGTGTATGCATTTCATATGAATGATCTAAAATGGCTAAAATTGAAAACTTGCGCTCCAGAAGGCCGGCCGTGGACGAGTTGTCGGCCGCAAGGCGTCGAAAACCGTTGCATGCTCACAATTCCTCTAATTTGAGGTTTTTTGAGAAAAGGTTGGTACCGTTCGATTGATCTCTTCGAGGTCTACACAATCATATATACAGCTTCGCTAAACCACCACATTTTCGCAGTGGGTGATCAAAAATGACTGGAGCAGACTTTTTGCTATTGGAGAAGCTTATATTCCGGGACTTGCATGTTCTCGGAGTATCTCAAGCATGGCGTAAAGTGCTCCGTCATGCTAGGAATTCTCTGAGTGTGCGCCGTCCCCAATGCATATAGGATCGAACAGGGGGGGGGGGACAGCTTGTAGAGTGTGCATTTGGGGAGTCTCATGAGAAATTCTCAGCCGCCCTACTCAGGAATTGCTGTACTCTGTTCCGGCGGTACTACGGAGTGCGCTGTGCACAATGCATGTAGAATCGAACCTATCAATCGAGTGGGCGCGACCACTCGCAAATTGCACGCCCGAGTGTGCTCGGAGCGCAATAACTCTGTCAAGTTCGAGTCTTTCCGGCTGCAAGTAGTGAATTTTGTAGGCAGTAAAAAGTTCAAGAAACATAGCGACCTAGCTTAAGACTGGACAAAGTTACAGCGGTGCGAAAATGCAGGCAAACCTTGTGTGACACGATTTTTTCCGAGTTCAGTCGACTACTACAGGAAGACGAGGGGAGTTAACGGCATGCAAACTCGGGGACAAGCAAAGCACCGAAGGCATTTACGATGATCTGCTCCTAGCTCTATAGCTGCCTAAACTGCCTTAGCCCCATCTGCCATTTTAGAGCGGCGGACGGCAGCGGTAAAGATTCTTCCGCCCTTACTCGCCCACATTCGTGTTCTCGACGCTCTCAATGCCACCACCCTGTTCAGCTCAAAAAGCCCTGTCGAACGGTATCAATTTCGACCAATACTGGGAATATCGATTTTTTGATAATTTCGCATCGAAGACGGCCTTTAGGCCGCGCCAGACGGCTGATGACGTCATCGAAAATCGATATTTTTGAGCCGCGCCAAATTTCCTCGTCGAAAATCATCTAGGGGTTATTTGGAGCGCTGGTTACGAATCCGACGTCCGTTTTTGGAAATTCCACCGATTTCGATAGGTTTCGGATTTTCTTCTGGATAACTGAGGGTGGTCGGGTCAGCAACACCGATTTTGCTCAAAATTAGTCAAAGGGCAAGGTTTATTCAGGGTGCCGAATACGATGCCGATGTCCATTTGGCCGACTATGGCAGGAAATCACCCATATCGATAACTGAGGGTTGTCATTGATCCTGACCCTACCAACCTCAAATGGCTTTAACATGCCAATATCGGTGGAATTCTGAAAAACGGACGTCGGATTCGTAATCAGCGCCTCAAATAACCTCTAGATGATTTTGGACAAGAACATTAGGCAATTTTCGACATCGTGGACTGTCGATGACGTCATCGTCCGGGTAGGCTCGGCGAAGAGCCCTCGTCCTCGAAGTAAATTGTCAAAAAACCACTTTTCTCGGAATTGGGCGAGATTAACACCGTTCGATAGAGCTTTCCGAGCTGAACAGAACGATACCATTCCGTGGGTCAAAAAACTTATATTTGGGCGAGCAAGGGCGGAAGACTTCACCGCTGCCCTCCGCAGCTCTAAAATGGCAGCTGGAGAGCTATGGGCACTTTATCGTAAAGTGCGTTAGCTGATTTGCTAGCCTACGCATTCGTAGGCCGCTAGCTGATCGCATGTTCCTACAGTGGTCAACTGAAATCGGAAAAATTTGTGTCACACAAGGCTAAACTGCATTTTCGCACCGCTGTAACCTTGTCCAATCATAAGCTACGTTGCTGTGTTTCAACGCACCTATTGAGCGTTCTACTGCGTACAAAAGCCACAAGTCGCAGCCGGAAAGATTTAAACGTGATAGAGTTATTGCACTCAGAATACGCCCGTGCGCACAACAGCGGTCGACGTTCTCCGCGCTCTTAACCTCCCAGATTACAGTTCTTGCTGCTCGCAGTAACACCATTCAATTCACCACCAAAAGCTCTATCAAACGGTATCAGACTTGGTCCCGGCTCAAAAATATCGATTTTCGATGACATCATTGTCCTTCCGCCGCGGTCTTGAGCGCGGCCTCGCCTTTGATGCGAAATTGTCAAAAAATATATTCCCAGTATTGGTCGAGATTGACACCATTCGACAGTTTCTCGAGCTGAACAGAGTGGTGGCATTGGGAGCGTCAAGAGCACGAATGTGGGCGAGTAAGGGCGGAAGAATCTTCACCGCTGCCGTCCGCCGCTCTAAAATGGCAGATGGGGCTAAGGCAGTTAGGCAGCTGGAGAGCTAGAAGCAGATCGTCGTAAAGTGCCTTTAGTGCTTTGCTTGTCCGCGAGTTTGCATGCCGTTAACTCGCCTCGTCTTCCTGTAGTAGTCGACTGAACTCGGAAAAAATCGTGTCACACATGGCCAACCTGCACTTTCGCACCGCCGTAACCTTGCCAATTCGTAAGATAATTTGCTGTTTTACGGCGCTTTGCTAGAGCATATAACTGCCTACGAATTTCATACGTTCCAGCAAGAAAGATTGAAAGCTGACAGAGTTATCGCGCTCCGAACACGAGCGCGCGTGCAATTTAGCACAACAACGGTCTATGTTCTCCGTGCTCTTACTCGCCCAGCTAACAGTTTTCGCCACTCGTAGTAACACCGTTCAATTTTACGGTATCAAACTCGACCAATTTCGAAAACATCGATTTTCGATGACGTCATCGTGGCGCGGCCTAAAGGCGTCTTCGATGCGAAATTATCAAAAAATCGATGTTCCCAGTATTGGTCGAAATTGGTACCGTTCGATAGGGCTTTTGAGTTAAACAGAGTGGTGGCATTGAGAGCATCGAGTACTCGAACATGGGCGAGTAAGGGCGGAAGAATCTTCACCGCTGTGTCCGTGGCCCTAAAACGGCAGCTTGTGCTAAGGCAGTTTAATCAACTAGGGAGTCTTGAGCACCTTGTCGTAAAGAACCTTAAGCGTTCTGCTAGGGAGCGCATTCTTAGGTTGTTAGCTCTCCGCATCTTCCCGCAGGGGTCGACTGAAATTGAAAAAATCGTGTCACACAAGGCTAACCTGCATTTTCGCGCTGCTGTAACTTTGTCTAGTCATAAGCTATATTGCTGTGTTTCAGCGCACTATTAGATCATTTTGCTGCTTACAGAATTTACAAGCTGCAACCGGAAAGGTTCAAACGTGACAGAGTTATCGTGCTCAGAACACGCCCGCGCGTGCAATTTAGCACAACAACAGTCAATGTTCTCTTCGCTATTAATCGCCCGCTTAGAAGTTTTTCCTACTCTCAATAACACTGTTCAATTTAGCATGAAAAGCTCTGTCGAATGGTATCCAGGTCGAAGATATCGATTTTTTTTGCTAACGTCTCGTCCTTCCGCCACGGCCTCGTCCTCGATGCGAAATTGTCAAAAAAGCGATTTTTCTGAAATTGGTCGAAATTGACATTGTTCGATAGCGCTTTCCATGCTGAAGGAAAGGTGCCATTGCGAGTGTCGAAGACTTAAGTCTGGGCGAGTAGGAGCGCAAGAAACTCTAACCGCTACGCTCTAAAAAGGCAGCTGAGGCTAAGGCAGTTTAGGCAGCTGAAGAGCTATGAGCAGGTCGTCGTAAAGCGCCTTAAGCGCTCTGTTCGCGCACACATTTTAAGGCCGGTAGCTTGCCGCGTCTTCTCGCAGGGGTCCACGGAAATCGGAAAAAAATGCTTCACACAAGCCTTACCTGCATTTTCGCACCCCTATAACATTGCTCCCCCCCCTTCATGTGCCACCTCACCGCGGTGAAGGGGTGAACCTCACTTTGTGATGGCTAACGGCACAAACGGTCACGCAGTACGCGACGCTTTGTCGTGTATGGGCGGCTCTCCTGAATCCCTGGCCAGGAACATGTGAGTAACCAGACCACCGCTACGGCTCAAACAACTAAACCCGCGCCCCAGTCCTCCGCGCGCCGGAGGTGGACTTCTACGACGTCGGTTGCATCCACCTCCGGCGAGGGGCCACCTAATCTCGGAGTTAAACTATCAGGACGTCATTGGAATCGGACTACCGGAAACTCCCTCCCACCACGACACGGAAACTTCCTATTCGTCTGCACTTATAACTGTCGATCGCATCTGAGCAGGATCTTCGGACACTGCTTTATAGAAGCCGAAGCATCAAATACGACGTTATCGCCATGCAGGAAACGAAAGGCAGAACGGAAACCATAAGAAGGACCGACCACAACGAGCTTCTCATTATCGGAGCAAAGGTGGACAGAAAGAATATTGGCGGAGTTGGATTTCTCGTCAATTCGACAGTGCACGACCTAGTAGACTCTTACAAGATCATCAGCCCGCGAGTAGCTGTTAATCGTCTGGAAACCAAAGATCAAGGAACCATCTCCATCATAAATGGATATGCTCCAACATCTGCGGCCACAGATGAAGAAAAGGAGGAATTCTACAAGCTGTTCGAAAGGACTGTCAACGACGAGAAGAGCTACTACAATGTTGTCGTTGGTGACTTTAACGCTATCGTCGGTACGAATGATCACGACGAATGGAGGCTAGGACCACATGGAACTTCCTCAAGGAACGAAAACGGAGAGCGCCTGATAGACTTCCTATCCGCGTGCCGTCTCTACCATGGAAATTCTATGTTTAAGAAGCCTTCAAACCCACGATGGACCTGGGAAAGCCCAAATGGAAAAACACGTTCGGAGATCGACCATGTTCTTACGAACAGACGCTGGAGTCTGTTCGACGTCTCCGTGCTGCCTTCATTTGACACCGGCTCGGAGCACCGTCTTGTCCGTGCGAAGCTGACTCTCAAAAAGAGGATGTTCAAGCGTGACACCCATAAACCAGCACCGGTGAGGATCCCCACATTCAAGTCTGAGGAGTTGGAATATGCGATAAAGTCGTATGATTGGAATCTTCTTGAAGATCCATCGGAAGACTACGACCTTCTCTCCAAAGGACTGTTGAAATGTGCTAGCAGCTCTTGCGAAGCCACATCGCCGTCTGCTTCAAGACTCAACGCACATGCGATTAAACTCTTAGAGCAAAGAAGAGCTGTTAAACTGAATCCTAACGCTTCCCATCTGGCAAAAGTCACCATCTCGAAGGCCTGTCGAATTGCAGTGAAGGAGTCCATTCAAGCCTACAGACGATTGAAGCTGTTAGAGGCGGCTGGGAAAAGTTCAAGCATAAAGCGCTGCAAACGAGATCTCTGCGATCAGAAGGCAATAATGTCAGCCCTTGTGGATAAGGATGGAATAACGCAAACGTCTCGAAGGGCGATGGAGGCCATTGTTCAAGAATTCTACACAGATCTGTTCCGTTCTTCCATCACTGTCCCGAAATGCTTGATGCCGCCAGCTGAGTAAGTACCTCCCATTCTGGAATCAGAAGCTGCTCATGCCATCAGAAGGATGAAGCCGGGCACTGCTCCCGGACCGGACGGCATTTCTGCTGATCTCCTTTGTGCGGATGGCAGTGCCCTCTGCTCACTTCTTGCCAAGCACTTCAACCACTACCTTCGACTTGGTAGGATTCCGGGCTCATGGAAGGAGTCGAAAACAGTTTTAATCTTCAAAAAAGATCAGCAGGAGGATATCAACAACTATCGACCCATCAGTCTTCTCTCGGTTGTGTACAAGATCTTCACCAAGATACTGCTTAACCGCATGGAGCGTTGCTTGGATGAACATCAGCCAGTGGAGCAAGCAGGGTTTCGCAAGGATTTCTCCTGCATGGACCGTATTCAGACTGTCTCAGCTCATCGAGAGGAGCCGCGAATACCACCTCCCACTTGTCCTTGTCTTCGTGGATTACCGAAAAGCGTTCGACTCTGTGGAAATCAACGCCGTTTTGAACGCACTTGTGCACGCTGGTATACCATCGCCCTACATCCGACTTCTCGACGAATGCTTCTCGAACACATCGACTACCATCCAGCTATTCGATCGAAAGCTTAAAATTCCTATCGGGAAAGGAGTACGGCAGGGAGACACGATTTCTCCCAAGCTATTCACAGCGGCACTCTAGGATGCCATGGAAGACTTGAACTGGGACGATAAAGGCTACCTTGTCGACGGTAGACTTATCAGCAACCTTCGCTTCGCCGACGATATTGTTCTCATCTCTACCAGCACGGCAGAAGCCGAGGAAATGCTAAATGAGCTAAATGTGGCAGGTATGAAGATTGGATTGGACATGAATATGTCCAAGACACAATTTATGGTCAACCAGTGGTGTGACTCGGGACTCGTAAGGTTAAATGGAGTCGCTCTGCAACAGGTCGACTCCTACGTCTATCTGGGAAGAGAGCTGAACGTGGATAACCACCTCGCTTCTGAAATCGAGACGCGCAGCATGGGCATCCTTCAGTTCGATTCGCGAAGTCTCCGATCAGGTCAAGGATCCCGGCCTCAGGGCCTCGATATTCAACGCCTTTGTACTGCCTGCGATGTGTTACGCGATGGAAACCTGTCCCGACAACAAGACAATCGCCAGAGCGATGCAAACTACGCATCGTGCACTGGAGAGATGTCTTCTAAGGACAAGCTTTCGTCAGCAATGGCAAGAAGGCCTACGAAGCTCGGAGCTACGGGAGAAGTCGCAATTAGCAGACCCGCTGCAGTACATGAAGGAGTCCAAATATCGCTGGGCCGAACACCTGCTTCGACGAAAGGACGACAGATGGAGTCTCCTTGTCACAGAATGGCTTCCGAGAGACTATAAGAGACCACTGGGACGACCGCCAACGCGATGGGCAGACTCATTCTCAAGATCTTTCAGAGAGCGGTCTGCCTCACTGGATGCAAGCAGCCAGGGATCGAGCGGTCTGGAAGAGTTGTGGTCCCCGCTGAGAAGACCTCCAGCCGACAAAGGACCATCAAAGAATCAAAGTAAGTAAGTAAGTATAACATTGCCCCCTCCTAAGCTAAACGATTCTCCTTTGCCTTCTAACAGAGCTTTCGACTGCCTACAAAACCTACAAGCCGCAACCTGAAATCTTTCAACTTGACAAAGCTATTGCGCTCCGAAGACGTCTGCGCGTGCAATTTGCGAGCTTTGCTCCCTCGATTGAAAGGTTTGATCCCATAAGCATTGTTTACGGCGCACTCCAAAGGCTCGTTGGACAGCATTAGAGCAACTCCTGAGTAGGGCGGCAGGAAATTTCTGATAAAACTCCCCAAACGCTCAGTCTACAAGCTGTCCCCCCCCCCCCTAGATTGGAAAGTTCGATCCTGTATGCATTTTTCACGGCGCACTCCAAAGGCTCGCTGGACAGCATTAGAGCAACTACTAAGTAGGGCGGCAAGAAATTTCTGATAAAACTCCCCAAACACTCAGTCTACAAGCTGTCCTCCTTGAAAGGTTCGCGCATCAGGAGGTCTCTGGAGGAAGCGCAACCGGTGGAACAGACAGGCTTCCGACGGAACTTCAGCACCTTGGATTATATACTCACCTGCTGTCGATGAATTGAAGATGCTCGAGAATACCAAGAAGCTCTTGTGTTGACGTTTCTCGATTACCGCAAAGCGCTTGATTCAGTGGAACCGCAGAAAATTTGGGAAGCACTCAACGAACAGGGGATCGAACCACGTTACACGAACATTCTGAGCAAATACTACACCGGATGCGTCACGTATTTCGCCCATTTCATCGCGGCTTACAAGGGACGTCAATGAGCGTCCCGTGGCAATTTTGAAATTGGCCTATTGAGGGTTGTAAGGGACTGTAAGAGAAGCACCGTAGTGGTTTTCAAATTTTCTGCGGACATCTGGGTAGGTCAAAAATTGCAAAAGACCGTTTCACTTCAGTGCGGGCCGATAAAGCAATGCTGACGCCTGGAACTGCCATCTCGCGGTTAGAATCTGGCCTTCAAAATGTTTCGGGCTGGAACAGTAGCATAATTACAGTGATTTCACAATTTGCTTATTGGCGATACAGTAACGAAAGTGAAACATTGAGGTGCGCCGCTCACCACGAACTGCGCAGCGACCGCATGGCCGAGTCGGTGGCTCGGATCCGGAGGTGCTACTCCAGCATTGTTGGTCTTGCTCATTCCATTTTTGTCGATATAAAGTGTATCTTCACCGGTATTGTACCATACTGACATTATAACTTTATTTTAACCTGGATGATACGATATATTAGGTTGTCCAATAAATCCTTGCGGTTTTTTCAACAATTCTCAGCAGATTTCGCCGACGGTCTCTTGCATAACGCTGCATAGCTTTCAAAAGAAAATGATTTGCTCTATCAGAGCGTTTATTGCTTTTCTTTTTCATCATGAATTTTGTAAATTTTTAGGTCGTTGAAGTGAAAAGTGAAAAAGTGAAAAAGCGCCCATTTGCGCACTTGTTCTCTCCGCTAAGTTTTGTAATTTTCTGCGCAGCTTTTATAGCATTTGAAAGGAAATATGTTGTTCTACAAGAATTTGTGTTGGTCCTATTTCCTCACTTGTCCTTTATTGATTTTTAGTCCATCAAATTGGGACGTCCGAAGGAGGAGGGTTGTATTGTCGACAGCTGCTGCTCTGTTGTTGGACTTTTGGGGTTGCTGTTATATGTCATTCGAAAGAGAATGTCTGGATCTATAAAAGTATGTGACACTTTTATTGATTTCTATTGAATATCAACAAAATGCCAAAAAGAGAAAAATCGTCTTCACCAACAACTCCTTCTCCTCATTCAGTCTTTCTTGCTCAGTTTTATTTGACTCTTGAATGTGGGTGTCTTGCTCTACCGCAGCATATGATTTGTTCTTTGGTCATTTAAATTTTTGCTAATTTTCAGGTCATCAAAATGGAGTGCCAGGTCGACAAGGATGAGCACTTCCGGCACCTTCTTCTCTTTGCTTTCAACCAGGGCTCTAGTGCGGTTAGGGCACAGAATCCTGGTTGACGGTACAAACATATTTTTCATCGCCAGTTACAATTCTGTGCAAAAATCGTTGAATATGTCTGATAAAAACAATGATAAAACATAATAAAAGATAATAAATAAAAGTAAAACAATAATATTTTATATTTTAATTAATTAGTTAATTATTTTTTGATTTTTTCGACTCTTCTTCGACCTATGGAGAAAAAGCATAACAGTGCCAATCTATCTTTTTCATTCTCAACCAACCATATTACAAGTGATCTCACCGCCGTCACAATCTCACTGTTACAAGGAGACGTAATACCACCCACATCATCGTCATCGTCCGACGACCAGTCTACATCCTGCTCTTCGTTCAAGTCAAACTAACATCAGAACGAGAAAACAGGCGTCTTTTCTTCGCAGTTCCTCGGTAGCATTCAAGGCCTGTCCCAACTAATAAATAGGTAATATTCTTTATCTTGACCTCTTCGTTAGGCATTGACGGAAAAGTAGTGCTAATAGGCATCTATTAGCCGTCGGATAGTAGTGCTAATAGGCATCTATTAGCACTACTTCATGACTCCAAAAGTCAAGAGAGATTGCAAAAATGGATAAAAAGGGTTTATCTTTATTTTTCATTATTTATTCATTTATTATTTTATTGTGATGTATTAGTTACGCATTATTGATTTTTATTTATATGTCTCAGCGTGTTTGGAATCAACCATTCGTCGCTGTTGGAGCGAGTATGGCATCGAAGTCGATGATATGGAGCTGAGATTTGCCGATGATATTGTCCTCATCACAAAGTTCACGCAGCAGGCGTCAAGAATGTTGCACGAGCTTCACATCGGAGGAGCTGAGGCTGGACGATCGATCAACATGTCGAAGACGAAATTTATGAGGAACGAGTTCGCGGACGGTGACTCAGTACTGTTTGAAGAAGGTCCTTTACAGAAAGTCGAAGATTACGTCTACCTCGGGCGACTGTTGAACACGAAGAACGACCTCAGCCGGAGATATCACGAACAAAAAGGGCGGCATGGGCGGCGTACAATTCTGTGAGAGGTGTGATCGAGAGCTGCAATAACTGCGAACTGAGAGCTAATATCTTCAACTCCACAGTTCTTCCTGCGCTATGCTACGCTTGCGAAATATGGGCTATAACAAAGGCAGCAGAAGACCAATTACGAAGAGTGCTTCATTGGAAAGGAAGATGGTCGGCATCTCTCTACACCAGCAGCGACTATCCGGATGGCACAACGAACAGATCCGAGCAACGTCCAGAGTACGGGACGTCATCTTCATATCGATGAAGCAAACATCATTTCGCTGGACATTTGATGAGAGGAAAGGACGGACACTGGAGTACCGCCACTGTGCATTGGAAACCACTCAGCAAGAAACGACCACTCGGTCGTCCTCCTCTGTGATGGCAAGCTTCGCTCTTTCATCGGAACAACGTTCGTACGTCTAACATCAACTCGATCAAGGTGTTCGGAGATTAACTTTGGCTCAAGATCGAACAAGGTGGAGAACAAGTTGGGACATGTGCAAGACAAATCGTTGCTGAGGAAGTATCGCCAGTATCAAGTAAGTAAGTATATGTATATATCCTACTAAAATAAAAGCGTTAGGCGTGTACACTATGCGTATAAACCTTTCGCAAAAAGAAAAATATAAGGTTTTGAAACAAAGCGTGATACAATGTCACAGTGAAGTGCTTTTGTGAAACAGAAAAAAATGAATATCAGCAAAATAGGAGAAATAGTGATTCCTAGCAGATGAATTCTATGAGAAAGCATGTTCGAAGTTCGAGAGATCACTGCATGACTGGGGTGGTTCCCTCGTGGAAGGCATCGAAATTTTTGTGCAACATTCATAGTTGCAAACCTTCGTAAAGAAATGTTACTTCAAAAGAACCCCTGCTCTTTTAAATGCCGCACCAGTCTTCGATTAAGTAGACGGTGTTGTGTAGGAAAATACGGAAGTTGGTAACGTGTTCCAAGCTCTAGCAGCTCGAACTGGAAATGAATCTAGAAAGAAATTGTTGAGAGTGGACCCTTTCTGTAGACAACCGCAAGCATCTCTTGTTCGATGTCTAAATTCAAGAAAACTCAACAGCTCATGTCTTTCAAAATCAAAGTGACCAGAAACTATTTTAAGTTTTGGTCGTATATAACACTTCTTTGCTGTGGAGATTTGCTACCCAGAACAGCTAGCTGTTCACTGTAGTCGACACTGACTAAACCGTTTTTCGAAAATACCCTTCTTGTCATTTTTTTCTGCCTCTTTTCAATTTTTTAAATGCCTCCCACCTTAGGTGGTGGCCAAATTGGTGAACAGTACGCAAGCAGTGGCCTAACGATATGGTAAAAAAAGAAAATATGTGGACATGGAGCATATTTGAAGTGCGCCTAGAATAAAGCTTGACCTCTTCTTCACCTCTCATACACTTCTCGAGTTTGATTTCTCGAACAGGTCACTTTATGTGATAGCTAGTTTGGTAGGTCGTTTATTAGTAGAAACATAAGTGGACCTAAGTACGTCACCTGATGAACACCACTATTAGTATCGTACGCATCTGAAATAGCATCTCCAACGAAGACTGCCTGCGTTCGTCCTGTTAAAACGATTCTAGAAACCTATGTAGGAGTTCAAGACTATATACTCTTAGTTTAGCAAGTAAAAAACTCAAATTGGTAGAATCAAAGGCTTTTGCATAGTCAATATGACATTTAAAGGCTACATTGGATCTGTTTTTAGCTGTGGCGGCAAGCTCTGTAAATCAGAGTTGGATAAGACAAGGTGGTTTGCGGCATTCTTCAAGTCTGTTTAAGAAAATCATCCGAATGAAAGCATTGATTGCCCAGCTCTTCACTTGTAATTATCCGAAATTTCGACATGGTGCTTCCTTCAATATACCAAGGTCTGAGCTTTTCAAAAAGGCTGTTATCCGCATGATCCATCTATTCGAACTTTGAAAAAAAAGGATCCGGATCTTAGGATGATTTAGATAAGAACTGACTAGAGTTTGCCTTCAGTGGTTGCGATATTGTGGAAGAGTCTAGAAGAAAAGGGACAGAGGTTATGTAGTGTAAGATTTATTATCGATTACACAACGGCACAGTGACATGTGAGTGACTACTACGAGTGGGACTGAAGACACTTGAGGCTGGACTTGTGTCTTTCTAAGTTTTGGTGCCTCTGGGGTGTAAGGCTCATTGTGAGTTTGTGAGGTTGGCGTGGTCACGATTGATTTTAGCTCCGACAACCCTATGAGCGGACTGCGAGACAGGCGACTGACCCGGCAGCCCGAGATTGGCTGTGCAGGGGTGGTTGACCGGCCCGGCTGCCACTGAAGGTGGCGGGGCAGGCATAACTCCGACGCCGCGCGAACCTTCCCTGGCGTCGCGCGCGGTGTGCGACGAAATTGGACGAGTTGTCGTTTCCGACTGCTTCCGACAGGAACGGCTGGTGACTCGCGCTAGAGCGCGAAAGTGTGTGTCGGCGACTGTCGACCGCTTTTTCGAGTAGGAAAGTAATTGGGTGAGAAATGTCTGATGTCTCCTGGAAGGGAATTCTATGCGTACTGGTAGGGAATTCTAATACATTTTAATAATTTGAAGAACCAAGACAATAACTTTTATGGTTCGTTTCGCCACCTTCCTTCAGACGAACCTTATAAATAATAACACTCCCCGGTGGCTCATCAGTGAAGAAAGAGCTGTTGTAATTTATTTTAATATTTATTTATTCATTGTTAATATAATAATTTTGTATTTTTATTTTTTATATTTTACTATTTATTTATTTATTTATTTATTTATTCTAATTTTTTGACAGCATTATTTTTTACATTTTTTAATATAGAATGTTAAAACGAAGATATTTATTGAATTGTACATATATTTAATTTTAGAAAAGATGTTAGTACAATTCGTTTAAATTTGAAACAATTTTAAAGCTTTTTTTTTGGCTAAAGATTGTTAGTGAAAAATCATAAACTTACAAAATTCTGTTGCTACGGCCACACTCCTTCTTCTTTCTATACAAGGTAATTCATACTGTGCTCTATTGTGCGGTATCAGGATAGATATTGTGATACATGTTATCTTTACGGTATTTCATTTTTTACACGCTGGGAATGGAAATGCTACTTCTAAGTGATTCTGTGAGAACATCACTACTTTTTCAACGCAATTACGATATTTATTTATTTATTTGTTTATTCAGAATAAATTTATAAGTTCAATGGAAGGAGATGGAAAACTACTTCGAACTATTTGAGTGTCTTTATAAAGTTTATTGCTTTATTATAGTTGTCTAACGTGCTGTACTTATATAGTATTTGCCTGTTTTTATTCAGACACTTTTTTATATTTTCGGCAATAAATTCTGTGCTATATCCATTATGTGTAGTATTCTGTAAAGTTCTCTTATCTTAGTGCAAAAATATTGAAATGTTGAACAGACAGTAGCTATTCTAAGCGTTTCTGTGTAAATGACATTATGTTTAATTCTGATTGAAATCTGTGAGTCTACGTGTGGAAACCTATTTACTTTAAAATTGAAAGAATCTGTTTTGTTGTATAGGTTGTTTTCAATTTTATTATTTACGACTTCAATACTTATGTCGAGATAGTTACATTTGTATTTCTTTTGTGTGTGTTTTAAATTCCAATGTGTTTTTATAAACTAAAGTAAGTATGTAATCAATGTGGCTTTCTTTGTAATTATGAACTATAAGTATGTCGTCCATATATCTAAATGGCTTAAACAATTGGTTTCTATCTAAAATTGTATTCCTAGAGTATTCAAATTGAAACATAGACGTGGTTAAGTCAGCGAGTAAAGGGCTGAGGTTACCTCCTTGAGGAACTCCATTATTTTGCTTAAATATTATACTTGCGAATACGCAGTAACTATTCTTCAATAAGTAGTCTATTAAATATAAAAGATCCGTTATATTATAATACCTATATCTATTATTTTAAGTTGCGTTATAAGTATAGAAAGTTTTATATCCATTGCATGCTACGAAATTTTTTCCAGAATTTTTGAAGCAGAGAATAATAAGATTTTTCGTTTTTTCTAATATAACAGTATGAGGCATGCTAGTGAAAATGTCTGTAAAATCAGCTGAATACAGTTTAACATTATCTGCGTCAATACTTGCTAGTTCTGGTGTTATGTCAGAATTTTTGATAGCCCAATATGTTTTAATAGACCTTGTATTATTAGCTACTTTATTGGCGTAATTAATAAAGTGTGTTTTTAGAAAAGTAAATATACAACAAAGCTCTAGGGCCAAGGGCTTAACACTACTTTTATATGCCCCGGTAATAAATCTAAATTTTACAGGGTCTTTATGAAGTTTAGGCAGTGAATAAATAATTGGTAAATCTACATTGAATCTACGATCTAATTTATTTCTTATTTGAAATTGTTGATGCTTTTCTATTATGGGCAGCTTATTAGAAACGTTCAAATTAACATATGTATTATTAGTGTTACTGTTGTTAAAGACATCATTTTCGTTATCATATGTAATTATCATTTCTTTTATTAGGTAAAGTATGTAAAATTTTTTGCAAATAATACCATAATTATTGCTTGCTTTATCCAATGGACAAAACATAAAATTTTTTTGTAGTCTTCGTATTGTATGGTACGGTATATAAACTTTATTACTAATGTTGATATGACTCAGCAATGGTTTTATTTTGTTTCTGTATTCTACTGCAAAGAAACTGTTCAATTGGTTCACTTGATGTGCCGAAATTCGATGGAATCTACTTATGTGATTAACAACTTTTTCGACAGTGGATTTATATGTGTTATGCTCTATCTCTGGTGTAACCTATTACTGGTCTATATTTTGTGCCTTTTATCATAATTTCTTTCTGTAATGTTTAAATTACCTGTGATAATATGACAGTGAGCAGTGTCAATGAATGAGCTGTATTTACTTTTTTTTCTGTTATACATATGCATTCTCTAGTGAGTATATCTTTATACCTTTTAAGATTTGCGTTTTTTAGAAATTGATTATAGTTGAAAATAGTAGTAGATATAGGTCGCTTATGGGTATACACTACTCTGAAAGAAATAAATTCTTTTGTGGAGGTACTTCTGATTATTTCTTTGACTTTGCTGCTGTTGGATGTTTTATTTAAGTTAAAACGGTCAAAAATATCACCTTTGTATTCCATGTCTACATAATTGAATGATTTCTTTTCTAGTTGTTTGATGTTATTGCTTGTATTGTATTTTATATGTGTCAGCAAGCACAGAACAATGAGCTTTGTTTTTTGATTAACATCGCTAAGGAAGACTTTACTTAAACTGAGATTAACAGGTGTATCCAAATTTTGTTTATTTAGCATCTTGATTTTGTTATAACTTCAAAGACTTCAATATTTTCTTCGTTACTGAGATAATGTATAAATTAGTCTATATTATAACAGTTTTTGTTGTTACTTCTTTTCTTATTTTCTCTATTTGTTCTTTCTTTTACAACCTGAAGTGGGTAAAATGGATGATTTGTTTTATAATCAAGTGGATTAATTATAGAAGATATATTTCTATAGTCTTTTATGTCATCATTAAGTCCAAATAGATAAACACTATTTAGAAGTTTAATCCAAAATAATTCTTTGTTAAATAATTTGTTTTTATCTATGTTTTCTTCTAAGGCGTCTAAAACTGTAAACTTTGGAATTGACCCACATTTATAAAAATGTTCATAGAGTGGAGTGTATTTCTTTTTGTTATTAGTGTAATAAATGTGCTCTCTGATTCTTTCTTTTAGTGATCTAGCAGTTATTCCGACATATTGAAGCTTACAAGAGTCGCAGATAGTACAGTAGACTACTGATTTAGTTTTACAATTAGTATCTTTCTTTTTATAGGTATTTATATAAACTTTAGTAACATAAGAAATAATGTGGTTTTCAAAATTGATTTGTTTACAGTAACTACAGTCAGAACTGCACATTGACCCTTTACTGGAGTTTCCAAAATTTTTAATGGAATATTGATTGCTCCCATTTTCACATTTTATAAATTTGTTTAGGGTATAATAGTTAGCTATGTTATAGTTAAATTTATTTGCAGACCTAGTATCAAAGTACCTGGGAGGTCCAGCCCAAGTACAGTGAGCAGTTTCCCATAATGGGTTTTAGGGGGCTGCCCTACGGGGTTGTCGAACCCGTTTTGTACCATATGGGTACGGTTAGTACTGAAGGCGCCAAAATAAACGGCTCACGACTATTTTGACTTTTTTAAACCCTATTAGGACTAACCCCTATTTTTAGTAAGAGGGTAGGTCCTCTTTTTTGTAGTTAATGAGTTGAAAGCGGGATGTCAAGGCTCCCTTTAAAAACAATAACAAAAACGTAAGTAATAACAACAAAAATAAACGGAGGGAGGGGATACTGTATTGTCTATTAGATATGGAGCAAATCAGTGCCCATATATAGGGTCTTATGTGTTAGACTTTAATTTATTAGGTGCATGATATTAGTGGTTAGAGTTTTTGTTGATAAAATACAGGATTGGATTAGTGCTTTGAGCATTTTTGCCTTTATTTAATAAAATACAGAACTAGAAAGAGTAGAATAGTATAATGTATGCTTAGTCAATAAACAAATTATCGGTTAGCAAATAAGTAATTAGATTAAATTTAAAAGCGTCAACTTGACGCACAGACCACTGGTCCATTAAATCACCACTGGTGACTGAAGCAAATTTCCTCCATAACTTGTGTGTTAATAAAAGATTTTAAGTAAAACCCAAAAATTAAGCCCAATTCTATGCGTACTTGCTCGCACTAGTGTATTGTTAATCGGTAGCAAATTAGAGTGCATAGAAGTCCTTGCGAAGTTAGCTGTTATATCTGGGGAACGAGCGTTCTAAGCCCTCGTCCCCCTGGCCCGCCCACCCCCAACCCCTGGGTTTGCTCGAGAGGCAAGTGGCTGCCTCACGAGATAGTGGAGGCGCAGACATTTGCCATGCCTCTGATTAAAGGGCGGGGGGTAGAATGCCTCTCCGCCGTTATATTTCCATACACGTCTATCGCACGTGAACTTACAAGTATTGCCTATTGGTCGTAAAATCACGATCTTCTTGAGAATTCCTTCTTGAAGTGGGAGCATTTGCTAACTAAGTGCGAGTGGAATGAGACCCGGTCTATTTCAAATGAGTGAAGGGAAACGGCCACGGACCTATTGAGGAAAATTCCAGACCAGAAGTGGGCCGGTATTAAGTAGAAGTTTCGGAAGCAAGTTCCCGAAACTTTCAGAAGTGTTCTTTGAATAGTTGTCCTTGTCACGAAGCGTGGTCCATGTGAAGCAGAGAGCCCGTGGTGCCATGGGGCTGCCGGGAAACACGTTAACGCGGCAACGGCAACGGAAACGGGGCAACCCACGGCACCCGAGGAGCGGTGCTCCATAAGTACCGGCCCCGGGGTGCCGTGGGGTTGTCGCGTTAACATGTTTCCCGGCAACCCCACGGCACCACTGGCACTCTGCTTCAAGCGTTGAGAAGTTTTTAGGGATTGCTGAGACGTGAGACTTTTGCTAGGATTCAAAGACAAATCAAGGGCGCACTAAACCATAGCTTTTCCCTTAATTCTACCCTTGTCCCACACTTGACTGTCACCTTTCTCCAACTCACTTCTCATACTTCAATTGCTACTTTAACAATGGAAAAATTTCGTGCTCCGCGGCAAACCGAGCGTCACCGAGCGCACGTCCGCGTTTCAGCGCAGCGTCATCGCATGCGGCTAGCGCGCGACGTCGCGTTAGAGTTACGTCCTGGAGCCGAAGCGGGCAGAGCCGGACGAGCCGCACGGGGTGTGCCGGCGGCTATTTATACTCTCGCTACGCTAACTTGCCGGTGGCACCGCCTCTTGCCGGTGCTTGCGACCATCGAGTCGCGACATTCCGAATTGAGCGAAGGAGAAAACTTTATTTAGGAATCGCCATTGAGCCTAGACCGTATTGGCTGAGCTAAAGTAAAGTCAAATTTAAGTCGTGTCTTCCTTCCCTTACAAATCGACCGGACATTACATCATTAACACAATTATACCAATATCAACCTATTGGATAAGACACACATAGAATACTACAAATAAATGGAATCTGCAAATAAAAACACACTCGTATCATATCATACCGAAATCGCATAGACGATCATCCTTGGGCAAGTAGACTGCGTCGAATTGTTCAATCCGATTAGGCCTTTGTCTCCTTGAAAAATCTTCTAAGTCTCCGTAAGTTATTCAAGTCTTCCAAAAGTTGTGATCTTGAAGTTAGCTATGACTGCAGGCTTTGCAATTGTTGGCAATAAGGGTTTGAGTAAAACAAGGTTCTGTCTGTTATTAACAGGAGGTAGCTGTCTGCAGGGTTATGGACGAAGGCCTTGCTTGAGGAATGTAGTCCGGAAGGTTAACATTTAAAATTTCAACAATTGTATTCCATCTTCTGAAGGTAGCTTCCGATAGGTTATCGAAAGTTTTGGTTGAAGGATTCAACTCGAAGCAATTTGCTCACATGTGAAACTCGTATCTGCAAAAGCTAGTGTGGTGGCCTGACATTTCGGCAGATCTAAGGGCCAGGCTACAAGAAAGGCAAGTAGATCTTGTCCTATAGGCTGTGGTCAGATGATTATCTGGTCCCAAGCAGCGCCAGCAACTCTTCCTTTCCGTGAAGCGATCACGACAAGCGCTTAGGGTTGGACAAGCGGTGCGTGAGGTAGCCCAATGCCTTTCCTCATAGAAAACGCAATCGGAGAGAGGCACATGCTTTCTGGGTTGTGATGGTTGAGGGCTAGGCTGCTGCATAGTCGGCTGATCACTCAGTTGTTGTGGTTTAGCAACTGCTGCAGCCTGAGCTTGCGGTTTATAGAGAGTGTTGTTTTCGAGTTTTACAGCGTATTGATCTATTAGGTTGGTGCATAAGTTCTCGGACATTTGGGGCGTGAAATATTTATTATCACAACATACGAACAACAATATCATTTTATTTGAAGTAGCCACCCTTTACATCAAATGTCTTGCTGGTAAGTCATGGATGCCTTTTCTCCAAAACGTGGCCGGTTGTGATTCGAAAAATGTGAGCAGTGCCTCCTTGACATCCTCTCGGTTCCTAAATCGCTGGCCGTCCAAATAGCGTTGAAGGCTTGAAAACAAATGATAATCAGAAGGAGCGAGAGCTGCTGAGTAAGGTGGATGTGGAAGAACGGTCCATCCGTAGTCCACCAACTCAGCCGCCGTCGCTCTAGCAACGCTCTGCGGTCTAGCGTTGTCGTGTTGAAAATACACCTTCACTTGCTCTCCTCGTGTGCTTTGAAGGTGGGCCCTCAACTTTCTCAATTGGTTGACGTAAACCTCTGCCGTCACTGTTATCCCTTCGTCCACCAGCTCCCAGTATTCTACGCCAGGAACGCTCCAATAAATGCATAGCATCACCTTTTTCACGTGAAGGTCGGATTTCGGAACGTCCTCTGCCTCTCCAGTTGCGTCAACCCACTGTGCACGCTGGTGATAATTAGAGTAGAGTATCCACTTCTGGTCCCCGGTGACAAAGTTGTCCAGTCATCCGTGGGTGCCTCTGAGGGTAAGGAGAGACAGAGCGACGTCAGCTCTGCGATCCATGTCATGTTGTGTCAAGTCGTGAGGTACCCAGCGACCCAATTTTTGCACCTTGCCGATCGACTTCCATCCTCAAACAACTGTTGAGTGACTAACACCAAGAGTGCTTGATAGTTCGCGAGTGGTTTGGTATGGGTCCGCTTCCACTCTACTTCGGAGGCCATCCACATCCAGTGTCAACGGGCGCCCTTCTCGTTCATTTCTTCAACGAAGAATTCACCAACTGCAAACTTCGAGAACCACTGGTACACAGTACTTCAAGCAGGAGCACTCTCGTTGTAAACATCCTTCAGGCGACGATACGATTCGTTGGCACTGAGGCCAGATTAATGCAGGAAAAACATGACGTGCCGAATATGCGTCTCAGTTGGGATGAATTGCTTAGCCATAATAGCTGACGTTAACAACACAGAAGTAAATGCTGAGAACAATTTTGTAGCCCTTTCCTTTCTCTATCGATCGATCTTTTGCGCGTTGAAACATGTGAGGAATTTGGCGATTCAATTCAGGAGGGATCAAATGTCCGAGAACTTATGCACCAACCTAATGGTTTGTGAGAGAGCTGCGTTACTAGTTGTTTCATCTTCTTTTGAGATAGCTCGCAGTTTACACGTTGAGCATGGCGCTTTTAAGAGCGCTTGTTAGTTTCTTGTATTGTTTCAAGAAGTGTTGTAACATCTTTTTGCATGTTTTTTAGTTTGACAGCAAGCCTTCCTGTGACATATGTCACTTCGTATAAGGCGTATAGAGGTTGAGGGTGATGCTGGGTTTGTGCTTGATGTTGTTGCAGAGGCTGGGAAGGGGTTGAGGATAGATCGCATTGGAGTTGTAGAATGTTTCTTGGCGCGGCAGGGCAGCAACTTTGATTGGAGTGCCAAAGCTCGGGCATGTGGAGAGGTCCGTGTTGGAGGGGTGTGAAGCAGAACGTCCGAACGAGGAAGTAGATATGCGTCGTTGACCGGAGTGGTATCGTTTTTCTTACCGTCAAAGGGACTGAAGTTGTCAGGTTGTTGTTTGTTGTAGTCGGATTCGACAGAAGCGGGTTGCATGTCTGAAATGGACTGGAAATAATTGACGTTGTCCGTTTCGAGGATTCATTCTTAGGGCTCGAGCTGCATCGTTCTTGCAGCAGCTTAAGAGAATGGACAGTTTTTCGAGGTTACTATAGGATTGGTTATGAACCAGTTATTCGAAGAGTCCCCATATACTTCCCCTCATTGAAGCCGGGTACCTGTAGCTCACGACCGTATAGCCGGCGTAGCAAATGAGCTTGTTTCGAAGCCTCTGGAGGGAGAGTGTCTCTAGATGGAAATTATGATGAAGAGCATAGGGTTCCTCATTTCTTGGCGCAGTCGTGTTAGGAATATTTAATTCTGACGTATCAGTCGGCTGAATGTTATTGCGGCGAGCTGAATTCAGCTGTAGGATGTCAAGCCTTGAGGCGACTTCTTGGTATTCGGGCTCGACTACACGTAGTTGTAAGCGATGTCTCATGCTTGCACTAGTATCGAGGGTCAAGCCCTCTTTCCTTTCTTCGTAGTAGGAATCGAACTTAGGCTCTAATTCAGAGCTTTCTTGATGATCTTCGCGTTTAATGGCTTCGATGGACTTGACGAAGCCTGCGTAGGAAACTTGTGAGGTCTGTTTTTTGTCTGCAAGAGATTCGATGATGTGGCGAACCCTTGCTTTGTCGTATAAAATGAATCGGAAGATCTCATTGGATTCGATGCGATATTGCTATGGATCTTTGAAGGCATCCTCGTCTTGGATGAAGTCTTGAAGCAACTAGTTAAGGAGCCGAGTAAGCCGTTGCTTAGCGGACTTAAGCGAGAAGTTTGCCTGAGCTTGAGATGCTGAAGTTATGGCAGCTGCCAGCAGGCAGCTTATATAACCTCGCGCTGCGAGGCGTGTTCTTTGGGGGCGGGGTGTGTGAGGGAGGCGAGCGGCGGCGGTGGCCGTAATGGTGGCCGCGGTGGTGGCGGCAACGGCTGTGATGGTGGCCGCGACGGTGCCGGTGGCGGTGCCCGTGGTGATGGCGTGCGACGCGGTTTACACAGCAGAGACAGGTTTTCGAAGTTCTGAATGAATGCGGTATTGATCGAGGCTTGCTGAAATCTTATTACTCATGGGAGAACGGTCTTCAGAGTTCTGAACGAGCTTGGTACTATCGAATGGAGGAATACTGAAAGCCTCCAAGCCCTCTGAAGAGGAGGAGGTGGTGGAAAATGAGTATACTCTTATACTAGTCTAAGGAACACGAGAATATTCTGTATCCCAAGGTCATTTTTCATACCGTTAGAAAGGTGCTTGCATGCGAATGGTTGGATCTGTATCGCACCTGATTGTGATAATTTTGATGACAATGTATAGATTATCTGCTCTTGTTAATTTCCTTATTGAGTATTGCTAAGCTTTGTTTTCTGATATAATATCGTTTTCTATATTAGCGCTTTGTCGATACTGATGGGCGAGCCTTTATTTCAGGTAGCTATCCCCAGGCGTTCATTTCCGGTTGCCGTCCTTAGGCATTTATTTCAGGTCGCAATCCCTAGGCGTTTATTTTAGGTCGGTATTCCTAGACCGTTCTTGAGTTCCTCATTTTGATGACTTGCGCAAGTTCCTTTGAGTTCGGGGTCTTCGAAAATGGAAAATTTTGGTGGAAACTGCACTGAAAGGAAGGAGGTGGAAAACGTTGGAGAAATCGATTGAAAGTTATCGGCGAGCAATCAATATAGCATGCAAGGCGGCCAGTTCTACTCCTCTCGATTCGTACCCCATGACAATGACTAGATGGTGACCATGACTAGACTGTCTGAGTTTGTCTTGCCGATGCCGATGCATCATGACTAGATTGCCTAGGTTCGTTCCGGATGGGACCGATGCACCATGACTAGACTTTGCCTTCGGTGCTTGCGATATTATGACAGAGTCTAGGAGGAAAGGGACAGAGGCTATGTGGTGTAAGATTTATTATCGATTACATAACGGTACAGTGACATGTGAGCAACTACTACGAGTGGGACTGAAGATACTTGTGGCTGGACTTGTGTTTCCATAAGTTTCGATGCCTCTGTGGTGTTAGGCTTATTGTGAACTGATTGTGAACTTGTGAGGTTGGCGGAGTCGCGATTGATATTAGTCCCGACAGCTCTAGGAGCGGACTGAGCCAGACGGACGGCTGACCCGGAAGCCCGAAACTGGCTGTGCCGCGGTGGATGACCGGCCCGGCTGCCCCTGAAACGGGCAGAGCTGTCCCCGACGGGAAGTGGCTGAGGCTATTTATACCCTTGCCACGACCCCTTTCCCATGCTTGCGATCGTGGAGTCGCGACAAGAACGACTTTCACTAGACCGGATTTTCGGATGGTTCAGGTCAGATGCCCGATTCGGATAAGATGGCGGATTCCCAACAAAAGTCAGCTGTCTGAATTTTCGAAATTTTGATCTGAAAATCGTCTTCATCTGAATAATCTTAAGATCCGGATTCTTCGAAAATGCTACTGTTCGCATGATCATCTATTCGGGGTATGGAAAAAGACGAGCCGAACTATACAAATCGGTGTCGGGTTTAATATGTATTGGCTAGAGTTACTCTAAGATCGCGTACCAAGCCTATGCTGTGATGCCTTTCCAGCAAAGACTTCATATCCCGAACAATTGTTAGGTCAGGCCTTTGTACCAGGATGCGGTCGATGTCGTTCTTTTTTGTTTGCTTTTAAGCTGATGCAAAATTAATCGCCGAAGCGGACCGCTTACTTCAAACTGCTATAACTCAGGTTAAGCACAATTTTATTAATCGATGTATGTAAAAGCTACCAGAATTTGTACATTTTTGTTTTAATTATACACAATTTATACACATTACACATTACAACATTACTCTTCAGGTTTGGCTAACACGGAGCAGTTTCTAAATCGGCTACGTTCTAGCACGCTACAGCAAGACTGCGTGATAGACTCGTTTGACGTATCTGCTCTTTAAACATACCATCGTGGATAATAACGCTGCTTTACAAGCTCTATCAGAGATTCTAGATGAGCACGAAAGAAATATTATTACGTATGGTTTAAACAAGTTACACATAATGACTCCAGTACAAGCATGCCTGAACTGTAGTGTTTTCAAGTGGTCTGGAAACTATTTTACACAGCGAAGAGGACTTGCGATGGGAGAGTAGCTCCAACCTTAGCGATCTGCTTCATGAGCAGAATTGAACGACCAGCACTGGAGCGCCTTCCCATAATGTACTGTCGGTACATAGATGATTGCTGTATTATAACGGCAACACACTCCGACATGAATGAACTGTTTGCATTCTTGATACACAATCTCAATACATAAAGTTCACTCGTGAAACTCCGTTCGAAGGTTGATTGCCCTAGCTGAATACTCAAGTTAGGGTATCAAATGGAGTCTTTAATGTGAAATGGTATCTTAAAGGCAGCACCAATGACATCGTACTCCATGCAAGATCTGCTCACCCTACAGCAGTAAAGCGTGCATTACTCCGTAACATATACAGAACGACGCTAGGTATATGCACTGGGCACGAGGAGCGAAAGGAATCCGTATGTTGGCCTCTAATATCGCACTTCTTAACGGCTACGAACCACGACGACTAGGTGATCGAATACGACACGGCAATGTTGAACATCTGCGTGGAGACAAAATTTGTCTTCAACTGCCCTTCATCTCTGATGACGTCACAGCAGAACTATGCTGTTGCCTATTGCGAGCAAACCTAAACGACGATGTTGTCCTGGTTAACCTACCGGGAAACAACATCAAACGGCTTCTTGTTCGAAGTATGGATTGCGACTGTACTTGTATGATGAGGAATTGCGTTATCTGCCCATTTGGGAGAGATGGAGATTGCGCACAAAGAGATGTTGTCTAGCAAATCCAGTGCTTAACCTGTTGCGAGCTATACATAGGTGAGACAGGAAGGGTACTTAGTGTTCGCATCAATGAACGCCTAGCTGGAAAATTGAAACGAAGCTTGTTAACCCTACTTGGTAAACATCGACACGAAGCCCACGGTGGAAACGACTTTGACATTAAATGCACTGTGCTGCTACATGAAAGTGAAATCGGTACCAGAAAGACTCTTAAGGCTTTCTGGATTCGAGAGCGTAACCCAGCAATGAGCAAGCGAAACGAGTACATTTCAATAACCAGCGACTTCTTGCCTTTCATCCCGTTGTGTGCGCTCTGAGACTGCGCATTCTATACTTACTAGTATAGACCTGCATGGTAGTTCCCAGTTGCTCATTGATGGTCTTATACCTGAGCTCTCCCTCAGCGCTGGTGGAACAACGGTGAGTTTGGTATGCATTAGAGGGGCACTCTTTGACATTCGTGGGAACCCATTGTAACTAGAGATGTGAAGAAGTATGCCTTTGACGGAATTTGTTGCCGGATCCAAGGTTTCGAAGTTCTTTCAGGCCTTTGAAGAAGACGAGTTGTGTCGAAACGTCAGGCCGAAATAAAAGTTGGACCACCATAACAAAATGAACTCTTGAAAGAGTTCTGAACTGTTAAAGTTGAGTTGCCTTTCCTGCATGCTGTGTATGGCTGTTTATCGTAGATGACCCCTTTTATTCCCATCTATAATACATGGTAGCAACTATTGTATGCCCAGATATTTGCCGACAAAAAGGTGCTGTAGGTAGATTTTTATCCTAATATGAGTGAAGTCAGAAACGGAGCCGGATTAGTGATTAACCCCAAATAATTTCCATATGCATCATTCATGCAAAATCGGTGATCATGACCACATCATGCTTACTGTTATTGTTACTTATGCTATTGCTATGGACCTACATAGACGTAACCCACCGACAGCAGCTCGGCGGTCATGAAGAAGGGGCTGCATGTGCGTTTTCATAAGATGGAAGGGTGCTGCAGGCAACAAAAAAAGTAAACTATAAACGTAAAGGAGGTCAAACCTACAAAACAACTACCGATGAAGGGATGAGTGCAGCCTATATGTTACGGCACATTTAGCGTTCCCTCTCAGCGAGACCGCTCACCGTGTCAAGATCGAAGAAACATAGGGAGGATGCCCACATTTCTTTGCTGAACAACGTAAGGTGGGTGGATCAATTTATTGAGCGGCCCAGCGTCTCCCCCAAGCCCCCTTCGGGCGCGTGTAGCGCAGTCGGAGGAGGCGCGACTGCCGCGTGCACCCGATACCAGGTTCCTGGTTCGGATTTCCCGCCCAGGCCAACCAAGCCTTCCATCCCTCCGGGGTCGGTGAATTGGTACCAGACTTGTCTGGGAAGGATAAAGCGCTGACTTGTTCATCGGCTGGCCACCGCAAGTCATTGTATGGCCAAATACGCATTCATGTCGTTTCCACGACATCCCGTAGAAGTAGAATGCGCTGGCGGATCCCGGAAGGGATTGACTAACGCCGTCCTTTATCCTTTTTTTATCCAGCGTCTCCACCTGTTCGTCGTCTTCAAGGGCCCGTTGGTCCCCACCACTTATGCTGAGCAACTTCGCCACCGCTATTGTTATTGACGGAGGGGGTGACTATTTGTAAGGAGTAACAAACCCGCCAATGTTATCAACACCACTATCGGTGTTTCAAAACGCTTCAACGACTGCAGTCATAAAGCATTGGCGGCGGTAGAGCACTTTATGAAACTCGGGGTATAGAAAGCCATGGGTACACGACGGTGAAGGAACTGGGTCAAGTTCACAGATTTTGTCCAAATTTTGTGTACATCAGTTATTTGTGCTGCTCAACACGACAATCGTATTTGGCTGTGATGATTGAGCGTGATTGAGTAAGGGAATGAGAACAGAATCACAGTTTTTGCTCAAAAATTTTTTGAATGGGGGTTATCTGATGTGCTATTCCCTAATTTGGCATCCGTTTTTGATTTTCTTTACGAGGAGATTAAGTTCTTACCCATCAAAGGGATGCGACAGTCAAAATTGTAAATGTTAATAATACAAAACTCTTTCAGGAGGTGCATTTTGCAGTTTCAACATGCTTTTGCGAGCAGTATCCTAGGCTCTGTCCACCCACCTAGGTCTAATTTTAGAGTTTCCTGGGAGTTTGAAGCTCTTTCCTGGTTAGTGGCATGATTCGGTCTTTTACCCTTTGGGCTGCAATTACCGAATCAATGAATGATTCCGCAGTTGCCGCAACCCCATTCCTCTCAGAGTCCTTTCCGCTGTAGCACAGCTTGGATGTCCCCGCCTTCGCCCCTTTCCAACGTGCTTCCTGTGAACGCAGGAGTAGTACTCTTCTGCGCTTCATAAGATCAGCAATCTCGGATTTCCCGGTCCGCCTTTTTACATTCGCAGCCCCTAATCGCGCTAGTTTGTTTAGCCAAGACAGTTCGGCCCTCGCATACCGACCACTAAACTGAGGCATGTGCCCTGTGCGTCACTTCCTGGTGTCGATCATGGCTTGTGACGATCTGTCCATCGTCTTGCCTGTCAACTCGGGCTTGGCGCTGGAGCCGTTAACATGTTTTGCAACTGTTTCTTACACTAACCGACTGAATTGGCTACTTGCAAGGTTTTTCAGTGACGCATTAGAAACGCATTCTTGAACCAGTTGGATTATTAAGCTCATCCGCCTGTTTGCCTGTTTATTTCACCCTTCGCTAGTTATCCGTTGTCCTTACCAAATCTCTGAAACGTTGATCTGCTTCCACTTGGTTTTTTGCAAGGGTAGCAGAGAGCAAATCTCCGAGAAGCGTTGCGTGTCTTGTGCAAATTAAGGATGACTCCATTAAGGCTATTTTTTCACTTGGCTCCAGGAACTGGTGCGTGTGTTACAGCAAAGATGATCAGAAGCAGTGATTACGTACAGAGCGAACCTGAAGGCAAACTATACTTTTGCGCTGTTACAGCGTTTTAAGAAGTCGTCAAAATAGGAGGCAAAGAAGTTGGTGCACATGCAGATATCCGGCATGCTGTAAAACAGCCACCCCCTGAGCATTCCAGAGCACTCGCGCATATAGGAATTTTGATGTGAGCTTTTAGGTGAAAGGAGGCTAAGCAATGGTGCCTTTTTCTCTATTTGTAAATGGCGTAACAAGTTTTCGATGCGATTATTAGTGAAGGAATTGAAACTGCAGGTTAAGCAAAACGGAGACCTTATTCCATGAATTCCTCTTTTTGAGGCAAGCACAGTAGTACAGACAATCCTGTACGATGTTCATCCAAACATGTCATCGTTTCCAGCGATAGGTTTCACATAATCAGGGAGGGCTCCCACGCCTTGCTGGGCCGTCGCTTAAGTAGCCACACATCGCTGAATTGGCTCCCATCTTTGGTTCCTGCCTTAGAGTTGTATTGTCGACGATGTCAAACTACGATTCGGTATGTTTTAAAATCTATATGGCGATCAGTTGCATGTAGAGCAGTATTTTTGTTGGCTTGATGAAGCCAAGGAGCTGAAGAAAAGTTTGCTTGTGTCTCAGGAATTTGTCAGCGCGGTCAATACAATGAAGAGGCTACGTGCACGTTTCGATCAAAGGCAGGTTGGTGTAAAACCTAGAGAAACGGCTGCTGCTTTCTAAGTTACATAAGTTTTTAAGTTTTTCTATTCAAGTTTCTCTTTCTGAGTTTCACCTGCTTCCATACAGCGTTCATCTGGTGAATGCAGGTGGTTTCAGCACGGCTACTCTTCAAAACGCTTTAACTGCTGAAAACAAAGATGCTACAAACCTAGCCATATGTGATGCAAGACTTGCACAGCGTGAGGGGAATATGAAATGTAAAAGGGAGAAGGTCTTCCCTTCGCTTCGACAATCCATTTTCTTCAAAGGTGTGTAGAGGGGCCAATGCCAGTAAATTAGGCTCTGTACTTCGAGTAGTGAGTGCTGACAGGTGATTGCTACTAGGAAGACATCTTGGATGTTCTATTCGATCAAACAGCACTGGTGGTGTAAGGTCGCTGCCCGGAAAGCAGAAGGTGCGAGTTCGAATCCCGCCTGGCGTAAGAGCGTTGATCGCATCTAAACCTCCTTCTAACAGCGTCTATGAAAAACGAAAATATCCTTCGATTTACCTAACGGGACTCTAGGTTGGTACAATTATCAGCCACTTATATGTCTCTCTGCCATCTCATGCAGGGATCTACGCAGTAGAATTTGCTGGAATGTAAACAGTAGAATTAGAGAAAGACACACGATCATCGTATTCATTGAAATGAAATTTGAGTATAAGGGGTTTCGAGCGCATGCAGCATCGTCGGAGGAGGAGCCGACCGTCGCGTGCATCCGATACTAGGCTCTTGGTTCGGCTTTCCCGCTCAGCCCAATCAAGCATTCCATCCCTTTGGGGTAGATGAATTGGTACCAGACTTGTCTGGGAAGGATAACGCGCTGAGCTGTTTATCGGCTTGCCACCGCCAGCCATTGTATGGCCAAATACGAATTCAAGTCGCCTCCAGGACTTCCCGTAGAAGCAGAATGCGTGGCGCAGCCGAAAACGGATTGAAAACGCTGCCCTTCCTCCTTTATCATTCTAAGGCGTCTTTCGAAAGAGCGTACACTAATGATAATAAAATTGATGACTATAAAATTCTCATTTTTTTAGCTACAATAAAATTCGATATTTATTCTAGAAAGTAGGGCAGAGAAAATCTAACACATCGTGTGAGGAATGTAAAATGCACTCGTTCGGTATGGCTCAACAATACATAATTTTATTGATACCGTAAATATATGTTGCATGCCGTTTTGCAACCAATGGTTGTACGAATTTATGAATTTAACGATGTTTTGCATTTTCTGGCTTGCAGTTTTGATCCTTCATCACTGCTTAGAAAACCTTAAGACGCGGATCTTCCACTTGAGAGGCGGATCTTCCACTTCTGCTGAAAAGGCGCGCTCCTTTCGTTGAAGAAATGAGACTGCTAACCGAAATATTTTCAGATTCTTGAGTCAAGGCGTTTAGACTATTATTAAATATGCATATCTACATATCTACTAGTACCTTCAGGGCCAGGACGGTTGCTCTGGTGGATCAGAGCACAAATTCAATGAATATAGCATAATTAATGATATTAATCATTTTGCCGCAAGCGTTTAAGGTGTACATACACACGTAACCCACAACATTCTGTTGTGGCTCAAGGACTAAGAGCTTTATGGTGATGAAAAAAAGAGCAAAGATTTTGAAACATTTTGCATGTTGGACTGATAAAGTGCAGACGGGGAAAAAGTGCATAACTGATTCTCCCCATTTTCTCACTTTTCCAATTTTGGTGTGACTGAAATATTGGTTGCTTCATTGCGGACGGCTATGTTGGACAAGAACAATAACCTGACACATTTGACCATTTTACTTCTCAACATTTTGATATCTACATTTCTCTTTTCCTCAGGATGAACTCATTATGAATTAGGATACATTCATCAACAAATGCAGTTCAAAGACCCAAATAAGTTCGGGAACCTAATGTTTTCGGAGTACATTGTCGCTAAAGATGTAAGTAAATTGTAAAGGTCTGATTAAAAAGTTCAGCCTTTAAAGCTGTCTACATTTCTGAACGGTAGACGGTTAAGGAAAAGAGGAAAAGAATAAGAAGAGTAGGATAACGGCCGTTACAACATTTCTGTGTCCAAACTTTTAAGTACTCCACTTACGTTTTAAAGAAAGCACTGTCCCGTGATGAATGAAGTTCAGATGAGGTCGTGCTAGTGCGGCCCTACAAGTCGTACGTGAGACCTCATCTGGAATACTGTTTTTGTTCTTTTCTTTTCCTAGGTGTGGGTTTGGAGCGTACACCTAAGAAAAGAAATTCTAAAAATTGAAAGGGTACAACAAGTCTTTACTCGTCTGTTGTGGTACCGTCTTAGTCCTAATGGTGGTAGACAAGATATGCCTAGCCATCCTCAAAGATTGAGCAAATTAGGCTTAAAGACTTTGGAGGAGAGGCGTGCAGTTTTGGACTTGACATTCTGTTTTCGTATTCATCGGAGAGAGTTTAAAATACTTCCAATTATTTAAGTACTGCACCTTCGAACCGTGTAGTGTGAGAAGAGGTGGGTTTAATATCTTCCACTCAAAGATTCACAACAAAAAGTACTACGTAATGTTTAACTACGTGTTTGTCAGGTGTGCAAGATGGTTCCAACTATTCCAACTCTTTGGAGCAACTAGTGGCTGCGCTTTTAAGAAGCAACTTGAAAAGCTCGACCTTAACAGGCTACTATGTCACTGATCTTGGCGTTGCATATCACCGTCAAACTTTCAGAGTTTCTCCAGTAAAACGTCCTCGCCATGGATTTCTGAAATCTATGTCGTAAAACAATGATTGCTCGAACCTATTTCTGTAGTTTTTCGATGCTTTCTGAGTCTTCGTAGGTTGCGAGTGCACCATAGAGAAGAACATCTTAGTCGCTAATGATGAATGCGCTATTCTTTTCTTCATTGTTTTCTTTTGCTCAAAGTTCGTAAAAGTTTGAAGATTATCATCATTGGAAGATTTGTAAATTTTCTACGGATTCAAGTGTGACCAGGCAGTTTCTCTTTTTTTGATAAGATAGTTTAGGTCTGCTATACTCACCATCTGGTTAGCCCAATTATTCTCAGGGTGCTTAGTGCTGAAAGGCTGTTAATCTAATATTTTAGTTTTTTGTTACGGAGTTGAAATGTCCCGTTATTAATACAACTACGCTTCCTATGACAGCTACATCTACCTGGCATTCTGAATCTTCTACGTTTACGAGCTATTTTGAACCAAGAAGGGCAAGAAGTGTCATATTCAATATATACTATGGTCCGCTTGGAATTGTTCGCATACTATTGAAGGCTTACTCTATAGGACTGTCTAGGGACATGCTCTTCGTTGGCCCTCACCGACATGCGCGCTGCCCGTCAATGGCTGGTTTATCTAATTTATTTTTACCGGCTCTCTATGTAGATTCTAACGGTGGCCCTAAATTCCGCTCAGATCTTTTAAAAAATCAGGCGCTTATTCTTTCCTTCCTACCCTTTCTTCCGCACTAAGCACCTCCAATTCGCTTCTTTTTTCTCGTTTTTTGGAGTTTTTGTTGCCATTGTTTACTTACTGATAGATGGACGACGCTTGTTTCCATGGAAAATCCGCCTAGATTGGCTGTGATTGTTCGTATGCCTTCTGCTGTGGCTTCTGTTTTTCCCTTATGTGGCGCATCTTATGCCATATTCTATAAATAAATAGATAAATAAATAAATAAATAAATAAATGTTCGCGACCTCCCGCCCCACCTGGTTTGCGCTGACACGTGATCTAGAAAAAAAGGAATTTAAAGACCTCTTACCGTAGACGTATGTAATACGTTGAGCCAAATGTAATAAACTTGAGTAGGATAGCTTTGTGATTAGTCATCATTACGTGAACGTACCATTCATTTTCACTAATCCTTCTATTTAATTATTTTACTCCACCTGTAACTATGACAAAACCCAGCTTGTCAAAACATAGGTAAGAAGGCCCGTGCATCTCCGAACGGACAGCGCCATCATGAATAGGACCTCATCCTATGCATTAGAAAAGTGCTAACAGATGTGGCGACGTTCCGTCGTTTAACACGGGAAGTGCTCTGCGAAAAGCCTTTTCAAAGTTCGACTTCACATCGATCAAGCGCAAGGATCCCGTCAAGACAGTCCTTCCAATGTTTCTCAACGCAGAGGCGATTCGCACGATGACGGACGGTGTAGTCTTGGAGCACCTGTTGGACGAAGACCACACTCGTCTAGTAAACGCCATCGCTACCCAGTGTTGCGGTGTGGCTCCGAACCACCGCTTTTCTCGAATTTTGGACGCCACTCTGGTCTTCTCGTGCAGATTACTAATGGATCGCTAACGAACTCATCTTGAGCACATCATCTCGAGCAAGCCGTGCAAGGGAAAACTTGCTGAAGACGGCCAAAGCTTCTCACACTCTCCGATGTCAGCCAAAAGACCCAGCTCAAGGAAAACAATAAAGGAGCTTGAGGAACACCGCCATGTAATTTTCAGCATAAAGTCCCCTATTCAAATATTTTCAGGACGAGACACCACACCAACGGTCTACAATTATGTGCTGGTGAAAAAGCGCCATAGTTGTTGCCGTCGTGCTTTAAGCTTTACAGCGCTCTGGCGCAAATCTTTGCTGGTTACCCAACGCAGTGTGAAACGCCGTTCGCTTGAAAAGCATCCAGGGCGGGGATTCTGCCACTCAACAAAGGAGACAAGGAAGGCCCAGCTAACTCTCAGCCTGTAACCTGAATGTTCGCCAGATACATGTTGTTGTAACACATCAAGATGATACTGGACGATGCATGGTAAAACAGGTAGGCTTTCGACGAATGTCCAGCACACTAGACCACATATCCATCTGCTGTTGACTGGTCGAAGCCGCTCGAGAATACAGCGTGCATCTGATGTTGTTAACCTTGCTCAATTACCATTCGATTCTGTGGATCCATCAGATGTCTCAGAAGCGCTCTACGAGGAGTGTGTTGATCCCCGCATACGATGCTCTTATGCAGATGCTCTCAGGCTTGACAACTTGTATTTTGCCGTTTTAAGGCGATCTGGTTATGACTGTTGCGTAGGGAGTGTGGTAACGAGATGTCACTAAACTACAATACCCACCATAAGGATTGGAAAAAGGGCGCGGTAGGCGCGTATTCGCGCTTTCTGTTCTTTTGCTGTGGCCCTCTTGATCTTCAGCCTTTTTGAAAAACTCACACACCGTTGTGATCTTCTCGACGAGATCTACCCAGTGCCGCAAAAACATTTTTCGCAACTCCATTTTTGACCGCTATTTTTTCGAAAGCGCCAGGGGATACTCATTAGCAAGCGACGTCTCCACTAATTGCGCCCAAAGGACACTTACGCGCACGGATCTAATGCCAGCGCGTTCACAGTACCTCCTCCTTAAGGAACATTTTGTAGACCGAGAAGCTTAAACACCATAGATATATTATTCTACTCTATATTATTTTTTATTTTTCGATTATTCTAATAAGGTCTAACAATTTTTTTTCCTTATTTACCGACTACTGCCGACAACTGTCTTTATCTGGCCACATTAAGGAAGAGGATGCACGATAGGTGAAAATTCCTAACTGGGACGCGCCATGCATATTACTTCTGCGAGATATCGTTTAAAAGATTTGAATTTATTCTCGGTCCACACTATGAATTGCGGTTATGGATATGTGAGTGTTTTGTTTTGTGCTTGCTAGACAAGGACTAGGATACCGATTAACCGATTCCGGATGATTGAAGGTTTGGATGGTCTGGACGGCGCCCTGTCCGAGAACCTCGACTCTCCAGCATGCGACAACCGGCGTATCCTCCAATTGCGCTACCACTCGCACAGGGAATAGCTAATTTTGTTTTACTAAAAATTTCTTTGCAGCTCTATCGACTTAGAAAAGGTATCATATTTGAATAAATGTCCAGATTTCGCATCCCCAACCAGTTCTCCATTCTTGACCGACAATGAGCTTTTCCTGTGTAACAGGTACTGTAAATTAAAAAAAGGAAGTTACAAAGTTAAAATATGCACTGAACTCTAAAGCACGTAGGTGAATTGCAGATGGGCCACTTTTAACTTGAAAAAAGTTTTGCTAGTCACACATCCACTGCGTGCCACCTTCAGCAACATTTTTTCACAACGTTTTGCGTACTGCAACTTTCTCAGGACAGAAGCGAATGTGCTGAAATCCTTTCTGTGCAAAATAGGTTTGCGTGGCTCTGATAAAGCAAGGTAGGAAGAGTTGAGTTTACTCTAATATAGTTCTTCAGGTGTCTAAACTCGAGAAAAATATACAATTTCCTGATCCCATTTTGTTTTCAAAATTTAGGACTCCACGTCAGTCCCTCAAACGCTTAACACGGCACACCTCACCATTGGGAGCGCTTCTCAACAACATGGTTTTATAAAAATTGAAGAGATTCGACATTTTGTGCCTTTTCTGCCGAGGTCGAGTTCTGAGCAGCGTTCAGCTCGACCTGGGCTCTGCGTGCATCGCCCGCGCCCGATCAAGGTCTTCTCGCACCTGGGTGCAAGACCCAGCGGTACTATGCCAATTATAGGGGACTGCACAGTGCCGTTCGGCGAACGGTCCTATTGATTCGCCTCGGTCTTCACTTTCGTATGTTATTCTGATAATTTTATAATAATTTAAATATTGTTTTGATCTGAATTAATTTTCACGCCCTACGTATTGAGACAAGAGTGTTGCATAAGCGATTGTACTAACTAGGTTCTAGGTTCGGATTTCCTGCTCAGGCCAACCAAACTTTCCATCCCTCCGGGGCCGGTGAATTGGTACGAGACTTGTCTGAGAAGGATAAAGCGCTAATTTGTTATCGACTGCTAGGTAAAGGTCTCAACGTTCATTTCATAATTTCGCTCTCAGCCGTGTAATGTGCGCACTGCCCTGGCGTGGTTGTTCAAGGAAAACGTGATATTTTATACATTTTCTGCAACTAGAATATACCTTTGGCAACCTTTTTTACAACTCTTTGCCGGAACAATTTTGTTATTGAGATCACTTTTGTTATGTTTTCTGATGATTTCCCCTATAGATTACCTAAACTCTTCTCGACTCGTAGCGAGTGAAGCGTATGCTCTAAGAAGGTTTGAGAACGCTAACCCTCGTCGCGATTACCTGAAAAATGTCTTGTCCTATCGCGCGAAATTTTTAGGATCTAGGGCGATATTCTAATCACTAAGGCAACTCGTTCATTTTCTGATGAAAGAGGACAATCTGGGCTTCTATCCGTCGATGCCGCAAAACGTATGTAGATCACAAATGGGCTTGTTTTCCTTATTTCTCGATTTTGGTTCACAGTAGTTCCTCTAGTACAACATAGAGCTCTGCGTTTCTGTTTTTGCCTCCCGTCACTGAAAAAATAGGAGGGAAATCATAGATCTTATTCGGTTGTACGAAATTTCAGCTGAAAAGCTCTGCTAAACTATCAATCCAGCAGAGTTTATTGATGTCCTATCTTCTAAGTTTAATCTTTGACTCTCGGTTGCTGGATCGCGGAACAGATTAGAATTTCGAATCTATCGGATTCTCAAGGAGTTCAATCTGCTACTTGGCAAATAGGAAGAGGTGACGATACTGTTTGTACGAATCTGAAAAAAAATATTAGGGAGGCTAATTATCTCAAATCTTTTGCAGTCGTTCGTGCTTACATATTAAAAATGAGGCTAAGGATAGCACTCATTTTTTACCGTTCCTACTGCGATAATAGTTGTTGACATTTTCACAGTAGAAATCCGTGCTCATTGATTAAATAAACAAAACACTATAATTTAAGATAGATAGAAAGATGAAAGAAAGACAAACCAGGAAGAAAATAGCGCTCCCTATGGACATGAGCATGGGCTAATAAGTTAAACAGCACGGAGAACATCTACACGGCCGCGTGTGCAATTTGCAAGCGGTGTCTCCCACTCGATTGATAGGTTCGATGACGTATGCATTGTTCACGGCGCACTCTAAAGGCTCGCTGGACAGCCTTAGAGCAATTCCTGAGTAAGGCGGCTGCAAATTTGTGATAAAACTCCCCAAACCCTCACTCTACAAGTTGTCGCGCCCACTCGATTGGTAGGTCCGATTCTGTATGCATTGTGCACGGCGCACTCTAAAGGCTCGCCGGATAGTTTTAGAGCAATTTCTGATTAGGACGACTGGAACTTTCCAATAAAACTCCCCAAACACTCGCTCTACAAGTTCTCGCGCCTACTCGATTGGTAGGTCCGATTCTGTATGTATTGTGCACGGCGCACTCCAAAGGCTCGCCGGATAGTTTTAGAGCAATTTCTGATTAGGACGACTGGAAATTTCCGATAAAACTCCCCAAACGCTCGCTCTACAAGGTTTCGCGCCCATTCGATTGATTCTTTCGGGCCTATATGCATTGTTCAACTCTACTGAGATTTATATAGTAAAAGATAGTGCTTGAGCTGCTGAGTTCAAATATATGTTTATTTTCGCAAGTACTCGATTTCTAAAGAAGTTATTCAAAAAGGCCGCTTTGGAACGCTCCAAAGCGGCCTATGTTGGCCGGCGCGGCTTTTTCGGCCAATGACCAAAAGACATGTCCGGTACTGTAAATATTCGAGCGTGAAGCAGAGGAGCAGCCGGACCAAGCGCCTTTTTGGCAGAAACTGACTGTGATGTAATTTCTAGCAAAAACGCGATCGCTCTTCTATCACAGCAGTAAGAAGACAGCTTAGACTCGTGAAAGTAGAGACGCCGCTCAAGTGCTTGGTTGGTCGTGCGATCTACGGTGCTGTTTTTCTTCGCAAAGATGGTTCTAATCATGTTCGCTTAACACATATCGCAACGCCACCCGGAGCGCCTTCTTACCACCAATCGGCGCGCTCTTCAGAGGACTTCTGAAATTCGAGGCGGTCTCACCTGGCGCTGACATTCCCGTCCAGAAACGCACCAGAGCGAGCCAAGTGATATGTGCAAGCGGCTTTGAGTCAAGTTTGGGAGCTGCTTTTTAGTGTCGTCGGTCGCCCTAGTAGTTATTGTGCCGCGCGGTTGTGTCGTATGTAGCCTTGCTAAAGCTATTGATGATAGATGATCTAACAACGGTTAGTGATAAAATTTATTCGTCAATACCGACTTTCAAAGAGGTCTTGTTGATGGGTTTCTTGACTGCTTCTTGGCTGATGGACTTGGGGATCCGAAGAGTGTAGAGTCATCCCAGCTGGAGAAGTCGTAGAGAACAGCAGAACATCCCAAGGCCCCGAGTGTTGACCACGCCGGGTTTTATGCAAGTTGCCGTGCTCGAGAATGTCAGCATTGCCGTGCCTGCAAAACCATTACTATAAGATCAGCCTACTTGATAAGAATAAGGCATGAGAAACTGAGAAAATGAATTCCTGACCGTATTGAACCTTAACTAGCGCAGCTATACTCCCGCCTCTTGCTTAGTGCCGCAGCGCCTCTAGTTCTTGTTCAATGTTCTTAATGCGGTCCGCGATAACTGGCTTGCAGTCAGGTAGGTTGCAGAGGGCTCGATGATGTCCATCGTCGTCTGGAATTAAATTACGGACAACAGTGTTTTCGATGACGCTGCAATACCAGCATTTCTTGCTCTTGTCGTGGCACGTTGATCCATGAGAACGAAGACAGTATTGGCAGAGCTTATTCTCCCTCACAGATCTTCATCTGATTAAACTGCTTCCGTGTAGGCGCAGTCCTCGCAAGGGGCCGAATTTTCCTGGATCAGCCACTTGAGATATTCTTCGTCTGTTAGTGGCTTTACTTCTTCGGCTGCAGTGTCTGAACCAGAACCTCTCTTGTCGACTTTAGCCTTTGGTTTCTTGATGTTCTCAGTTGTTGAGCTCTTGATCTCGGATAATGCTGGATCAGGGCTGTACGCTCTTGAATTTTTGTAGCGAAGAGGAGCATATGCTATTGCCTTTTGGTTCAGTGATGCAAGAAGGTTCTTGATTTCTTGAAAGCATAGCTTCTCGTCGTTCAAAAGCTTCTCCACCTGTCCTAGTTCGAACTCCATGTCATCGATCGCTTCGTCCAGTTTCTTTAAATTCTTCTTCACCGTATTAGTGACGTTGTCCACGGAGATATTCTTAAACTTGTACTCAGCGGAGGTGGTGCGTCCAATCATGATCACCGTTGCAGCAACCTTGATCTGACCGTGCAAATGACATAGCGAACTTGGTATCTCTTTCTCTGTTTCCTGTGATGTTCTTGAGGCGCTGTGGAAGTGGTCGAAAAGGTGGTCGTCGGACATCGTTGACTGCGTCGTTTCCTGCAGAAAGAATTGTTGAAGGCATGGTCAGGAGATTACTGAATAGATATTGATATTGAAAATAAATAGATTATCTAATAGAGGATATATGTATATATATTACTTTCACTGCTCTTTTCTGTGAGCCGATGCTATTACTTCTACTTCTACTTCTATTACTTCTTCTATTATATAAAGTGCAAAAATGTGCAAATGAGTGCTAGAACTCGCATGATGAACTTGGCGAGTTGGGTCCAGAGCCAAAAAAGGTATAGGTATTCCACAGGTTGTGAAGACTAAGTAGGTTATTGCTATGGCTAAAAGAAGGCTGACTATGGCTATTGCTAGTGTTTTATACCACTGGAAAAAACTGTAGCAATATGGGCAATATCCGGCCATTTAATTTTCGAGATATCGACGGACTCGCCGCTTAGCCATTGTTCCACTACTCCTTGTGTTGCCACGGTAAATTTTAGGATACCTACAACACTATAAGAGGTGGAAAGTCGACCGCATGATACTGTGCATGCGAGGTTAATTCTTGTTTTTGTGAGACTGAATCTTAGTTCAGAGCTGATTCCCGTGGTATTGCGTGGTATGGTATTGTGAAACTCGATTCATCGCACACGATCTCTGCTAGTGAAGCGTCTCGATTGGAGTGGCACGCAACTTTTGCTGCACTGCCCTTCGCGCTGTTGTAGCAACCTTTTAGGTCACCTGCCATGACGTGGCAAACGTGGTCATCTACCAAAATTTCAGTATAGAGAGTATCCTGAAAACTCAATGCGATTTCTCCCGTAACCATATTGGTGATTTCTGCTTGAATTCTTGCTAATGTGTCTTGCCGAAAGCTTAGCGATGGGTAAATCACCGGCAGCTGATTTCTTTTATTGTTGAACCAAGCTCCAATTGGGAAGTTCTTGCAATAGCAGTTGGCCTTGGTTTCAGCCGGAACGCAGGTGCAGTCCCCGAACACTTGACAATGAAGGTTTTGAGCCTCCGAAAGGTTCGCACACTGCAACATTGGCCAAACTCCGAATTTCCAAAGAGCTGTTCTTTTGCCGTTGGATATGAACGGACTATTGAGTAATGGTAGTGGAGGTAATCCCACTGAAGTTAGTGTTATTGATAAGGAGTTCCATTTGACAGGCACGTTGGGAACTAGAAAAGCTTTAAAGGTAGAACTTTTCTTCTTACTCACATTGAAATGGGTGATTTCTACGCCGGCTGCTTCACGCCATCTATTGCAATGGAATATTTCGAAAATATCATCGCTCATCGGTTGAGCGTAAACCCTATAGAATAGGCATCCCGAACTTAGGTAAAAACAGTCACATCAGGGCCCTCCACAGGATTCCACGCAGAAAGTGTTACCCGGATATTGGTTTCCCTTCTCTAGTTCTGGAACTAAGCTGGTTTTATTGATTGCCGCGCATTTGTCGCCTACACATAAGCCGCTATGCGAACACCTTTTGCTGTCGATTACCTTATGTACGGCGTCTCTAGTGAACATATCCGTTTCGGACTCACATAGCAGCCTGAGCGAATTCTATTGTAGACGGATTTTATGGACCGAAGTGGAATTTCGCAGCAGTCGTAAACAAGCCTCCTTTTTGAAAGGATTGGTCTTGAATACCTCAGAAATTTGGACCTGGCATCGCTCTTGTTTATTCCTTGTGCAGATGGTTGAATGCTGCGTGAAAAGGTTGACATCCTGGCACGGGAAAGCAGACGATATTGCAATTGCTAGGGCTATGATCTCGGCAAGAAGTCTTCTTCGCGATGTGAATTCCGGTCTTCCATTCCGTCTGAGTCGTAAACAGCGTCGAGCTACACCTTTGCCTATTAGTAGACTCATGCACATTCTGATGGGAAGTCCGATCACTATGGGTACATACAAGAAGACATAACATCCAGTGATTATAAAGTATGTCAGGACGAATCTTGCGAAAATTGCGCTCCTTTGCCAAAATTCCGGGTTGAAGATGTTCAAGGCGCAGAACGTACAGGTTATTGATTCGCAAAACGGTCCTGAAGGGCATGAAGTTTGGATGGTATTGATAGATTGTCCATCTTCAAACTTCCACTGGACGACGTGTTCATGAAGTATAACGTCAGGTGGAAATTTGATTATTTCTTGAGTTCTCGGGTTTTCCACTTGAACGCAGTAGTGCTCGGCGCAGACCTCATATGGGACTAAAGCTGGGAAAACAGCGTTATCCGACCTGGAGTACACTGGATTAAGTGCATGGAGGTGTTCTCAGCTGTTTCTTTGGATACTCCGACTATGACTGAAAGCACGAGCAAGATTTGGAACAAAGCTGATACATTGAGGGTGTTCGATACCGATGTAGTATAATCCTCTATATCGTCGACTTCTTCAGGACTTTCGTTGTAATTAATCCTTCTTCGTTTCCTGATATGATAACGTTGGTGTTCATGGGACGTAGCCTGCTCTTGAGGTTTGGTTGCTTCCTCAGAAGTTCTAGAAGGAAGCAATGCTTCTTCTAAATTTTCTGCATAGAAGGACAGGTTTCTTCTTGATTCTTGCTTTGGTTATTGTCTTCTTGTTCGAGTTCTAAGGGGACGGGAAGATTTACGGGTCGTCGTATAAGGCGTTGCGAGGATAACCGTACGACCGCCTCACGGATGGTGCCGTTATTGTTGACAATTAACTTATTTATCACTCACATCTTCCAACAGTGTCGTGGTTGATTTGGATCACACAGAAGCACTACTGCACCCGTACGCGGAGCTCGCTGACATCCCTTCTTTGGTCCTACCTTAACGGCATGCTTTTCTCGAAGAGCTGCTAGGTATTGTGTTTGCCAGATGCTCCAAAATTTTTCTGCGTGTTTACAAGATGATTCTATGGCCGCAATAGCTTGGTTTCTTGTTTGAAATACGGCTCCGATATCCGATGGAAGATACTCAGGATCGCCGGAGTCGGGGGGGTGCTTCACAGTGGATAGGTCACTTAAAGCCCTCTTTGAATAAAGCCTATAGGCCTCAATGTTTGGTTGTCACTGAAATCGCTGCTCAGTATGGGTGAGCGGTCGGGTAATGATCAGAGCTTCGATTTCTGTTAATACAGTTGTCATTTCTTCCAAAGACAGCAGAGTCTTTCCCAACGTCTTGTACAGAGAGTACTTGACTGACTTAATTAGCCTCTCGTAAAACCCTCCTTGCCAGGGAGCGTACGGCGTAATATGTCGCCAGTCAATTTCTCTCTCACTCAACGTTTTCGCTATTGCCGAGTCGGATCTTGCTGCCCGTAGGCTCTCGTTCAATATTGCTTCCCCTAGTTCAAAGATTGGTGCGTTGTCGCTGGTTATTGAACGTGGTACTCCCCTTCTGGCAAAAAATCTGCGGAGCATGTTCAGGAATGCTATCGTGATGAGGTCTGAAACAACGTCTAAATGTACAAGACGTGTTGTCGTGCACGTTATGATCGCGCCGTAGCATTTACCTTGGTCACCTGTGCACGGCCTTGTGGTTAGGGGGCCAAAATAATCCAGTCCGATATCTTGAAAAGGATGTGACCGCACAACTCCTTCTCTTGGTAGGTTTTCTTGCCCTAGGTATTTGAGCGGGAGGTTGTTGAATTTCTGTCAGTGCAAGCATTTTCAAGTTAAAGACAAGACTTGCGATCGCAACTGGGGAATCCAGTATTCCTGTCTAACTATTGCTATTGTATGATTTACCCCAGGGTGGCCTTTTCCATGGAGGTATCTGATAAT